>JAZEWT010000001.1:37675902-37697101 GCA_036362905.1 Mordacia mordax
TTCAGATAATGAATGAATGATGGCAGCAATATATAGCTACATGTGAATGTCGGGTTTGCTGGGCACGGCTCCAGGAGAGAGTTTGTGCAGTTTTTAGAAATCCGGGAAGGGATGCCAGTCTATTGCAAGGCATTGACGACAATTTATTCGACTGAACAACTATACAAGGAAGCAGCATGTGTTTCGATAGGGGGAGGAAACCTAAATACCTAGCAAAAATCCACACAGCCACGGGGAGAACATGCAAACGTCACAAAGGCACCCGAACCGGGAATCAAACCCGGGCTCTCCTTGCTGTGAAGGGGCAGTGCTACTCACCACGACCACCGTGCAATTCCGACCTCCCAAATATACAGAGTAAATCTGCAGACTGGGTGTATTCCACTTGATATTGACATGCCATTCGCTCCGCAGCTCTGTGCAGCACTTTGTGACCCTCGGGTGAAAAGCGCTATAGAAGTGCAATTATTATAATAAGAGGGGAAACAATGTATGTCGTTATTTTGATGGTGTTAAAAGTGTTTGTTCTCATGGGCTAATGAGATAGCTTTGATATCTTCAGCAAAACCGTTAATCATCACTCATCCTTCTCATCTCATCTCATTGTCTGAAACCGCTTAGTCCTATACAGGGTCACGGTGAAGCCGGAGCCCATCCCGGCAGACACAGGGCGCAAGGCAAGGATATACCGACGATGGGACGCCAGTCCATCGCCGTCACTCATCCTTGCACCAGCCAAATGGCTTTCTGGAACGATGAGCAAAGCTTACAGCAATGATCCTCATTTCTGAGTATGGGATGGAATGTTGGTCAGCGAGCTGGAATGACTCGTTCTTTAGCCAGAGTCCATTGTCTGGTCCGGATACCGTGTCTGGTCTGGATGCAAGTTGCTAGTTCTAAAGTTTCATGCATTGCCCCGAGCAGGGTGGTAGCTGCCAAGCCCATCCACAAATGATTAAGTTTTTGCTTAGAACGTTTCACATAAATGTGAGAATTAGCGTTTTCGTGAGTTTACACGGCGTCTTAAGTGGATATCTGTCACAATAATAATAATTGCACGACTAAGGCGATTTTCACCCGAGGGTCACAAAGCACAGGACGGAGCTGTGAAGAAAACGGCATGTCAGCAACAACTACGACATATGGCCGGCGTATCAATGAAGGAATGGCGGGCTCAATTGGCCAGAGAATGGTCAATGGGCAGAGCAGCTCCATAGTAGGATCTGGTTTCAAGAACATGGGTTTGTACAGTATTTACTGTTCAGCCCTTATATCTATGTAGAGTCCAGTAGCTGTTTGTACACACACACCTAATTTTATATATACAGCATTCAGGACTAGTAGTAGACGTTGATAGATGTGTATTTTATAGCAGAAAATATCACATGAGCTTGCTAGCTCGAAACGCGCGATTCCTGCGAAACCACAAACGTTCGAACAAACCAACGTAAATAATAATAATAATAATTGCAACTATAATATTACCAAGCAAGAGATCAGAGTGACCTGAAGTCTATTTTGAAAGGGGACCTGAGTTTAAACAAACACGGCAAAGCAAACCAATTTCTAAATGTCAACAAAACTCTATAATACGCAGATACGCTCCTACACACCTAAGTATTTACACCCACCCACACACTATGCAATACACACCCACACCAATAGCCTCATATTGTTCACCCACACATAACCCACATCGTTCCCAGAACAGAGGCAATGTTGTCCATGTGTCTCAAAGAGTTTATGTTACCTGCTGGTTATTTCACTTGCTGATTAAATCAATTATTCCGTCCAACTGACATGTCAACATATATGTACGAACCGATTGACGCTTGTTTATATAATCCACACGTACACACATCTATATTGGAACATTTATATAGGGACCCGGCACCGGATAAGTGGAAGAAGATGGATGGATGGATGGATTAAAAAATTGTAATTAGTCTATTTTGTTGTGTATTTTTTAGGGTTTGTCAAGAACTAAATAGCGACAAATAAATAATCAGATGACACTTTAATGACTCTTTTTAAGGAACGCTTTCTAAAAATGCTAATCAGGCCCCATGGTGTGAAACCGCTATTCTAAACCGGTGGGTCGAGACCCATCAGTGGGCTGCGACCACCACCTAGTGGTCCGGGGACACCAGACCCAAGTGGGCCAAGTGGGCCTTGAGATGCAAAAGATTCAGAACCCCTCTAACATCTCGATTACACATGAGTTATGAAGGCCCATTTCCCGAAACGTTGCCTTTTATATATTTCTCCTGTTAACACGCCAATGGTAATAATGAACGACTTGAGATTTTGTTGTTGTACTGTATTGTATACTGTATACATAGTACCAGTACTACATAATATCTCTCTCTCCACGTAGTCATTTTCAGATACAGGTAAACTACACACCCATGTACGCACATACCTACGTATTTAACGCACGCACACACTCCCTTTCAGCCTCTGGGTGTTACCCAAACCAACACAATCCCCATCACCACCACCACTCCCTCTCAACGCCTCCTCCTCCCCATCGTTACCCAACCATTAAAAAACACGGGTCTCCTTAGACGCGGGGACACACGGAGACACGTGCAGGTGGACGAAGGCTGAGTCGGAGATAGGAGAAGAGACACCAAGACAGACGAGAGAGGAGGAAGGTGTAGGAGTCACACAGTGTGAGCTCCTCCGTGCTCGTGATGGCGATGCCACTACTACGATGGTGCCCGCTGGTGGTGGTGATGATGACAGTGATGACACCCAGGACAGGTGAGAAGAGCTTGGCATGATGCTGCTGGTGTGATGTTTTCTCATGTGCAAGCTTATAAAACCACGTGGGATTAGTTAAGCCCGGAGATCATTTTTGAAAAGGCTGCAGCAGCTGTTATTCTTAATATAAAGAGGATGCAATGGTTGGCAAATGCTGGCGCCGGCCCACCGTGTGTCTACCTTATCCGCCCCTCACTTCTCTGCGGTTGTTCTCTCTCCTTTCACTTCTTTCTCTTCGAGAGTGAACGATGACTGTGCGCATTATAGATAGTAATATTAATTAAAGCACGAGCGGAAAGTGACTGAGAAATTACATAGCCTTTCACAGTTGGAGGATTCACACGTAAGGCATACACTTGCCTACTCTCTCTCTCTTGCCAGCTACGTTAACGCTCTCAATGACACGCGCGTGTTTGCCTGGTCCCTCGAGCGCGGGGCACTGACACCCATCTTGAGCACCGGTGGCTCCAGACCAGTGGTGACATTTTGACATTCCCAGGACTCTGGGAGCACGTGTACATTCTTCATTAGAACGATGACTGTTGACTAGCTTCCACAAAGTGGAACCAATTGTGTTCTGTACACTGGAGGGATGACGATGATTGTTATAACGATAGAGCAGAGACGTGACCCCATGACAGGGATTTGAAATCAGACCCTTCTGACTAAGGCGCCGCGCTCTCTTCATCGTAATGCACGGGTTGCTGTTGGTGTCTGTATAGGTGCACTCTGTGAATACGTGTGGTCGTGTGAAAGTACTGTAATGATGTGCGTGTGTACTATGTATACGTGCCTAACGGAGTGCAGGAATGTGTGTTCATCGTCAAGGTTTTTTTTCACTTTGAAGTTAACAATCGCGATGTTATCTTGACTCAGAACTACGCCCGCGTGGAGCAATAACCTAACCTTTTCTTTCATGGCCACGCTCCTGCTACATTTCATATGGGTACTTTTTTGCCAGTATACATATATACGATTACAACAGGTTTTATCGTATCTGGCGATTATGCAGGTGTTAAGATTTTAACACCTGCATAATTGCCGGTACCCATAGTGTTAACAGCTCCACCTAAGCTATAAAGCATTGATACTGCATTGTCCTGAGCTAACTGCCTTTTGGCAACGGCTGATACCGGCAAATAGGCTCAAAAGGAAGCCACTGCCTGGTGAAGGTTAGTCAGTTTGAAGGACAATGCATTGGTTATTAAAGCTACCTGTTTGCATATTTTGCCACTAGTATGTGTGGCTTTTGCAAACTGGACGTATTGCGAAATGTGTCTATTTTGGTGTTTGGGATCTTCACACCTGCATAATCGCCAGGTATGGTAAAACCTGTTGTAATCTTATAGATATATCACTTTTCTTCTTAATTGATATTCCTACAGGATGATGAAGGTCACAATACTGCAGCCCGTGTGCACAGCCCCTTTATTAATCCACTGCGAAATGAAGGCCTAATCAGCAGCAACAGCAACTCACCACTTCTGCATCCAGCCTCCTTGTTCTAGTTTTAACATCACTCTCCACTGATGTTAGCCGTAATCAGGGATTGAATTGGGGTAACTGGGTTTAGCGTCCACTGCGCGATACCACTGCGCACTGCTGCACATAGCTGCCCATGTACGGACACTCAGCTCTGCAGAGTCGGTTTCAATGTTTCCTTCTGAATGAGCAAAGCCTGAATTATTTTGGCACCGTCTAATCTCAATAAATCGTTTGGTTTTATTTGTCCTTTATAGTTCATTTTAACATCTAGGATACTGCTGTTCTTGTCTCTCAAATTAAAATTGAACCTTAGGCATTTCGTATTTTTCTTTTAAAATATGTTTTGAGCGTCACGTCTAGAGTTGATGACATTTATATTTCCAACTTGAAGAATGCAGTCGTTTCAAACCTCGTGTAAGAAAATGGCCACTGGATGGTGACATCATAGAACCATTTCTTCCAGTCGCATACTTCACCTTACAGCGCGTGCTCAAATCTGAGCATGCTTGTGCACGAGGTAATGCAAATTCTCAAATGTTGTCCTGTACATGTTTGTAGCTCAGCAATAAAAAGCAAACATTTTGTCATCCTCAAAGCTGGAAATACGAAATGCTAAATTAAGTACAAATTTATATATTTTTTCAGTCCAGTTGTTGGGTACTGGGCTGAATATCAAAACTTACTTCGCTTGAAAATTTAACAATCACTGCCAGCTGAAACGTGAATTCAAGCCAAGCCTCTCGTCGGTGTCAGCTTAAAGCTTCTCTCGTTTGGAATCAGTGAAGACTTTGCTGGGGTTTTTTGTACCTTAACTATGAAACTGAGTCTCACTGCTAATCAGAGTGCCCATCGATTACTTACATTGCGTCATCATGAACCATTATGTATTCAGAGACAGGAAGAGGAACACATGGATTGGAGAAGCTACACAAATGAGAGTAGCCACTTTGAGTATCAAAATTAATATGGCCTTAACTTAAGGGTGAACCTGGTAGGGAGCGATAGCCATACGGGAGATCGCATCTGAGAAGATGAGCGATGCAGAGATAAAACAATGACATCAGCTCATGTGCAAGGGGTGAGGACGTTCGTGGCAGCAAAGTTGGGAGGCTTTCATCCAGCAGTGGATAGAGCATGGCCTATAAAGGTGATCTGTGTGTTAATATAATCATGGGTGTGTGGTGCATATGATAATGCGTATGTATATGATAATAATAATAATTGCATTTATAGATGGGCATGTGTTGTAGATATGTTGATATATTTTGTGTAATCAGTTTTAAGTGATCTATAGTGGTGAGAAAGAGTTGGTAAACCTTTAGAATGTTCTACATTTTTGTGTAAATTGTACCTAAAATATGATAATATAAGTCCTAATAACAGATAAGGAGAACCTCGTCTCATTATTTGAAACCGCTTAATCCTATATAGGGTCACGGTGAGCCGGAGCCTATCCCGGAAACACAGGGCGTAAGGCAGGAATACACCCGACGACGGGACGCCAGTCCATCGCCGGGCATTGCGGGACAATTTTAGTCTGCGAGCCAATCAACCTATCCAGGAGCATGCTTTTGGACTGTGGGAGGAAACCGGAGTACCCGGCGAAAACCCACGCGGACACGGGGAGAGAGCATGCAAACTCCACACAGAAAGGCACGCGAGCCGAGAGATTCGAACCCGGGACCTTCTTGCTGTGAGGCGTCAGCGCTAACCACTGGGCCACCGCACCACCCATAAGGAGAACCAAATAAGACAAATAGCGCACAAAATCTACTTTTTCATTACTTATTGGGACTTCAAGTTACGTCGGAAAAAAGTATGTACTTTTACATTGAGTAACTGGTGGCATCACCTTGAACAGCAATAACTTTCACGAAACATTTCCTGTAACTTTAGATCAGTCCTACACATCAGCTTGGAGGAATGTTGGCCCATTCCTCCTTACAGAACTGCTTCAAAAGAGAGATATGCATGGGATTTCTTGCATGAGTTGTTCTGCAACAACATTTCAATTGAATTAAATTATGTAGTTTTTCACAGCTCGATGCATGATGATTACTTCGAAAAGCTGCTCTCTCGGGACAGCCGCGTCGATCGCTCCCTCTCTCCCCATCGCGACGTTTCGCCTCACGTTGGAGGCTTCATCTGCGCCTGAGGATGCCTCCAACGTGTGAGGCGAAACATCAGTTGGATTAGTCTTGACTTTACATTGCCCATTCCAAAACGCAAAATCGCTTCTATTTGAGCCATTATGTTGTAAATGTTCTTATGTGTTTTGCATCAGTGTATTGCTGCACATTCTGTTAAGCTTTAGCTCACGGATGGATGCCTTGACATTCTCCTGTGGAATGTGCTGGTACAATCCAGAAGTCGTGGTTCTGTTAATGATGTCAATCGCCCTGGATAAGGGCGTTGGATAATTAATAATAATAATAATAATGATGGAAAGCTGTCCTTAGGCAGCAGAAAAGCACTCCCAAATATTCCCACCAGCATGCTTGTTGGTTGGAATTGAGGTTCTATGTTGGAATACAGTATTTGGTTTTCACCAAACTGAACCGACTTCCTCTGAAATATCAGTTGATCGGGGCATGACATACTTCCACAAACATATAGGGCAGGGCACCCAAACTTATTCCTGATTGTCATTCCATTGATTTAAATTACTGGACTCTAATTACTTCTTTAATTTGTGCGTATTAACCTAGAGGTTCACATACTTTTTCCGACAAATAAATTGAATGTAGGATCAAGATCTGATCATATTTTAGATCAAATTTATGTGGAAGTAAGGAAAATTCTTAAGGGTTCACGAACTCTTTATCACCAATGTATGGATGGTATTTCATTGTAAATATATTTAGTTTTATAGACATTTATGAATGTATATAATTGTGTAGGGGGCGGCACGGTGGCCCAGTGGTTAGCGCTGTCGCCTCACAGCAAGAAGGTCCCGGGTTCGAATCTCTCGGCTCGGGTGCCTTTCTGTGTGGAGTTTGCATGCTCTCCCCGTGTCCGCGTGGGTTTTCGCCGGGCACTCCGGTTTCCTCCCACAGTCCAAAAGCATGCTGCTGCATAGGTTAATTGGCTTGCAGGCTAAATTGCCCCGCAGTGCCCGGCGATGGACTGGCGTCCCATCGTGAGTTTATCCCTGCCTTGCGCCCTGTGTCTGCCGGGATAGGCTCCGGCTCACCGTGACCCTGTATAGGACTAAGCGGTTTGAGACAATGAGATGAGATAATTGTGTAGGTGTGCAGATGCGTAATATATAATAATATCATTTAATTTTGCGGTAAAGTGTCAATGAGCCTGAAAGCTGCATTTAAGTCGCGTTCTGCATTGAAATGAAATGAAAATCCAGTTAGATAGCGTTTGGAATATGGCAGAGAATCACCTACCAAACTCTCAATTAAGATATTGGCATGTTACAGAAAATCTAACTAAATGGAAAAAGGGCATTGCATATATCAGCATCGCACTCAATCTCTGGATAGACAAACTCTACAACTTACTGTCCTGAAAATTCCTGGCCATCTTGTGACCAACTTTGAGATTTTCCAAAACCTGTATAAGACATATCAACCCTTACCTCTAAACTGCTAGATTGTGCTTGTACGGCCTCCATGCCCAACTCAATGTCATCTATAGAAGTGAGCATGACTGAGCTGATGATGGTCATGAAATTTGTATATTCGGCCTTGGAGGTCAGCTGGTTACATTAATCACTTAGGGCCCAGCAGAAGATGGTGATGTTATAGTTCGTGTGTGCGTTATGGATTTGATTCATAGACTAAAGTAGATTTTACAGCCCTCGTGACATGGAAAAAATTGATTGTCCATGAATCGCTTATTTATAATAGAGTAAATGCCAATTACATTCTATCCTTTGAGCTGATAGACACTCAACACAGTATTAAATAATACAGCCTTGCGCTAGTATTATGATTAACATTAACGCAATACTCTATGAACCCAGCAGCCCACTGAGTTTGATTCCCGGTCACGGCTGAAGTCAGTGGCGATTTTCTTCATCCGAACCAACTCAGCCTCCCCTAGTTAACTCAGTTTAAAATGAGTACCTGGTGTGATGTGTGAACAACAGTAATAGGTGTGGTGCACACCACACCACCTCATCGTAGGTTGCTCGTTTACAGCACTCGCTCCAACAGTCTACCTATGAGAGAATATATGTTTGTGTGCAGCACATGTCTAATGATCTGTGTGTGTCTTGTCTAGATGGGCTGGTCTGCGTCTGGTGTAACCTGGCAATGGACTGCACCCAATTAATCAACTGCACAAGCGCTTGCTTCGTCGCATCTGGCGTCATAGGTGAGATGTGTGTATATGCACGTAAGCATAAAGAGAGGACATTGATTGCAGCTGAGGAGACAAAAGGGCTTGGTGTGGCGTGACAGGCCAGCCAGCTTCCACTCAGCGTTACATAGCCAACGAAAAGACAATGCTGCGTGACTGATTCGGAGCAAGACCTCCTCTACCAAAAAAGTACCCATAGCGTTAACAGCCCCACCTAAGCTATAAAGCATTGATACTGCATTGTCCTGCGCTGACTGCCTTTTGGCAGCGACTGACACCGGCAAATAGGCTCAAAAGGAAGCCACTGCCAGGTGAAGGTCGGTCAGTTGAAGGACAATGCATAGGTTATCAAAGCTACCTGTTTGCATACTTTGCCACTAGTATGTGTGGCTTTTGCAAACTGGACACATTGTAAAATGTGTCTGTTTTGGTGTTTGGGATCTTAACACCTGAATAATTGCCTGGCAATTATGCGGGTGTTAAGATCTTAACACCTGCATACTCGCCAGATACGGTAAAACCTGTTGTAATCTTATATATGATTTATCTATGCTTGTGAGACGTGGACCCCCGCCCCCCCCTGGTGGAACATATGCACCAATTAAAAACTTTCCTTCTGGCCTGCCTTCGATCCATCCTGGGTTTGATCAGATTGAATTGCGTGAGGAGGTCACACATTTTCGAAAGATTTGGACATAGTCCCATAGGTGGGCTCCTCTGGCTGGCGAGACTGCAGTGGCTGGGTCATGTAGTCCGCATGCTTAGCCATTGCATACCCAAGCAGCTTCTGTATGACCGGATAGAGGGGAATAAGTGGGTGCAGTCTGACCTCGAGAAGAAATGAACCGACGTGTTAAAGGAGGACCTGCAGCTGAGCGGACTTGCTGAAGCCTGGTACCAGCGGTGTCAAAATCGACCTCTGTGGAGAAGGATCGTGAAGGACGCTATGGGGCAGTTGGAGACAGATGTCCTTCAATAACAATGGAGAGCGGAAAAGCGACGCTCACAACAACGAGCGGAGCACTAAATCTAAAACACAGCAAGTTGGCAGAGTAGATGGCATATCTGCCAGTCATCTCAGTCAGGCAGCCCATAACATTTGGGTTTTTCCCGTGACCTCCTGACAGAGAGCTTTTGACGCTTCACGTCGCCGTAAGGTGCACTTGGCCTGGCACAGGCGCCGTGGTGACGTCACCGTGAACGGCAGTTGTTATGTGTATGTGTGTGTACGTTTATACGTATGTTTGTATGTGGGGAGCGGTGGCTCAGCGGTTAGCGCGCTCGGCCACAAGTCTGGCGAGCAGAGTTCGAATCCCGCTCATAGCCAACACCAGTGACAATTTTCTGAACCGGTCCTAGGCCCTCTCTAGGTCGATTCAGCCTGAAATGAGTACCTAGTGCGGCGTGTAAACATTGCCACTAGACTAGAGAAACAAAGGCACTCGTGTGCTGTGTCATAAGCGCCTACTAATGGAACTTGATCCTACAGTCTGTTAATAATAATAATTGCACTTCTAGAGCACTTATCACCCTAGGGTCACCAGGCGCGCACAGAGCTCAGAACGCTTCACGAATTTGCGTGTCATCCTTGCGCAGGGGCCATGCTAATCTTCTCTGTATCGTTCCAATTTTAGTATATGTACTGCCGGAGCATGAAGTCTATAAGTGTGGAGGGGGTGTCTCTGTATGTAGGTACTGTATTAGTAGTGTGCGAGTGTTGTAAGACGCACGAGTGCTGCGTTTGTATTGTTTTGCATAACAATCGCATGCATTAAATACAATCAATTTTCAGACACATGCCGCTTTGCCTTCAATTACGTGAGCATAGCAAACCCTTGAAATCATGACAAGATGCATTATTGATGATTGCTTCGAAAAGCTGCTCTCTCTGGACAGCGGCGTCGATTGCTTCCTCTCTCCACCTCGCGATGTTTTGCCTCACACGTTGGAGGCATCCTCATGCGCAGTGTGCGTGTGTCGTGTTTGACTCCTATTTATATGTAGGTACCATGTATGTGTTGAGTCACCTCCACAGAGTTGCTGCATTCCAGGATCAACAAACGACCGTCGACAATGGAACCCTTCCGAGTGGACCCCGACGGTCGTCCATTGATCCTGGAATGCAGCAACTCTGTGAATGGGACTAAAAACATATATAGTACCGACATATAAATAGGAGTCACACACACGACACACGCACACTGCGCCTGAGGATGCCTCTAACGTGTAAGGCGAAACGTCGCGAGGAGAGGAGAGAGAGCCATCGACGCGGCTGTCCCGAGAGAGCAGCTTTTCGAAGCAATCATCATGCATCGAGCCGTGAAAACCTACATCTTTACAAGATGCGTCATTTGCAATGCTTTTACCAAATGATCTCTCGGATAATGTCCCCAACCCCTACGAGCGAGTCGCAGGGGTTATTTTCAAAAACAGGATTTCACGCTGGTCAGTGTTGGTTGGTAAAAGTGTGGCTAAACATAGACATAGGAACATAGCACATTGCAACCAAGATTATTTGCTTGCACTGCCCCCTGCTGAAAAAGTAACCCAACAATATGTGTTTTGTAAAAAAAGAGAAGAGGTTTTACCACTGTTGGCAATTAATAATAATCTTTGCCTTTCCAAAGTGTCTTTCACCCGGCGGTCACAAAGCGCTGCACAGAGCTATAGGGAGAACGAGATGTTAACAACAACCACATCAGATTACATCAATTTAGTTAAATCATGACTAAATAAATAAGGAACTCGTATTAGAAATTGTTTCTCACTACTTGGTCGCAATTTCAGAAGGGCTTGACAGCATGTTGTAGTATAATTTATGGGTGCAAAGGCTGTTTTCAAAGGACGTTGCATACAATTACAAGCCTCTGCTTAATATCCAGATACAAACAATTGTATGGCAAGCATTACACATGAAGACATATTTACTATACAATAGTTTCATTAGCCCGGCGATGGACTGGCGTCCCGTCGTCGGGTGTATTCCTGCCTTACGCCCTGTGTTTCCGGGATAGGCTCCGGCTCACCGTGACCCTATATAGGATTAAGCGGTTTCAGATAATGAGATGAGATGAGAATAGTTTCATTAGTACATATATATGTTGTTCCTTCCAATTTTTATTAGATGTCCTTGATTGGACTACTCTGATGTTGTTGTTGACACGCCATTGTCTCTAGAGTTCTGTGCAGCGCTTTGTGACTCGGGTGATAGGCGCTTTAGAAATGCAAATATTAACAAAGCATTTCGTTTCCATGTTTCGCCACAAGCATGTGCGCCTTTAGGTAAGTTTGGCGCTTTGTGAAAGGTGTCTATTTAGTGTTTTAAGACTTTAACAGTTACACAAGTATTAAGATCTTAGAGCACCAAATAAGTCAAGTTTGTAAAAAAGCATGAATACTTGTGGCAAAAATATGCAAAAAATGTTTTGATAATGTAAGAATTATCCTTAAAACGGATTGGCCTACACCTTGTTTTAACACAAGTATGTGTATTTTTTTGCAAGCTGGACACTTTGTGAAAGGTGTCTATTTGGTGTTATAAGCTCTTAATACCTGTATAATTGCCAGAAATGGTAAAACCTATTCCTTTTTTTACATCTTTGTACTGTAAAAAAGATACCCGTAAACTTAATGCACTGATATTTCATTGTCCTGAGCTGATTGCCTTTTGGCAACACCTAACTAACACAGAGAACCAGGCTACGAATAAAGCCGTTTCTGGTGTGGGCAAATCCGTTTCATGTGCGTTATTTACAAGCCGTATGAATAATCGTCTCCGTTGTGGTTTCTGTTTTTCGTCCTCCCCACAGCGAACCGCACAGGAGTGGTACGTGGCTGTGCTCCGGGGGAATGCAACCGCAACAGCCTCTTCCTACCCTCGAACGTCTCGTTGCGCTGCTGCGACACCGACGAGTGCAACCGCCTGTCCATCCTCGACGTCGTGCAAGGCGGCATCAACTATGCTGCGGGCGTGTCCTCTATCAACAATAACGTTAACACCGGCAACTCAGCGCCTAGGACGACAGCGTTTGGCGGCGGATTGTGGTGGCTGGGGTTGTCCTCGTTAATTGGCTTCATGTCGGCGTTCAAAGGAGTCTGAGGATGAAAGCGATCGGGGTGCAGTGTAGAATTGTTTTTTTAAGCAAAGACGAAACTGAACACACAGTGCTTCTTTAGTGGCTAGCTACACACCGATAGGCTGTATGGCTTGGGCTGTTCGGCAAAAATCAAAAGCTTTAATAACACATTAAAGCACACGTATTTTTTTGTGATGTCAGATTTTTGAATTAAAAAACTACTTTTTGCCATGATCTGTTATGCACCTGAAATTCACTTTCAAGTAATTTCTTTTATTAAGGCAACTTGGAAATTGTGTCGGGCATCCCAAGATATACAGCCACTAGCTTTCAATCCAGAAGCGATATTTCTTCTTGGCTTGCATTAATAATTAAATAAACACTTGCTTCGATGTAAACAAAATGAAACGTTTATTTGAATGTATGAATTCCCACATAGCTCTGGGATTGCTGCTACCCGATTTCTCTCTTTTCTAACTCACACACTTCCAGGTAAATAAAGCAGTGCAGTTAACTATTGATTGCCTAGGGCAATAAGTAGGAGGGTTTTCCCCTATAAATCAAGAACACGTACTGTAGAACAAACGTAAAGTAGGTAAAAACGCGTATTTATTGGGAGCTTTTGAATCGATTCACTACCCAAGGTGTTTTGAGTTCATATAAGCACCGACCCTCAATGTTTATCAAGCACAATTCATCTGCAACCAAATAATCAACCCATGGGTAATTGAGTGTAGTTCTGTATACTTAGACATTTATCATATATTGACACGCGTACTTTCTATACCCTGTATAGATTTATCTGACTGTATTCTCAGACTTCCGGACTTCAGTTTAATTAAGGACTTTTGCAATGTGTAGATTTGCCTATACGTGTATGTACACACAGCTGCATAAACATACAAATGAAATACACAAACATAAAAAACCCTAAAATTGTGGTGTTAATACTGCCTTGTACCAAAATAAGCTGACGTTTTGAGCCATGACCCTTGAGAACAGACAGCATAGATTGCCATTTTATAGTTGGAGATAGCACTTTACCATGTTAGAGTATTCCCCAAGTTGGGGAATTTTTTTAGGCAAGATAGCCAACTGTATAAGCAGTAAATATGCCCTTAATAAGTAAAAAAACGTATTCGTACACTGATTATAAATTATTGGTAAACTTATGAAACCACAGGAGCCAATTGTACAATTGTGGGTCAGTTGAGGGCCCATTGTTATGTATGAGCCCAAATAGTCATGTCTATTGCACAGCTTTGCCATCTGAAGAGGTGTGAATTATTCAAGATATGCGATTGTAATTAACCAAGCTCTCATAGTTTTTAAAATCTGCTTACATCATTTACACAAACACTTCCAGCTTGGACGGCCTGTCGTACACTTGCCGTTGTGTTGCTGACTCAAAGGCTTCATAGACGTTGAAGATTTTTCATGTGTTCGTAAACACTACTGTCAGATAACTCTTGCTTCTAAGCTTCCTCACTGCTTTTCTCAGGCTCACTGGAGTGCAACATGAATGCTTACTGGGTTGGCACGAGTTTACATTGGGTTAGGAAATATAACAATTTGTGCTGGTGCAACACTGCCAACGTTGCATCACCAAATAATTTGCTTGGTTTAGGTACTACTCTACTCGATAGAAACTAAATGAGTGTAGAATTGACCTGACCTGAGAGTAAACATAAATCATAACTGTAGCTGCACTAATTGAGGCTGGTTTAGAAGGCGGTTGAACTAAGGCTTTTATGATCTAGAACAACTTTAAAATAAATGCTTGATTCGTTTCGGATTATACTGAGACTAAACCAACCTGGACTATGCCAGAGGACAAACTTGCTGAGAATAAGCTGACGATCATACTGTATGGCCGAGACTAGGCTAAGGCTAAACAAGTCTACAATAGGTTTAGGCTAAATCGTTTCGACCAAGTCTTAATTGAAGGCTGAATTGGTTCATACAAACTGATCCAAATCGTCTAGAGTATTAAAAGCTCTGGGCCAGGTCAATTATAGACTGGTTTAAATTAGTCCAGGATAGGTGAGTAGATTAATAATAAGATACAATATGCTGTCTTTTACAATTTACTGTTGAGTACACTTTTAAACAACTATTGTGCATGCACGTAAACTTTAGTCTGTTGAGTTTGTTGTAGCATTTAAAACATTTAAAAAAAACTTTGGTAAAAGTTGCATCTTGAGGAAACAATGCTGTGTGTTTTTATTAAACATTTACACACATTCACGAAGCGATTTAAAACTGTATTGTTGAATAAAACGATGCCATATTTATTAATTAAATAAAAAATATCATGTTTATTTTTCCAATTTGACTTCTGCCAAAGTGTTTATGCTCGGAGGGTTTTGCCCTGGAATAGATTCTGCAAAGGCCTCTCTCAACGATGGCTTCTTGAGCCTGGCATTTAAACTCGTAGTGCGCTTTAGTCTTGGCGCGACCACTACGAACCAAATCAAAGAGGTTGGTTGTACCGAAATGGGTGTAATTAAACGGCAGTCAGATTGTTACAAAGGACACTTTAAACCACAAACGACTGATTACGATTCTTAAACGGACTACTATTTGCAAAGCAGAACCGTAGCCACGCGCGCCTCATCTGAGCTACGAATTTAAAACGATATGCCCTGCGTCCACGTGGTTAACCCATAGCCAATCAGCGCGCACGTATCGGTGGCCATGACGTCACACCCGACCGCCACTCCAGCCGGGGACGTCACGGCGGGAGCGGCGACGGGCGTGGCGGTAAATGACGTCATCGAACACGTCCATCGCCATGCCGACCGAGGGGGGGGGTGCGCAGCCGCGTAGACATGCATCTGAGGGAGGGCAAGCGCTCGCGTTGCCTTTGCTTAGGACTGACAGCCAGCGGGGTGCATGTTTGCTCGGCGGGTCGCTCCATTGACGTCAATTAAATTACCCGGAAAAGTAAATGAATTAATGAAAGCGTGTTCCTCTGACAAGAGTCGCCCAGCGCTGTACAAAGAGTTCGTCTCTCTCGCTCTCCGCTAGCCCTTTATTGTTCGCGTGCTCTCTGACCGCCGGCCGTCGTTACGGGCGGTGAGCGGGGGGAGGAGGAGGAGGAGGGGGCCTCGTTGTTGTCCAAGTGCCTTTCGTGGCTCAGTTTTGGTTTTCATGCGGCCGTGGGGGTCAGCTTGGCATCGACCTCGTGTACAGGTGTTGGGAGCGGCGCCGTCCGGCCTCCCCACTCGCCAGAGTTCTCGCTCCTTGCCTTGATCAAATACCTGGGAAGAGTTGTGCGAACCGAGCAAAGTGGATTAAGTAGCGCGCTGTCTGATTAGCGCAGCGGCGTGTTAAGTGCGCTTGATGATGGGATAATTAATATCCTGATTGTAAAGTCGCTTCCGTCGAAAATTGATCGCGGTAAAGTTCAGGCCTGTGTGGGTAAAGTTTACACATAGCCGTACGTAATGGTAACGTGCATCGATACGGCTGTGATTTTGTGAAATTGACATTGCGTAATTAGTGGTTGACACATCGAGATAATTAACCTCTAACGTTTACGATGTTAAACTTTGGTTAGTGTTGTCATGTGTGCTGTCATTTGCCTGTAAGGCTGTATTATTAATAACATTTTCACTCCGTCTTTATTAACCACTTCAGAGTTTCGATATAGTTTCTGATCGCAAGGCACCGAGGAGCCGCTGCCGGTGTTGTCACAACTTTCCTCAACTTTTACAGTTATTAACTAAAATGTAAAGTTTGTATACGTGGTGGCTTAGTCATAAACGCACTAACGGTGATTTTGAAGAGAATCTTAAATAATAAAAAGCATGGAAAAAGCACGGTTTTAAGTTTAAATATATTAAATTCCGATTGCTTCAATTATATTCTGTGTAGAATATACATATTTGTGTGCAGCGTATATAATCTCACTGACGGGAACGAACACATAACCAACCTACACCGTGTTACCAACAACGGTTACTCTAACATAACGTTACATTGTGCTAATAAAGCAATACAAATAACTTAATGTTAAATTATTGCCATTGTAAAAGTAGCAGTGGTATATAGATCGACTTTACGGCTCATTCTATCCAAAACAAAATCATAGAGGTCGTCTGACAGGAGCAGAAGAAGTCTCATTCCCATAGTGTTTCCTGGAGGAGGAAGACCAGGGTCTTCCTCCTCTGTAGCACTGCTGTGTCGCGACACGCTGAGCTTCTCAGCGATATCAAAGATTATCCCAGCGCTGCAGAGCTACTCAGTCTTCAACTAGAAACTCGCTTCTCCATGGACCCTCCACCCCACGACACCTCCCCTCCCACCACACCTTTACCGCCGTCCCCCCCCTTCTTTCCCCATGGGAGATCAGCACTTGATGAGGAGGCTGAGGGTTTCGCTCTGGGATTTGTCAGGGCCTTAGAGGCCATGCACACGGCGGGCTGTGGGCCATGCCCTGGCCAGGACTCAACGGGGCATGGCGCAGGGCACGCGCAGCCCCGCACTCTCCACAGCGGGGGCAGCAATGGGCTGGCGGCAGGACCAGTGGCGATGGGACTGCCCCTGGCTGTCATTGACTTTGACTCTCAGGTGAGAAGACCATCTTGACATGCGACACAAATCTACCCTTACAGGTCCACCACGCCAAGGCAGACGGAGACCCACGGAATCGAACTCCGGTTTCGGTGGCTCTGATACGGCCACTGTGGACCTGAGACACTCGGCTTCATTTGGTGGTGACTGTCAGTCTAGTAGGAAGGAAACTGGTCTGAAAAAACAGACTTTGAAAATCCGTGGGTGTGGGATACACTCGTCTATGTTGTGTTAAAAAAAATATATTTTTCCCTTGCCACTGTTGCGTTGTTGCTCTTTGTTATTAATGTATTGTGCTGTGTAGTCTTGAGGGATACTGTTACACTTCATCATTATGGTTGATGTTTCGTCTTTGTACAAATGGATGCTGTGAGTTTGTTAAATTATGCAGTCATAAGTTACTTTTTCTACTCTTTACATAAGTGTTACTGTTTATTTTTATTTTCATGGTTAAGAGTTTAATTTATATACATACTATTGCTGTGAGTAAGTGTATTTGCCTTTTGGCGTCATGCATTGTTACGTTGGTCGGTTCAGACGTTTGTTGTTTAGTAGGAATCCTGCATCTAGAGCTTGCAAGCTCACGGAGTATTTTCTGCTGTAATAAACATCTATGACTGTCCCCAAGTCGGTCGTGTAAATTCCCCATTCTAAAGGCGGGGGCCAGTCTCTGTATATCAACCATATTGGTGATGCTAGTTAGTGGGTCACCTTCTGTGGTCGCAGTCAAACCCAGGCTGGTGACCCTGAGAGAGCAGCTTTTCGAAGCAATCATCGACCCTGAGTAGGTTGTCTTGTACCCCAGTGGATTCCGAGTTGCCAATATGGATTCCAGTCTGGGTTCAGTGTAATCAAGTGGCAAGGTGGTTGTCTCAGTCCAGTCAACAATGACTGCTCAAAACAAACTCAATGAGGATTTTAGCTGAATGCTCTTCTTCATGTCTCCCCACGTCTCAAGCAGGTATCAAGGACATTACATGAACTGGCTATCACTGTTTTTTCAAGTGTCTCTCCTTTCAGTTGTGTGCATGTCTATAGAGAGTCTCAAAGATGAGAGACTCAATAGTCTCGCTTCTTCACAGTGTCTCCCTCTGTCTCAATAGCTATGTCTCCACTGAGGAGACGAATGTGTAAATGTGTCTCGGAAGCACTGCAGAGTGGATAGTGAGATGCAGAGGAATCATTGGTACCTCACTGTCCGTTTTTCTCCATGTGTATCCACATGTCTTCGAGTCTTAGCTGCATAAGTGTCAATGGGGAAAATGGAGGTTCGTCACTTATTCAGCGTGTCTCTGTTAATATCTCTCCTTGGGTCTTAGTGTTTCCTCGTGGCTGATAATATCCATGTCTGTGTATCTCGGGATGTCTCCGGAGTGTCTCAAAGCAGAGGAATCTGCTTTGAAATACTCCTTATCTTGGTCTCCTCATGTCTCTGTTAATGCCTGCTTGTCTCAGGAGCGACTCAAAGCAGAGAGGAAGAGGCAGAGGAACCGGTTGGCTGCCTCACGCTGTCGACACAGGAAGCTGGAGAGAATCTCACGCCTGGAGGAGCGAGTGCAGGCCCTTCGAGGGGAAAACTCAGCTTTACAGGTACTTATAGGGAAACTGCCTGCCCTTTGCTCTACTCAGACTCAAATTACTATCAAACAGATATGTTTGCACACACCTAATGTAGGCAAACACGTTTTCACCTCCCTTCACCAACACGTCCTGACCAGGAACGTACATTGTGGTCAACCAACTCGAATAACCCACACGGCATCAGGAGGCCTTGATTGAACAGTGAATTGACAAAAGGCAAGGCTGTAGACTACATTGCATTTTGATACACACACACATATGAACAGCCTCGATGTCTAATCAGATAGAAATGACTACTGTTTTACAAACATCTCCATACAGCTGAGTAGGGGGGGGGTCTTGTGGCCAGTGCCACAGCTGATTGTTGTCTCCATAATGCTGATGCTCACACACAACATCAGGTAGTCATTGAAACCTGAGATCACCTAGCAGAAGAGACCCCGGATATTTTCTGATACATAGCGAGTGCAGTGGCCGTTCTCTTGACAGAGAGGCACACGGAACTACAAAGAGGTGTCAAAGGGGAAAGGAGCCACGTGCTAAACCTACTCCAACATTTTCCAGACAACTACGTCCTCTATTAAGATGTTATCGACCAAATAGCGAGTGTTATTTTAGGTGTGGAAACAAATCACAGTACCCAGCGTAAACCCATGCAAACATATAGGGAACACACAAACTCCGCACAGAAAGGCACCCAAGCCGGAAATTGAACCCGGTACTTTCGTTGCTGTTGATGCATGAGTGTTGCCACTGCACCACTGTGTTATCAGTGTGGGAGGCTAAGCACTCAGAGCCCATGACCCCGCTTGGCTGACCCCATCTTCACCTCAACATGTGGGTTCAGTTAACCCTCAAATTACCATATGCAGGGCTTGGCAGATAAAGCGTTTGCATTTTTTAAAATTCCGGCTTTTAGAAATCGAAAGAAATTTTCATGCTAGATTTTGCTTAATTCTTAATTAAACATTCCATATTCATAAATAATATTGGTATTACTTGGATTCAGTCGAGGTGCTTCTCTCTCACTCTGTGCCTTTAGTCATCTGCTCAGTTGCAGTGTCTCGCTGAAACTCCGTCCGTCATATTTGATCTTGAGCTTTCTTCCACTGCGGTCCTCCCCCATACACACTCCTTTCTTCAAGTCACCGAGCAGCATATCTATCTTGCTTTGCCTCTTGGGTTCTTTTCCAACATCCCTCTCTCGAGATCTTTCTTTACCGGGCTTTCACCTCGGAAATTGTGCTGCGTGCACGTTGTCTGCTGCTGCGGGTTGTTCAAATATGGCTTCGCACTTCCTGATACTGTTCAAGAACTTCTTCATTATGCTCTCTGTATTCGACATATATTATTCTGTCATGTAAAAAAAAACACTCCACTCTACACTCATACTAGATTCTTACAATACCACACCACTCATACAATATTACCCTCACACTACATTACATTCATACTAAGCAGCAATCCACGCAATACACCACACTTCTTACTACACTACATGCGTCACACTACATGACACTACACACTACACGTCACTCATATAGTCATACAACTACACTCGTACAACACTATACTCCGCACTCCATTCATATGTGACTGCACTCACACAAGACCACACTTTATACAACACACATACAAGACTCCACTCCACACCAGACTCATACCTGACTACACTTGCTACAACACAGCACAAAAGTGTCTGCATGAAAATCTTCTTCAACGCTGTGCTCTTACAATTCGTCAGTAGCTTTCGTCTCTTGCCGAGTGCTGATTTTGGCGCGGATGAAATGTTTTAATCGTGATTACTACCGCCGGTGGATCCACCTCCGTGTTGTTTGACGCACACGGTGGAGTTGGGCCAGCTCCGCCGTCGTGAGTCATACAGAGGTGTTACCAGCCAAACGATAGCGGTGGCGCTGCCTGATTGGCCATTAGTCAAGGTGACTGTAAGATGCATCTGGTCACATAATTCTGACTCTCTGTGATTGGCCAATAGTAAGTTAAGCGTGTCAGCCTGTCAATTGAGTGGTAATCTAATAATTCCTGTTGAATACTGCACAGGCTGTCTAAACAGCAGCTCAACAGCTGGATTGTATCTGCATAAAATGTTGCTGATGTCCATCCGGTCAGGTGATGCTGTTTTAAACATTCATGCCAAACAATGTGTGTAACTGACAATTGCTGCGAAAAGCTGCTGTCTCGGGACAGCCGCGGCGTTCGCTTCCTCTCCTCTCCTCACGACGTTTCGCTTCCAACATGTGAGATGAAACGTCGCGAGGAGAGGTGAAACGTCGTGAGGAGAGGAAGCGAACGACGCGGCTGTCCCGAGAGAGCAGCTTTTCGAAGCAATCATCATGCATCGAGCCGTGAAAACCTACATCATTACATGTGTAACTGGC
>JAZEWT010000001.1:37717840-37731338 GCA_036362905.1 Mordacia mordax
CATTTCGCGAGAAGATGCTTGTGGAATCAAGTCCTTGTGGAAGGAGAGTAACGAGTGTTCACGAACCAGGAGCGGTGCATGCGGAGTGCGAGGGGGAATTCACAAAAAAAACACAACGCAGAACTTCAGCATCAGCATCATTCCTCCTCGCCACGTGTGCACTCACGTGCGCAGAGTTCACCTGGTGTCTGACATTCTCGCTGGCCAAGGCGCCGGCCTGCGGTCTGTAGAGAGAGACGGTGCAGGTTGGAGCCGGCTACACATGCACTATTCCCGTCTCCCTTATTGGCAGCAAATGCTGTCTGTTTTGACTCTTGCCCAGCTTGGCCATGTGGCCTCAGGCCCCCGCTCAACCACAGCTCCTTTTTTACCCATTTTCCCGTCTTTGGTGGAAAACTTTTTAGAAAACTTGCTCGTAAGAGCAATAAAATCAGACGTTAAAGCCAAGTCTCCACAGACCAGTAATGTAAAAAAAAATGTTGCCGATTTGTTATGCTGGTTATTTTTGCCATGCCGTTCTCTTCACAACTATGTGCAGCACCTTGTTACCCTCGGGTGAAAAGCGCTTGAGAAGTGCAATTATTATTATTGCGTAGCAGACCGTGGGAGTTTCCAATGCAAAGTGGTTCATGTTATGACAGGATGCATAAAGCAACCCAAGTGGAGTATAATTAGGGCAAGAAGCACAAAACAAAATGGAAAGGCATTTTTATTTAATGGAAAAACATTGTTTACAAAGAAACACCACCTGAATGTAAAAACATTATTTAACCAGGCAACTTAAAGTTTAAATATAAACATTGTAACTTTAAACTGGAAGCTTGAAAGTTTAAGTCTCATTTGGAAACTGACTTAGGCAATCACTCCAATGTGTAATAATAGTTGACACTAATTCACGGCACTCTCTAGGCTGCAATAATTTAAAATACCATTCCAGGGATGCAGTTTGAATCCAAAATGCTTTCATTTTGCCATGTTTGTATTCCCATTTTTTTTCTTAGTTTGTAGTTTTTTTTTTAAATCTCTCAGCCTGTAACAGCACATAATTTGCTAAAATTGTAGATCATAAATTGTACTATATTCCCACACACACAATTCAATGCATGTATTGTGTGAAAGTCGTAACATCACTTGATAGTCCTCTATCATGGCTGGCCCATGCATGAGAATGTGGAATTTACAATGCTAGCTAAAAGGCATGAGCAGATATCAGCACTATTCATGTTACAGCAAGGAGACACTTTAATGTGTACCGATAGTCAATACTCATTTTATGTTATAATACTTTTTCGTGTGGCTGACGATGATGTAGCACAGTAAGCATAAATTTACATTGAGGCGGTAAAGCCAGATAATTGCATCAGGAATAGTCAAGTGTTTTGCTGTGATGAGGTTTCCTTTTGTCTTGTGAAACTAAACTCACCAACACTAATAAATAACAGGTAATTGTAATGATGTAGGTTTTCACGGCTCGATGCATGATGATTGCTTCGAAAAGCTGCTCTCTCGGGACAGCCGCGTCGATGGCTCTCTCTCCTCGCGACGTTTTGCCTCCAACGTGTGAGGCGAAACGTCGCGAGGAGAGGAGAGCCATTGACACGGCTGTCCCGAGAGAGCAGCTTTTTGAAGCAATCATCATAACAGGTGATTATTAATGGGTTATCACCCGTTTAAATAAAGGTCAGAAATCATATATTTTATATCTGTACAAAATCAGGAAACTTTACATTACATAACTAATGACATAACTACCCTTATCCACACATTCTCATATACTCAAATGGGTGAAACTATAGCAAAAACATAAGCTGTAATCTGACCCTAACCCTATAACCCTGTGTGTCTCTGGTAACAGCATGACACAGTCAAAATATCTGAAATTTAGAGCCTTGCCTGGGTTTTTCCAGGCTTATCATTATCCTCTTGAGTAGATAAAATGAATGCAGGCCTGATCGAGCATAGTCATGTCTTACAAAGTCCAATTTGGTCAAACAAGTCCAACCATGAAGTAAAGCACAGTTGTCCTATAGTGAGATTTATCTCTGTCATGAAAATATATACTTTTCACCTCAGACTTGTGGTTACCAAATGAGATGAACGCATCTCCCTGCTCATTTGAGTAAACAGACATTGACTTTTTCTAAAACTCAACATTACCATCGTCTCATTAAGAACGTTTCTCAGGCCCACTTAGATCTACTCTTGCATGTGCAGGCCTGAGCTTAACCAAGGTTTGGTTGGACCTGTTCATCCCCAGTTAGACCTTGCAAACCTTGACCCTTCTTATTCAGATCTGCATGATCCTAGACCTAAATAAATCTGGCTTGTGTTATATTAGGCCTTTTTGTTCCCAAAGAGACCCAAAAAAGTCTGGCTAAACCAGTTATGTCTAGCTGCATATGGTAATTATTGGTAGGGTCATTTCAGGCCTAATAATGTTGAGTAACTCCTAATGTCTCTGCAGATAGGTATATTTTTTACTTTGCCAGGGTCTAAATAGATTTGCTCCGAGTCTAGTTGATTGTACTCAGGGTATAGTTGGTCCTGTTCAGGGTCTAATTGGGTGTGGTTAAGACAAGTTCAAAGCTTCTCAGGCCTGTACGAGTCTAGATGGCAGCGAGCCCTGCCTCTGTGCGGCTCGTCACTAGCCTTCCGAGCGTTTGCCACAAGCCACTGATTGGGTCGAACATCTCTGTGCTATCGAGCGTTACGGGAGGTGCTGCCCCCCACAGGGAGCCCTCAGCACCAGGCAACGCCATCGAGGAGAAGAGCCCACCCCCCGGGGGAGCTATGCGTCCCCCCGTCACGTACAGGCGGCCCCCAACGGCCACCGCGGCACAACCGGCACGGGCACAGGGCATGGGTGGGGCCTCCTGCCAAGATTCCTGGAGCCACAGAGACCAGGAGTGATGGGGGAGGAGTGGGGAGGAGTGGGGAAGAGTTGGGAAGAGTTGGGAAGAATGGGGAGGGGTGGGGAGAGGGAAGAAGCATCAAAGGAAAACACAGGAAAACAGTGGATTCGGGTTATCGGTTGATCCAACATGGCTGCTGCTGCTACTGCTGCTGCTGCAATAAAATCACTGCGGTCTGGCTTAAAATCTTCCCCTTATGCAGTTAAGATGTCCTTCACGGATCATTCCGACAGCACAGATTTAGGTCTCCCGTTTGTCTATGAGGACAGCTATTAGTCTAATCACCACCATAATCTGGCCTTGGGTTTTGTAATGCATTCAACTCATCCTTCGTGGCCTTATGTTAGTCTCATCGCAATCTGGTTTGTAGTTCCTCCATTATTAGTCATCATGCACTTTATGGACTGCTCTTATTAATGATTCACTCTTATAAGGCAAGGGCTTCTCAGTGCTCTATGCGTGGCAAGCGCGTTACCTCATCGGGCGAGTACACCTCCACGGAGTCGAGGGCACCCAGGGCATCGTCCCAGCCGCCAAGCGCGTAGACGCGTCCGCCCAGTGCGCACAGCGCCACATGAGAGCGCGCGCGCCTCAGAGAGGGCAGCCACGTCCAGCGCTGCCTGCGCGGGTCGAACGAGGCCGCTGTGGCAAGCTCCGAGCTACCCACGCCGAGCCCACCCGCCACGTAGATCAGGCCTGGCAAGTACAGCGATGCAGGAACGAGGGGTAAGTTGTTGTTGCAGGTTTAAATAACCGATATCCAGGTTGACCTGGGTTTCCCTCCAATGGTCAGCAGAAGAAGAAAAGAGATACAAGGAGGATGGTACATGAAGAGAAGGCATATAGTGAGTGGGGGAGACATGGAGTTGAATAATGGAGGTATGGGGGAGAAACAATGATGATTGCTTCTACAAGCTGCTTTTTCAGGATAGCTGTATCGATCGCTCCTCTCTCCTTTACAACATTTAGCCTCCCACGTTGGAGGCATCCTCAGGAGACAAGAAGGGAGACATCAGGCAAAAATATAATGGAGGTGAAGGACAGAGACAGGATGGACAAAACAGGGAAAAGGAGATTGAGGAGGAAGAAGGCATCAGGAAAAGGGAGAGATATAGCTAAGGGATGCATATGCAGAAGTAGAAGTGACACAAGCAAAAACACAGGGAAAGAGAGTAAACGGAGGCACACATATACACATACACTGACACATTCAGTGATGTAGAGACGTACCAAGAAGAAACGTTATATTTCGTTGTATATTTTATGAGCAAAGACAAATTGCATTGCTCTGATAAGCGCAAAGGCATACAAAAATGATAGTGGGGTAACAAGCGCATGAGAGACAAGACATAAAAGGCATTGACTGTGGGGGATGGTGGTCAAGTGTGCAATGATGCTGGCCTACAGATTAAATGGAACGAACCGTCCATTTGGCAGCAGCCAAAGCTGTGGCGAGGAGGTTCCATGCTGTCCAGAGCCACCCAGCGATTCTCCATCGCATCATACCGTTCCACTGATGAGCCTATGTCGGCACCCACCCAGCCTCCTACAATAGCAGCACACAGCAATCCGTGAAACTCACTAGGAAACAGTCTACTGGAAGTGATGCTCCACCCAGACTGTCTTAATGATTTCGATTCTAAAACCCAGTTTCAATCAAGACTCTTACTCCAAACTCAGTCTCAATTATGACTCCAATTTCCAGTCATGAATCTGACAAAGTGTAAGGATCCAGAAGCCTAATCTATATAAATACTTAAATCCTGATCCTAAAATTAGGTGTAAACTGAGCATCTTATTCCAAAAATAGGTTTCAATCCAGTCTTAAAACACTCCAGTAGATGCTTACTTACCCATGACATAAATGGCTCCATTGCAGGCACACGCTCCAAAGCTGCATCGAGGGGAAAGCATGGATGCTATGGGCGCCCACTGCCGACACACTGGATCGAACCTCTCCACAAACGCGAAGATCATTGACTCGCTCTCTCCTAAAATGAGACCACCACACAAAACAATTTAGCCACCCATGACAGCCACACAACTCAAGACTTTTGAATGAGATTTCAACACTAAACTAATAAGATTGACAGGTAATCAAGAGGTTGCTATTGAGAACTGGTATCAAAGCCACTTATCCTAATCCTAAAATGCAAACTGAATTAAGACTCTGATCCTAAAATCAGCCTCTATCAAAAAGATTGGTGGTTAAACCCAATCTCAATAAAACTCTGATCTAAAAACCAAGTCTCATTAAAAACTGATCTGGAGCTCCATGTCAGTAAATACTCTGATGCTAAAACGTAGAGTCAATGAAGACACTAATTGTGAAACAGTATCCTGAAGTTGATTGAGGAAACCAACCTCCAATGGCATAAATTAAACCATCGAGTGTGACCACACAGTGACCACTCCGGGCCTGGTGGAGAGACGGCTCCAATGTCCAATACAGTGAAAGTGTGTCCATACGTTCCACGCAGCTCAGAGCGCGACTGTCTCCCCATCGACCACCTAGCTGCCGTGTGTATCCTCCTAGGGGTGGCAGAGGGATATGGGAAAAGAGAACAGGAATCATAAGCCCCAATTTAAAGTGCCATTAATTAATGTTGTTTAATCATATTTTATATATTTTTAACTCGTTTCAACCAAAGGTCACAAGGTGCTGTGCAAAAAAATAATAGTATGCAGGCTGATAAATAACCCATAACTAGTGAGATGAAATAAAATAAACCCCCAACTAAGAAAGTCGATATGCTTTAAGGAACTTGTATGTGTATTAATATATTGCTAGTCATAGCAAAACGTAATGTTTACAATCAGTTGCTCAAATTTTTAATTGAGGCTCTGATCCTAAAACTCACATTGCCTTTAACCGAATCTCAATCAATAACATAGAAAATTTATCTCAATCGACAGACTCCTGAAACTTAACATCAAAGCTCGAGTTGTGAAGCCATGTCTCCTGGAGCAGTCTCACCAATGACGTAGAGATATTTGCGAGCTTTTCTCCGGGGCTTGGCACGATGCGAAAAATCAGAGGTGGAGATGGCAGTAGGTCGGGAAGATTTGCTCAATCGAGGGACCTGATACTCATCCAGCAAAACTTGTAGAGCCACTCGTATGCTAAGATCTTCAATGGCTAAGACACACGCACACAGGGAGGTCTTTTGCTTACAGGACAATGCAACAGACAATGCAACACAGCCTTTGTGTTGTTTTGTATTGCAGTATTGGGCTACCTAGAAACCATGCCTTTTTCGTGAATAAATCTTGACTAGAAAAAGATAGCTGTTTATTATCACAGCAGAAAGTACTTTGACATCGCAAGCTTTAGATGCGGCATTTATTTAAGATACCACATACTGTGGAAACGAATAAGCAGAGTTGAAACTGGTCCCAGAGGTTTATTGCACTGAAGAACAATGGTTCAAACACTCACAGGCTAACGGACCTGAATGAAATTTCATTTTGATGAGAAGAAATACACGCATATTTTCTATCACTCACAATACATGCACTGAATCATATGCATGAAAATGTAGCATTTATAGGTAATGCCAATTATACACAGCTACATTTAAGCTACTGTAACTGTACAATAACAAATATACTTGAAAGAATACAAAAGGAAAGAATGCAATAAATGTAATCTAACCATGACCAGAATCACAAAAAAATACAAATTTCAAAAGAAAATACAATATGGACTTATAAACCAACACAAATGAAACCATATCTCAGGTGCCCACATAAACAGTGGGCATATATTTTTTAAACATAGAGATAATCAAAAGCAGATGAAAAGAGGACAATCTTGAGCTTGACTAAAACAGGGGCAGGGTATCAACAGCACCAATCACTGAGGGGAGGGAGGTTATCAAATTGCTGTCGGGTAGGTTAATCCTTGCATATTGGGCAACATCTAGGCTACGTCCAGTTTTGAATCTTTGTTAGTCAGAAAACAAGAATTGAAATGCTGGTGAAATCACAGCCACCTTGATGTCCACGTCCAACATAACCGTCACCACCAACCCCTCACCTTCGATGGTGGCAGTGATGGTGGTGGGTGGGATTAGTGGGAGCCGTACGGCTTTAATGATGTTGAGGAGGTGGAGGCGGCGCGCGGCCGGAGCATGCAGCAACCAGCACATCGCCGCCATGAGCACTTGCTCCTCTCGCTCCACGCGCAGCTCCTCGCTGCTCAGGGCAGTCAGCAGCAGGGCGGGAGGTAGCGACAGAAACTCCGCCTCCTGCTGGCAGATTGCTTTCAATAGTAACCAAGAGATTTGTGCCGATTTCAACAGACACCCGACCAATTTGGTATGGTTGGCAACCCTAGAGGTAGTCCTTAAGAACCCCACTGAACAAGACACTTGTAACCAACACTCAAACCCGAAATGTCATTGTGCCAGCTCAGTATTTCCTACATGACTATTATGAACCCTGCAAGTGATTGCGCTGTAGGCCAAGGAACCTGACCTCGGACACGGGAACGAAGTTGTCATAGAAGAACTGACACGCATTGACTTCCAGGTCGGGACAGTTGATGGCGGTGGCAAACATCATCACCCCCAGGCAGTTCTCCACTGAGATGTGCTCCCGGAGGAAGTCACTGCAAACCCTCACGACGCCGGACAGACTGAGCATATCGGCAGCTACGGCGACGTCTTGGACGTTTGACTCGGACAACTTGAGACAGCCTGGGAGATGCACAGAGACAGGTTGTTTAAAAATATTGAAAAAATAGAAGGCAAGACAGACTCAATAACTGGCACATACAGCAAGACAGATATACACATATAGACAAAACCACACAGAGAATTCCACACAGACACAACCACACACATAAGGAGATATCCATTGGCATCTATTTCTGTGGTCAAAGCACCAAACTCATATTCAGTAAGATACGGATCTGTCAATGGATATCTCCTTATGTGAGGAGATATCAAAACTGTAATTTCATCGGCAGTAAACGTTTCATATTCCCATGGTAAATAAGATTTTCCATGGAAAAAAGACACATGATTTGCCACAACTTGGTGCCGCTCATTTTATCCACCATGAAAGATGGATTTTTATATTGCTGCTGCTTTTGACAAAGATAATGGTTATAATGATACTGTTAATGACAAAAAATATTGGTTAGAAGACACTGAGTGCTATAAGTCTTAAGGCCATTTCTCGAATTGCCAACAAGTAATTTGTTTTCCATTTAAGGTCAGCATTAGTGACAAAAGCATAATTTTTATAATTAATTGTACTTGTACATCACTGCTCATACTTTAACATCACCTAATTAGTTTAATTTACAAGACAATTGGATTATTGCCAGCTGCATTAGTAATCATCACCCACTCACCGGTGTACACGTAGTTCAGCAAAATTTCAAATGTCTCTGCATCAACACCTCCAATATGAATCAGGGGATCAGATTCAAGTGAATTGCTTGCCTCGTCGGAGCTGCTGTTTACCTTGACATGCCTCTCACTGGCAAGATCACCACTGCCATCATCGCTAACAGTACCATCGGCAACAGTACCACCACCATGACCAACGATCCCACCATCACCCGAATGCCTGCACACAGTTTCCGTGATGATGGACAGTGGTCCAGCGAACATGGCTTGAAAGTAGGGGCTTGCTGCTGCCAAAACCGCCGAATGGGCAGAAAACTGCGCTCCACCGACAGATAGGCGTGCGTTACATAGGGTGGCATTCTTGCGCAGGCTGTTGAGTGACTGCAGCAGGCGCACTGCATGCGTTTCATCCTGAAAGCAGCGTTGATCGGCGGTGGTCCCGGGATGAGGAGGGGCTGATGAAGACTTGGCTTTTGAGTCGGTGGTCGGATCCGGTGTGGAACTAGAGATACAATCCTGGTCCAAGGTCGAGCGTGAATAGTTTGGAGATGCCATGTTTGGTTAGCAATGTTGATGGCTTTTTGCCGATTTTATTGTATAATTTGAAACAAATGTTTCCTGTTTTTTTATAGCAATCAAATAATTTTGGACATATTTTTCACTTTGATTTTTTTCATGAAATGGTCTTTAATAATTTGATCATATTAAAAAGTTGCATTACTTCAGAAAAACCTGAAATACACGCAAAAACAATTTTAAATGGTTTATACGTAATTGGTTTCTTTCTTTCAAGGGATCCATTACAATCGTGAAAAATATTTACTCAGAAATCTCTTAAAATACTTAGTTTAAAACCTGGGTTTGGGTGTCCATCTCCAGGTGGACATTAGGTGCTTAATAACTATGCCAGTACTAAAAAACACGTGAGAGTCTAAGTTAAAGCTGTTGGTCTAGTTGTTTCAAAAAGTTTATAATGGCCAATTTTGGGACAAATATACCACTTTCCTAACCTCACATTTGAACAAAATCAGCGGAAAGCCTTGGCTATATCATGTGCTCAGCTGGAACCAAAACACAATCAACCGGCCTCACAAGGCATCTAAACCTGATCTGAAATCAACTAGGCCATGGATGGCGCCGATACATGTAGTGTCATGTAGTCATCAAAGTGCCCTTTGACATTCCACGTGATAAAATGGAAAACATCCTGATGTGTCATGAGCCACCCTGAGCTGGCTTGGTGTGGCTCTCTTGTGGATCAGTTGTGTAGAGGGTAACTAAGTATTAGGCAACAAGTTGTGGATTAAAGTTTGCCTCACGATAGATGGCTCCATCCCAATAATCACTGATATAATGGGTTTAAGCCCTAAATCTCGGTGCTTCAAGCTGTTTTAATGACCATGTCAATATTAAAATGACACTGAATCGGTAAAATATGGTGCCACAGGTGTATGCCCTGGTTATATATCTTAAGATGTTTGTAATTGCCGTGGTACATCTATAATGGCGACACAAAGCCAAAAATCTTAGATAATAATCATGAACTATGGTCTATCTGCTGCTGGATAAAGGCCTCCTCACGTCGTTACCAACCATTGCAGTCCAGGGCTGCTTAGACGTATCTCACGCCTACACATACCCTGACTTCTCCTTAGCTCTCGACCTTCTGCCAGCCTGGGTTTAATTCCTGGGTCTGGTCGTCTCGGGTGGTTCATAATAGCCGTACAGTAACCGAGATGTTGGAACTGGCCCGCTATACTGCCTATGCACGAACATGTCCTTCACATGCACAGAAAGACCCCACTGAAATCCAGCGTTCAAGTCCTGTATCCAGCTACAGAAAAATAAAATATGGGCATTAAAATATTAATAAATGATACGACGAAGCAGGTGTTACGCCACTGGGCCTCACGTCGCTCATAGTAGCCCCAACCCGGACATCAGCGCTTGCTCAAGAGCTCTTGATCAACCGGAGAAACGCTATATTACAAACGGCGAATGTAAAAGCTGTACACATCAGCGCAATTAAGCATTGACGCTATAACACTACCATACGTTATACAACAGTTTTTAAAGTTACAAGCAATATAAAGGCGACATGTCGGGTCGGCCCCAGCGTGGGGTAGCGGACCTCTCACCATTTCCGCAAGCAGTCCAAAGCAAGGCGCGAGGCTTCGTAAAGGCCTACTGCAAACCCGACCTCACCATAACGGCTTTCTTTGCACTGCAATTTAAAGTTGTTTAAACGTTACGTTCATTAACGAAGCTTAACTGGTGACTATGCAAACTGTGTAATCACGATTCTACAAACTCCACCATCCCTCACCTTTATCAACATCGGGCATCAGAGCCGATGCTCCGCGAGCGGTGCGAGTGTGCGGAAGGGGGGCCCCTTGTGCACAGGGCGCCCCCACTCGCAACAGCGGCACGGTGCAGTTGAAATGTTTGGCTCTGCGACCAAACTACGTTTCAACCGAACTTTGTTACACATTATAGGGCATTGATGGCAGGAACGCCACGATTCGAAGACTTGAAAAGACACCAATCTAATATATAAAAATGAATGTTTACTTCTCTGCTTTTCCACTTGATTGCTATGTCTCATCTCATCTCATTATCTGAAACCGCTTAATCCTATATCGGGTCACGGTGAAGCCGGAGCCTATCCCGGAAACACAGGGCGTAAGGCAGGAATACACCCGACGACGGGACGCCGGTCCATCGCCGGGCATTGCGGGACAATTTTAGTCTGCGAGCCAATCAACCTATCCAGGAGCATGCTTTTGGACTGTGGGAGGAAACCGGAGTACCCGGCGAAAACCCACGCGGACACGGGGAGAGCATGCAAACTCCACACAGAAAGGCACCCGAGCCGAGAGACTCGAACCCGGGACCTTCTTGCTGTGAGGTGTCAGCGCTAACCACTGGGCCACCGCGCCGCCGATTGCTATGTATTTTGGAAATTTCTAAAGCCAGATGAAACCACACTTTGCAGGAAGTCGACAGATGGACCTACAGGCATCTTCTTACCAGGCCGTAACGTCCTCAGCGTTGCCGGGTAGTTGTTCGTCGAGGGCTTCTCAACTTTTCCCATCTAAGGCTCACTTAGGTCTGGTCTCCACAGAGCGCCAGGTGACGCTCGAGGCCCAATGATGAGCCCCAACCCCCCCAGTTTAAAATGGCAGCTCCAGTGGGTGGGAAATCGTTGAAGTTTAACAAAACATTTGTACGTAGATGCAAAACAACATAAACTGGAGAGACGTATAGCGGGAACCACTCTGTGTCCACTCTGTGTCCGGTTTTGATCATTATTAATACCTGTGTGATCCTGCACAGGGTTGCCGGGAACCGGAGTCTATCCCAGCAAACAGAGAGCGTAAGGCGGGGATATACCCAGGATGTGATGTCAGTACATCGCAAAATACTGGAGGGCAACTTATTATGAGGGCAATTTATTATCAGGATAATTTATTATTAGGCCAATTAACCTAGGCAGCAGCGCATCTTTGAATGTGGGAGAAAACCGCAGTTTCCGGCGAAAACCTGCGCGGACACAAAGAGAAGACACAAACTCCACCGGAGGCATTCCAGTGTAACCAGTGTTAACGGATGGGATGAGTTGCACGTATATATGCCGCACATATTAATGTTAGTTGGGAAATGATGCGGTTGTATTAGCGTTAAGCACGCCCCACATACAGTAAGCAATGCCCACACTCGGCGTACAGTGCTTTAGTCGGAGGGAAATGTGGCAAGGTGAGGCGCATTGTTCTGTCGCTCCTAACATTTCGCTAAAACGTGTTAAAATAAGAAAGTGTACACGTAAGAAACATTTATAGGGTTTGTCTAATAGTAAGATGTGTTGCACTGTCTGCAGGCGAGCGGGAGGAGTTAATGTGATTGTAGCGCGCGGGTGTTGCGGTTGCAGGTACGTGAATGATGTTCACGACGTAATGATGTAGGTTTTCACGGCTCGATGCATAATGATTGCTTCGAAAAGCTGCTCTCTCGGGACAGCCGCGTCGATCGCTCCCTCTCTCCTATCCTCGCGACGTTTCGCCTCACACGTTGGAGGCATTTCTTCATCATTAACCGAAAACAAGAAATGCGTATTAAACTTAGCCAATCCTGGAGGCCAGTTATTGAAGTCAGGACTGCAGGACATCAGAGAGGGATCGTCTAATTATAGGAGGGGCATCTTTTCATGAGATGGAAATTAGGGGACTAGCCACAGACAAAGCAGGGAGGGGGAAATCACAGTTCCGGGGGTGGGAATAGGATATGGAAATTAGTGTCAAGGTGACTTAGAAGCGGACTCACACAACAAAGAACACACGCATCACGCCCACACATATAGGGAGACAATAGAAGCCGCACACGAACACTACGCCTGAGGATGCCTCCAACGTGTGAGGCGAAACGTGGCGAGGAGAGGAGAGAGAGCCATCGACGCGGCTGTCCCGAGAGAGCAGCTTTTCGAAGCAGTCATGATGTTCACTACGGTTCTCGATCGTAAAGATTGCGCTTTATAGAAGCGATAACTTTGTAGTATTAGTTTAGGGTGTTTGAAGTGTTGAACGTTTGGTGGTCGGATTGAGGTGAGTAATGCAGTATAAGTGGGTTGATAGTGATGTCGCTAATTGAGGGGATTCGGCGGGAAACACGCGGTCCTCTGAGGTGGCCATCTTAGCTGTGTGGCGCCCCGGTCGTGACCCCGGCCAGGCGCTTCACACGCCAGCGAGGTGTGCGCGTGTGTTGGCCGCCACTCATCCCCTCTCTCCAGCTCAGGCATGCTGCGACTCGGAAGACTCGCGCGTGGCTCCGGCCGAGGCGCTGTGTAAAGCACGGCCGGGGTGGACAACAGGGTGTCGGTGGATACCGTGTCAGACTCCTCGTCCTCCATGCCTCTCTCCACCTCCCTCTCGTGACGCGCCGTCAGCCTCTCCCCTCCCCCCCAGCACCACCTCGTTACCTTCCGACTCGCTCATAGCAGATGTCGCGCAAGGGTTTCCACTGTAGAATTCTTTATTCACCGCCGCGTAACACCATAGTTGAACACGAGAGCCGCGCGCAGATCCGGCACGCGCTTTCCGTTCCACCTCTCAGAGAGTCCACCCTCCTGGAGTCCCGCTCCGTGTTTTATACCTTTCCTTCACCCGTCCCGCTCCGTGTTTTATACCTTTCCTTCACCCGTCCCGCTCCGTGTTTTATACCTTTCCTTCACTC
>JAZEWT010000001.1:37745190-37769167 GCA_036362905.1 Mordacia mordax
AACAGTACGACTCACCATGGTTTTGAGTGGTGGCAGTTTGGGACCAATGGGAAAGATAATCGCTGAACGGAATGATTTTAACCCTAAAAATGCACAGACACACAAATACACATTATTTCACCATACCCAAAGATCCTCATGTAACACACTGAGGCAAATGCTGTTCATCATCAACAGCCACGACCAAGTCACTGCTGGGTGAAGGCCTCGACAAGCCATCACCAATCCATCTCGCACGTGCACACAAGTTCAATTCATGACTCCATCTCTACAGTGTATATGGGGGATGCCCTCATAATGCTACCACTCCACATTCGTCTCAACGACCGGTTGTCATTCCTTCTGGCGATGTGGTTTGCCCACTGACTTAACAGTCAATATTGTTAGCAAACTCATGTGCGTCTCCCTTTGGATGGGCTACCTAGTACCACTGATGAACACTAAAACTAACCCTAAATCAAACAAAGTATATCACAATAAATTATGAAAGTATAACAATCATTAAAGTAGTTTAATAATTATTACATCATGTTATAGTGGCAAAGATCCTCAGAGTCAGCAGCAGAATAAAACCAGAGGTTGCAAAAGTTCAATGTGATTTTGTTGAAGATAGAGGTACAACAAATTCGATATTATTATCCGAATACTTTCAGAAAGGGAAATTGAAATGAAGAAACACTCTATTTGTGTTTCATTGACTATAACAAAGCATTCGATAGTATAAAACACGAGGAACAAATGAAAATAATTAAAAAATCGGACATTGATGGAAAAGATTTGAGAATTCTAAGGAACATATACTGGAATCAAACTGCAGCAGAAAGGATCGGAAATGAACCAAGTGATTTCATCCAAATTAAAAGAGGAGTGAGGCAAGGCTGTGTATTTTCATCGGTAATGAAAATGTGACAGGCCAATAACTTCAACTATCTAGGAAGCTGGATAACATTAGATGGTAAATGTGATCATGAAACAAAACGGATATGGATGGCCAAATATAGCTTTTTCAAAATGAAAAAGATACTGATAACACTTCTATGGAGACGAAACTAAGGGTTCTCCATTGTTCCCTCATACCAGTTTTCACGTATGCATCAGAATGTTGGACAATATCACCAAGTATAGAAAACAGAATTCAAGCAACTGAAATGTGGTTCTTTAGATGCATCTTGAGAGTATTTTGGATAAGTCACACCTCAAATGAACAAATTTTGGCACGAATGGGATGGAGAAAAGATGTTGAATGACATTAGAAGGAGACGGTCGAAGTTTCTCGGGCATATAATGAGGATGGAGGAAATTGAACATCTGGTTATAACTGGAAAAATTGAAGGAAAGAAAGATCGTGGATGACAGATTGACTTATGTCAAGAGTCTCTCGAGATGAATGAACATATGAACAATGGACTTTCTTCGAAGTTCAAAGAGCAGAAATTTGTGGAAGACCATTGTCACCAACGTCCTGTAGGATATGGTACCTAGAAGAAGAAGAATCATGATATTGTTACTTTGGCAAGTGATCCTAACTCAAATGATTGTAGCTGAATATTTGCTATTGTAGTAATAAACATCTATAAATACAGAAGTGTGTTTTGTGATGTCATATGATGTCTAAAAAACGGGCCTGTGCCACACGTGCCCAATTTAAGGTAGCCCAGCCTGAGGGGAGGCTCATATTTTCACAACACCCGCCATGGTACAATTAACAGGATGTTGCTGTTAATTGGCCAGCAACATGTCCAATCCCCTTATGTAAAAACAAATACAGATATATTTATACCTAATGGGGCTAGACATGTCTGGTCAACGATATTTTCCTGGAACCCCATGCATTCACAGCACTTGGTGATGTCACAATCAGCCCACTAGATGGCGTAGATAGAACGTATTTATTTCTTTTGAGTTCATACAATTGTCTGATTCATTCAAATGATATAATTTCATGGATATATTTTATTTAAGGCGGCACGATGGCCCAGTGAGTAGCGCTGTCGCCTCACAGCAAGAATTCCCGGGTGCCTTTCTGTGTAGAGTTTGCGTGTTCTCCCTGTGTTCGCGTGGGTTTTTGCCGGGCACTCTGGTTTCTTCCCACAGTCCAAAAAATATGCCAACTTATAGGTTAATTGGCTTGCAGACTAAATTGTCCCCAGTGCCCGGTGATGGACTGACGTCCCATCGTGGGTATGTTCCTGCCTTGCGCCCTGTGTCGGCCGGGATAGGCTCCGACTCACCGCGACCCTGTACAGGACTATGCGGTTTCTGACAATGAGAGATGAGATGAGATTATCTCATCTCTCATTATCTGAAACCGCTTAATCCTATATAGGGTCACGGTGAAGCCGGAGCCTATCCCGGAAACACAGGGTGTAAGGCAGGAATACACCCGACGACGGGACGCCAGTTCATCGCCGGGCATTGCGGGACAATTTTAGTCTGCGAGCCAATCAACCTATCCAGGAGCATGCTTTTGGACTGTGGGAGGAAACCGGAGTACCCGGCGAAAACCCACGCGGACACGGGGAGAGCGTGCAAACTCCACACAGAAAGGCACCGGAGCCGAGAGACTCGAACCCGGGACCTTCTTGCTGTGAGGCGTCAGCGCTAACCACTGCGCCACCGCGCTGCCCGAGATGAGAATATATTTATTTTATTATTACCGTTTACGTTGCAGAGGATGTCGCCAATCATCTGTATGCTGTTCTCTCGGCTCGGAGCAGACCGTATAATCGCCTTCCATCCGTGCGTGTGAGGCCTTGATGGTGGCCTTTGGCCAGTGTAAATTAATAAATGCGTGTTATAGGGTTGATGCAAATACTGATCCTACCACTGCTATTGCTGATAATGGTGTAAAGAAAGCTGCTGATGCTATTGCTGCTGATGATGTTCATGTTTATGCCGATGAGGTCAACGATGAGATGATGCCGCTGATACCTTGAACAACTATTCTTCATAACCTTGTCTTCTCTTCGTTTGATGTCACTCTTCACCCGTAGCTCCATTTACTTTCATCCCGATGGATACTTCAGATCCCTTCCCTGAGGCCAATCACGCAATACCACTACAATCACTTTAACACCCTCTAACAGCACAGCGCCATCATCTTTACACTGAAGAGTCGTCTCATCTCATCTCATTGTTTGAAACCACTTAGTTCTGTATAGGGTCGCGGTGAGCCGGAGCCTATCCCGGCAGACACAGGGCACAAGACAGGGATATGCCCACGATGGGACGCCAGTCCATCAACGGGCACTGCGGGCAATTTAGTCTGCAAGCTAATTAACCTACGCAGCAGCATGGTTTTTTTGGACTGTGGGAGGAAACCGGAGTGCCCGGCGCAAACCCATGCGGACACGGGGAGAGCATGCAAAGTCCACACAGAAAGGCACCCGAGCCGAGAGATTCGAACCCGGGTCCTTCTTGCTGTGATGCGACAGCGCTTCCCACCGTGCCGCCGTGCCGCCCTTGAAGAGTTGTGTTAAAGCCAAAGACATAGATCTGCTCCGGTATCTACACACAGACTGTGCGTCAGTCCCACACGAGTGTCAAGCTTTGTTCTTGAGTAAAAATAAAGCAACTGTAACGTTGCTTTATCGAGCGGTTTTAGAGATTTAATAAAGTGACTTTAACAACACGGGAGTCACACCAAAGAGGGTAAATAAGCAATCATTCACGAGACGTGAATTAACATCAACGGCAACTCATCTTGTTAACTAATATGTCAATCACAGGAATGAATCTCAACGGGACGCTCGCCTGGTTACGTTGAGCCCCACGCAACGCACGTGGCGGCACAGCTCGCGGCGACGTCACCGCCTCGGCGTCCTCACGTGGTTGCCATGGACACGGCTCTCGTGTCGGCCAAGCTTACGGTGTGACGTCATAAACACCGAGTTTTGACGTCACACGCGAGAAATGGACATGATGCCGCGCGTCACTGGAAGCCAAACCCAGTAACCGCTGACTATCGCGAAGACGTCATTAGCTTGCGGTGCCAGTCTCTTGACGGAATGACGTCATGTAGCTGGTGTAAATAATGACGCGTTAGGTTGTGACATCGCTAATTTGACCAGGAGTGGCAGGCTCATGGGTGTCGCGTTGCACTTCAAAGGATGCTATGAAGAAGGGTCATTGCCCAAAACGTCACCAATTATCTATATTTTTATTTTCAAGCAACAGTTTTATTGACAAATGTGACAGCATCACTACATGTGTTTACTTTACCCGGTACTGATTGTTCATTAAATATCAGTCCACACGTAATCCTATAGAAGGTGAGTACGGACCCTATCCTAGCAGACACAGGGCGAAAGGCAGGGCTATATTAAAAATGGGATGTCAGTCCATTGCAAGGCACCGGCGCCAATGAGCAGGCCAATTAATCAGGGCAGCATGTCTTTGCACTGTCGACTAAAACTAGAATACCGAGCGAATATCACCGTGAACACGTGGGGAACACAAAAACTCCGCACAGAAAGGCACCCACAAGCCAAATATCTGTGGGGGAACACCAAAGGGCCAGCCCCAACACCACCAGCAGGCCGCCTGTTGGCGCGCTCTTGTGCGTCCCGGCGATGCGCGCGGGGCAGCAGCGAGATTCTTCTTCTCACATGCGGCAGCCACGCCAGCGACGAGGGCGGGAGGCTTCTTCGTTCCAACACTTTACTAACACGCCAACATAACACCCGTTAACAACAACTCAATAACACAACGTAACGATAACACAACGCTACACCGTGCTTCGCACGCTAACGATTCGCCTCACCCTACATGACGGCCGCTCAGCAGTCACCTTCCCACACGACTGAGTCCCTTAACTTCCGCATGTCCCCCCTTATATCCCCTCAGACCCCTTCTCCCAGGTTCCATCTGATGTTACCCAGTCACGCCATGATTTCGCCTTCAGGCTAAGTCACTTCACTTTTACCCGCCAATCAGATCATCCTGCGCCTAACCCAATCAACCCGGAGTAACCTGGTGAACGGCGCAATCCGACCCCACGGTGCAAGCGTCATCGTGCACCCAGCCTGGCACGGCGCAACATCGCACCCGACATCTCCATTCGCGTCACTCGGCACCTCTCACTCACGCACAAACCCCGCACCCACGACAACGCGACCCGTCCGCACGGCCCGATCGCTGGGTGTGGATGTGCAGATGCACCTAGCCTGGCACGGCGCGAGGATTGGCACCACACATCGAACCCGAGTCCTTGCTGCTACTCACTGCGCCACCATACCTCATCTCATCTCATTATCTGAAACCGCTTAATCCTATATAGGGTCACGGTGAGCCGGAGCCCACCCCGGAAACACAGGGCGTAAGGCAGGAATACACCCGACGACGGGACGCCAGTCCATCGCCGGGCGCCACCATACCACATTTATTAAATTGTTATATTATTTTAATTTGGGACGCACTCGGTAATATGCTTATTAATTGAAAATAATTGCACTTCAAGAGCGCTTTTCGCCTGAGGATTACAAAGCGCTGCACAGAGCTGTGGAGAGAACGGCATGTCAGCAACAACATCGACATATGAATGGCAATCAACAACAACGTAATCGACTCTGGGGAACCCTTCTTGCTGCAAAGCGACAGCCGCTACTCGCTGCCAACCACCGTGCAGTGGAATGACCACCGGTTCCTCCCCCCAACACCCCTCATATCCCAGCCAGAGGTCTAGCCTAGGCTTCCCGCAGGATTTTAAAGCACATAAAAAATATATTAAAAATAACTTACTATATCTATTAAGTTATCTAAATGTTGCCTAAGTGATTAAAAGTGTGATGCTCAGCTTCGCGCGTGACCAACCGGGCGCATTACGAGTGCGCACGGAGAGGTTGCCGACGTGACACGCTCGGGGTAACTATGGGTCAACCTGCAAACTGGTAAACAACACGTGGTCGGTTACAACAGTAGTGGTGGTAGTGGCTGTGCGTGCGGACTGTCTCCGATTGATCGGCTGCGTGGCGTGATGTGGCGTCCGGGAGCGTATATGAAGCGCAGGCGCGCTAGCGCAGAGTCTCTCCTGAGAAGTGTTGAGAAGGCAGCGTCAGTATGTAGGCAGTAGTGTGGGTATGCTGAAGTGTGGGGGGGGGGGTGCAGGAGTCGATCTACGGTGCTACCCCCGGTCATTATGTGATGTTAGACAATAAAGCATTGAAACCCCAGAAGTCTGCTCATTTGTCGTTGGCTGGGTGAGTGTACCACGAGGTGATTGTGCTGGTATCACCGTGGTGTTGCCGCTGGAGAAAAGCAATCGGAAGCCTGCGCCACGTGGCCGCACGCGTACGTCGGAACCCGGGTGTCTGGCAGAGATACTACGACGTCGACTCCTTCCGAGAGCGTTATTCGTCGGGCACCACAAAAGTAATGTTGAGATTTAGTGTCTCTGCCGGCATTGGTAGCCACCGAGTATGTGCAGGAAAATTCACGTTGACATGGCCGGGGTCAGTCTCTTCATGGAAAAAAAACCACTTCAGCTGACAGACATTCTAAATGGACATAAGGGAAAAAGAACACGACTTTTGACAAACTTTTTTCTGACAATTATTTATTTTGTGCAAATTGTGGCACCTCACGTTTTAGCAGCGAAAATTATAAATCAATCACAAAATACCCAATTATTATTTTTTTAATCCTTACACACAAGCCACAACTATTGACACGCACACACACAGATATTGAGATAAAAGTTGCCCTTCCCTCTTCATATAGCTAAAATCAGGGAACAGTTCTGTTTACGTCTTAAAACCCTTGGCCATGTAGCCTACTTACTGTTGCTTCTATAGGCACAACATTTTTATCATGTAGCCACAGAAAAATTGTGTCTTATTTTTCATCATAATCCCATGCAGGGTTTGATCCCCGGATACCCAACAGTCTCCGCTCAGTCTCCCTGACAGGATAATTGCAACCTCCTGAGAGAAACAAAACAGAACCCAGCTGCTGGCATTGAACTCGGGTATTTGAGACTTGGCTCAGTGTCCCTCACAGCTATTATGAACCTCCTTATTGAGATGGATACCCAGACTCAGAGCTTAATAATAAACGCATGTCCCCATGTTTATAATACACGTGTTACGTCTTATATTGAGCGATGCTTGTGCCATTTAGTGTTAAATACTGTTGTGTCTCAATGAATTCACAAGTACAATAGTATAACACTGTTTACATTTGCTGTATATAAAGTACTACACCACACATATATCATTTAATTGAAGGGACTACATAACAAACAGCTCTTGTAGCTACACACCTAAGCTGTGCGTCTCAGGAATAGAGAAGTTACAAGCTTCATTGATCATCAGACATGGTTAATCTATGACTGGATGAAGGCCTCCCCAAGTTGCTACCACCTCTCAGGATCCTATGATATACTAAGGTATCTATCTCACATACAGATGATTTCTTCATCCATTGTCACAGTAAAGTACAACATTTAAGTCCAAAGTGTTGATAAACAACAAAAATGCAGTATTTTCTGAACACAATGTACGATCCTTGCAAATTTGGCAATAATTTAAGATGGTTGTCAATTTTATTTTGTCAAATTTTGAGGTCGCGATGCAGTCAGGCCACGTAACATCTCTAGAAACAGAACTCTCATCTCTCATTGTCTGAAACCGCTTAGTCCTATACAGGGTCACGGTGAGCACGGAGCCTATCCCGGCAGACAGGGCGCAAGGCAAGGATATACCGACGATGGGACGCCAGTCCATCGCCGAGAAACAGAACTTTAAATTTCATTTTTTAGCACAAAACACACAACACACTTGTCACCAACATTGTCGTAAGCGGTTTGTCATATTTCCTAAAACATAGCCGATTCTAAATTTTATGTCAAAGGACTATTATTGACGATTATGTTGCTGATATTAAGTTGCCCACAATTGTAAATCCAGGAGCAGCTGTACTAAATTACTTGTTTCATTTTTCAAGATTTACTCAAAAAACCGCATTAGAAAAATAATTGTATTAACCACTTTCCACTCCCTCCCTTCTCCAGAACAGATAATCCAACATAACATTTGTTTAAGAATATTACAATTTAAAACAGGGCGGCGCGGTGGCCCAGTGGTTAGCGCTGTCGCCTCACAGCAAGAAGGTCCCGGGTTCGAATCTCTCGGCTCGGGTGCCTTTCTGTGTGGAGTTTGCATGCTCTCCCTGTGTCTGCGTGGGTTTTTGCCTGGCACTCCGGTTTCCTCCCACAGTCCAAAAAGCATGCTGCTGCATAGGTTGATTGGCTCGCAGGCTAAATTGCCCCGCAGTGCCCGGCGATGGACTGGCGTCCCATCGTCGGTATATCCTTGCCTTGCGCCCTGTGTCTACCGGGATAGGCTCCGGCTTCACCGTGACCCTGTATAGGACTAAGCGTTTTCAGACAATGACATGAGATGAGACAATTTAAAACACACAAATTTTTGTTCGATGTCGAAAGTATTCGTTCCAAGACAGAATTACTCAGATGCGCAAGGAAGCTGCAGAGAGGTGGGAGGAAGACAGCCACACAGTCAGCCAGCGCCAAAATTATCCAGACACTGCCTCCTATTATCATGTAATCATAAAAGGAATTCCTGTATTTTTTGTTATAGGCGAAAACTGGAGAAGCCAATGGACACTCACACAAAGCAGGGGAGAACACACGAACTCCACACATGAGGGCGCTCGAGGCAGGGATCAAACTGCCTCGGGCAGGGCCTTCATTCTGTGAGGCTCGGGTGTTATCACTGCGCAATTCTGCTCTACAACATAATTATTATTAACCACCGATGAAATAAATGGTGCCAATTTCAGTGGGCGTTTTCATTTCCGAACGTGCCGATCATTTCTCTGTGTGGTTGTGCGCGTGAGCTTCGTGACAAGTGTAAAGCTGTGAACGTACGTTTGTACAGTGGAGCGTAAAAAAAATTCTCTGGAAATCCAAAACCTTTTAAAATCTGCCCTGTAAGCACATTTCAAACAGCTGTCAGCAGAAACAAAATTATCACGAGTGGTAGCGTATCCGAACTGATAATGACTCTAAATTACCCACAGTTGGTATTAGTTGATATTTATGAGTTTCCACTGTTTTTGGCAAGTTGTCAGAATGTACTATTGCTGAATAAACATCCAGTCTCCCGTGACTGATGTGGGGTTTTTTTACTCAATTAAACTGAATGCTGACGTCTTGTGAAGGGCCTCCACTAAACATATGGCCTATTATATATTTTTCCTTCAAGGCCACATGCAGTATTGTTGACCAATGTGTCAAGTGTTTATATGCCTAGGATCATATTTGTTTACACTTGAGAAGGATCAACAACAATCGCACCATTAGCTTCAACATGATTGTTTTTCAATTTCTATCACTTTTATGAACAATGTACAGGGTACATGGTATTTCCCAAAAAAGACAGTTTACACTATATACAATTTAAACTGGAGCATATTTCTGGGAATACCGTGTACGTAACATATCAGTGAATAGGAGTAACATGTTTAAACGCTTGACACAAAGTTCTAAATACTATATAACCGAATTTCGAGAGCAATTTACTACGGCGTAGGTTTTCGCGGATACACTGGGCATAATACTGACGTTTTGCTCCAAGTTGTGAAAGCTTTTTCAGTTCAGCTTCTTCAGCACGTACCGCAATACGTCGGACGTTATGCCTAACACCACCATCATCATGAAAACACATCCGAGAGCCGGCACAAGTTCTTTATCGATCTCAGATGATCTTTTTAAGAAAAAAAAATTCCCACCACCGTTATTGCATTTCTTGAAACATTCCACTGAAGGTTGAAATGTTCCAAAATATTTGTGTCTGTCTCCAAGGCAGACACTTGAGTGATGTCAACAACGTCCCCCCTGCATCACAACAAAATCGTTTGACCTATGTGGGAGAGTCCATGACACACAGCACAAGTGCGTAGCTACTGAAGAAGAGCCGTGTGATGTTTGGGGTCGCGAGTTAATTAAACAACTGTTGACAGTATCAGGGAAAAAACACTAAGCAGATGTATATCAAGAACAAGTATTCATCATCATGATGACAAGTATTATCATATGTAAATATGTGTATGTATATGACTATATGTGTAAATGTGGATTGGTACGTTTGTGCGCGTGTGAATATGAGGGCCTTAATCTCAGTAGTATTTGCCTACGCTCAGAGGACTCACACCATATTTCTGGATCCAGCACACCACGTACAGCATAAATCTCGCTATGGCTATTGCTACAAGTCACGTGCCTACTTCAGTCTACCATTGACTTGGAAGATATTCAGAGAAAAATAAGCCCTCCCGGTGTGTATAGACATTAGTGATACGTTTCAGATGAAAACATAATTGTGTTTTATTTAAGGACGCCTTTCATATCTTTTGAACATCTACATTACGCTGTTTTGCGTGCTATCAAAAGTTATGCCACTTAATGCAACTTGAAACCATTTTCAGTGGGAAAGTGTGGAAGTGAGTGATGTCACTTCCGATTTTCGCATTAAACAGAAAAACCCTTTTTGGATCGTCAAACATTTCAAATCTATGTCTACATTTTAAATACCAAACTCGGCAACATGTACACATAGTAATTGTATACCTATGTATGGAGATATACATGTATTGCATGTATATATCTGTACGTGTCTATGTATCATTTATAATAATTTCGGAAGTTTGGTATTCGCACCATTCCTTTAACGCACGGCTATCATAAAGACAGACATACCCTGTAGAAAATTCACACTAAGGGGACAATGTTGCTGTGGGTAATCCTAATAACAAATATGAAGGTATTTCTTATAATTTTGGCACATTTGAACCATGACCCGGGTACACAGTGGCCGGATTCCAACCATAAACCTCTTCAACAAGTGGCAACCACTCTACCGTTAGGCCATGCCACATCCCATATATGTGTGTGTGTGTAAATATATGTATTGTATAAGGGATCAAACTGTGCTGCTGGGATCTTGTCTGGAGGCATAGCCTGACTCATAGGAGGCCTGATCATTGGCTGCGTACATCGCTGCACACACACAAAGTACACACACAAAGATACAGGTATTTAGCATTCACGCAAAGATCAAGATACTCATATTACGACTTCTCTTTTAGACATGGGGATCACAGTCTTATTGAAACAAGGATCCTTTTACTGGTGTAGGTTTTCAACAACAGAGGAGAGAACGATTGTCTCAGGTTTGGACATACTAGAGCGTGGAGCCTGAAAATGTTCCAACATGGGAGAAATATCGAACAGGAGAGAAACGCTCGCCACGGCTAGCCTGAAAGCGCAGCTCTTAAGAACAATTCTCATACATCAAGCTGTGAAAATCTACACCAACGTGATGGTCAATGTTATAAAATTATTTTTTCAGTCAAAAGTAATTTCCTGCTCCAGTGAGCATTAAAGGCAATGCTCAAATACTATTTACAGCCCTGAATAGTGGAACGTCTCATCTCATTATCTGAAACCGCTTAATCCTATATAGGGTCACGGTGAGCCGAGCCTATCCCGGAAACACAGGGCGCAAGGCAGGGTTACACCCTGCGACGGGACGCCAGTCCATCGCCGGATAGTGGAACGTCCACATTCCTATGCCGGGAGTGGGGGGTTAGGGGTGAGATTATCCATTTAGCAACCACTGTTGAAAGAGGTGGAGAATGAGCAGATAAGTACAACCGAAAGGGACACTGTGGTACAGGCATTGTAGAGACGCGGACTCCCACAGTAAATATGCAAACATTGGGCCAATATGATGTGTTTATTGAGAGGAGGATGTATGCCATCAGCGTATACGTAGCTGACGATGTGGAGCATTGTGAAGACGATTTATAACGATGATGATGGCGATTTTAGTGATCCTGCTGCTGTTGGAGATGATTTTAATGCTGCTACAGATGCCGCTGCTGCTACTGATGGTACAATTGTTAATGAGGCAGCTGTAACTACTACAGTTACTAATGATGATTACTTTTGCGGATAATGATGCTGCTCATGTTGATATTGATGATACTGATGAGGATGATGGCGATGTTCAGGTTGATGTTGTTGATGGGAATTATGTTGAATGATAATGCTGATATTAATGCTGGCGCTGATGTCAATGGTAGGAAAGTTTTCATCTCACCTGCTGGCTGATATCTCGGCAAGCTCGCCATCCTTCCTACACCTCCTCCCGCTCCTCCACCCCCAGATCCCACAGGGGGTTGGGGAAGCATAGGGGGTAGGGAAGGCAGTGGGGGGCTGGGGAGGCTCCCGTCCCTCGTGGGTACTGAGCTGTACACAGGATAGGGGCCTCCCATTCGAGAGGGGGCTGCCCCCACAGGACCCCCCATGCCACCCCCTCCCCCAGGACACATCGCCATGGAGTGAGAGAGCACTGTAAGGGGAGAGGGGGGGAGCAGATTAGCTCTGTGTTATTGTTAGGGGTATGGGGGTGGCGGAACGCAGGCCGACTGTAGGCATGTGAGTGTGAACGAAGAGAGAGTGGCGAGGCGGTCGAGTGAATGAAGTGTGAGGTATGAATGAAGGAGGTACTGCCCTTGAGAATGCGTTGCCAAGGTAGGGCAGGCACTGTGCTCCGTCAGTGTGGTTTGGGGCAACGCAAGAGAACCCACCCTAGGGGAGAGGCTGGAGCGACAACGATCCGGAGGGAAGAACCTGGGAGACGGCGTTGGGAGGCGAGAGACCGGCCGTGGTTCGGGGAATGTGGAGACGGCACTTGAAGAAGTACAGTAACAGCCAAAGTGGAAGAAAAAAAACTCATTGTACAGCCATCGAAAGGATAGGCGTGAGGCTAGTGGAATTGGAGATATCCATCTTCCTTCACAGCTGTGAGGCGTTGATTAGCCCGTTAACCCCAGTGCAAACTGAGGTCCCTGACACGTGGTGACCACGCAGAGAAAGGGGGGCGTCGCGCAGTTTCCTCCTGTGCATCAAATTCAGGCCGACGAACGGAGCCTCAGCCTTCGCGTCGTAACAGCTTGGCTTGATCATCCATCCTGTCGTCCCAGCATGAGGCACGCCACAGCAGCCGCCTTGTCTTTCGCCATAAGTCGCGGGCTGCTGCCGCACTCCAGTCTGCACCGCGGCTCGGCCTTGCGCCGGCGAAACGAAGGCATCCCGCACGGCCGCCTTGACCCCGCCATCAGCCGCAGGCCGCCGCCGCCGCCACACTCTGATCTGTGCCGCGGCTCCATGCCGGCGAAAGCGGAGGAGTTTAACGGGTCTCCCGCAAGGACAGGAGAACCTACACCAACTACGGCCGCGGGGCCGGCACGACCGCCGTTTGAGACAGTATGGCGGCGCCACCATTAGCAGCCTCCAGGTCGCCACATGGCGGTGCCCGGTGATGCGGACGGGCGATCTCCTGCGTTGGCCACCTCATACCGAGAGCGACGAATGAGTTCAACCACCTTTCTACAACAGCTGTGGGCGAATGAGTGACCTGGGGCCGTGCGCCTTGAGCAGCAGACCTGTGGAGAGTGTATCTACTCTACGACCTACCGTGTATGAGACTTACACACCGTTAACCACCGCATAGGGGCGAGTAGATTAATTACCTAACCTGTAGGTTTAGCACCTACTGGGTACGCCTGGGAGATTGGAAGTACTAACAAGACGCTGGTGAGTATGATCATGCATGTATGTTGATTGCAAGTGGGAATTAAGAGAATCGTTGATTGTGTGTGGGAGTTAAAGGAAATAGTTCCCTCTGAAAACTCACAAGAGACGCACGAGAGGAAAAGAGTTACGAAAAGTGCCACCTCTGAGGAGTTACAAGTAACCTGAGAAGATACTTGAGTTACAGAGAATATTTTTTCCCATAGAGGGATGCAGGCTAATTGCGCGAAAGAGGGAATATTAGCCTCATGGAGTAAACATTTTCCCCGTGAAGGGATCCACAGTTAACGTGCCGCCGAGTTGAAATAAATAGTACCCGCGGAGAGACCGGGGATTGGAATATACCATCTCAAAGGCAGGTGGGCCTATACCATCTCCATGAAACTGAACGGTATGCAAGGTCACAACTTGGAATATAAATTCGTGTAATAATTGTTGTGCATACACATAAAGATTAACGAGAAACGTGTATCATTGTGCATATATACAGAGAGAGAATAAAAATAAACGGGGAAAACACAGTGATTGAATGAATTGATGCATAGAGAAGGAATAATCATTGTGACACTTTTACTGAATAACTTCTGCATTGGTGAGATTTTACGTAGGAGTTAACAAATTAGGGTTGTGTTATGGTTTAATTCAATTGTTTATAGATATATGTGGGACCTAACAGTGATAATTCCACTACAGAGCGGACAGTGAGTGTGACATGCTAAGGATGGCACTCTCGTTAACTGAATATTGTTGGTGAACATGTATCGTGCGGGGTTAGGGAATTGTTGGTTAATAAACATGGGTTTTGTTTTACCCTGGTGTGCCGACTGAATTTCCTGGGGCTCTGCGTGTTCCGTCTCCCACACCAAGGAACCACCCTTTATACAGGAGTATTCTGGGTTTCAGTCCCACACCCGTCGTCGCGACCCCTGTTTTCCAGGTAGATTCGTGTCTACCCCCATGACCGGCGTGTTGCTTCGCGGTAGCGCCCCGGTTTGTGACACTGGGCTTGTGTTCGTGTTAGCGGTAGAAGTGGGGTTGTGTTACTATCAGCAGTACAGGTGGGGATGTATCAGTGTTAGAGAGGGTGATGAGGTTGTGTCTGCGGTATGCTTATTTATCACGTGTTAGCATTCTACCACATTTAGATGGCCACTGGGGTAGCGAGGCGGATTGGTTTGTGAATCAAGCAAATGCGCTCAGCTTAACAGGCTTTTACCGCTCGCTGGCTTTCACAAACTACCTAAACTAGTCCTATTTATGCAAACATTGCCTGATTCATATATCAGGATCCGTTATGTATTGGCATTGCCTAAGACGTCACCTGGTAAAGAATAAATACCAGCGAATTTGGGTTACTCGTGTGCATTTTCTGAGGCATTGGCCGATGCAACACGCCTGGGGCCCAATACTGCTTGTCGCCAAGTATAACATACTTCACATGCAAAGCTCATTTGTGGCAACAAACATATGTCATGCTATAGACACTTACAAAATACATTTAAAAAGATACCTTCATAAAATTGATCCTGAGTTAGACGGAGCACAAACAGACCCAGGTACGCAATATACCATGCTCGTCCATTATGATGTAGATTATTTTAGTTTCAGGGGAGTTATGTTCGTAAATGTGTTTATTTGTCATTTGTGTAGCCAATGCAGTACAGTATAACAATGCAGTATAGTATTACCTCTTCAGTAGTTATAAGATAGCGGTGTTGCCTCGCAGCAAGAACGTCCCGGGTTCGAATCTCGGCTCGGGTACCTTCCTGTGTGGAGTTGCATGCTCTCCCCGTGTCCGCGTGTGTTTTCGCTGGGCACTCCGGTTTCCTCCCACAGTCCAAAAACATGCTGCTGCATAGGTTAATTGGCTTGCAAACTAAATTGCCGGCATTGCGTCCCGTCGTGGGTATATCCCTGCCTTACGCCCTGTGTCTGCCGGGATAGGCTCCGGCTCACCGCGACCCTGTACAGAACTAAGCGGTTTCTGACAATGAGATGAGATGAGTTACCAGATCTCTGCCTACAACCTGCTCCCTGGACACCTTCCCATCCAAACTCATCTGGAAGAATTTCAAATCCCTTGCCACTTTCGTCACTAATCTGTTCAATAACTCCCCCATGATTAAAATGTGCTGCAGCTACCCCTCTGCTTAAAAAAACTTGGCCGCGATTACAACATCCCTGATAATTATCGTCCATTCTCAAATCTACCATCCCTCTGTAAGGTCCTTGAAAGTGCAATAGCCGTACAATCCTAGAAAAACGTCATCAATGACCTCAATCACTTCCAATCTGGGTTCAGATTCGGCCATAGTACTGAAACTGCTCTGGTCAAAGTAGTTAATGACCTACTCGTTGTTGCTGATACAAGGCTTGCCAAGTATTCTTGTCCTCCTGGACCTGAGCACTGCCTTTAATACCGTTGACTACCATACATTACTTGAACGACTGGAGGGTATAGGGGTCTCTGGCTGTGCTCTGCATTGGCTGAGCTCCTACCTCTCCCACTGGAAGCAGTTCGTCAGACTCAGTGGACGTAACTCAGCGTTCCATCCTGTTTTGTCTGGAGTTCCTCACGGTTCAGTTCTCGGCCCATTCATCTTCAGCATCTACATACAGCCACTTAGCCATATCCTGTGCAGCCTCAATCTCAGCTACCATGCTATGCCGATGACATCCAAATCTATATCAACGCAAAGCTATTCATCAATGTGTCTGGTCTTTGCATGTCATCCTCACTGTCAACTGTAAAGGCCTGGCTCAATTCAAATTTCTTAAAACTAAATGGTGACAAAACAGAAGTTGTTTCTTGTTGAAACCCCGCACCAATTGTCCAAGACTGAATCCATCTAATTAATGCATGATGACCGGACCATTGAAGTTGCGAAGGCAGTCTGGAATTTAGGAGTGACTCTTGATTCCTCACTCTGCTTCGTGACACACATCAAAGAGGTGCCTATTTTCATATCAGAAACATAGCCAGACTGTGCAACATCCTGTCACCCTCGATACTGAGAAGATGACACACAGCGTCATCTCTTCACGAATCGATTATTGCAACGCACTGCTCCCTGGCATCCCTGCCTACCTGATTAATCGCCTTTCACGTACGCAGAATGCATATGCTAGGGTCCTCACTCGCACACCCATCCATGATCACATATCCCCAGCACTGGTGTCTCCACTGGCTACCGGTTAAATTTAGGAATGAATTCAACATCTTCCTTCTCACCTTCAAGGCTCTCACTGGCGCTGCTGCAACATACATCTGTGACCTACTTCAGGCACCCTCCTCAACACGGCAACTTCGATCCTCAAATACGGGCTTGCTGCATGGGTGACAGAGCTGTGGTGTCAGGCTTTGTGCTGTGCTAGGCCAGGTGCATTTAGTTGACCTGTCTGGAGAGGTGCCGGCTGCACCTCGTTAAGCTGTCTGGAAAAACAACAGATGTGCCCATTTAAACTTAATTAGCCATGGCAAGCTGTATGCACCCGTGTGGCTGAGCTTGGCGAGCGGGCTAAGCGTTAATGAAGGAGATGCACATGGGTCTTTTTAAGTTGTAGATTGACGGCGGCAACTCGAAGGGCCCGGATCTTTGAGAAGGCGTCTAATTAAACGCAGGTGTTGATGAGTCGAAAACATAACGTGACGTCTGAGGACAGATATAATGTGGTGGAACAGAGGTCAGAAAGAGAGTCTGGATGGGAGGTTAAACGAGACCCACGACAAGACATAGCCGTATAGGCTAGGGTTTAGCGTGCTAAGCACGGGAGTGGATAGTATTGTGTACAGTGCCCGGGCATTATTATGTTATTGTTATGTCACTTATGTTACTTTTGTTACCGTTATGTTAGTTGTTAGAGTTACAAAAATATTGGAACGAAGAAGCCTCAAGACTGCTCACTGCAAGGGTGTGGCTGGTGTGTGTGCTGTCGGTGCAGGTGAAAGTGGCATTTCAGGCGGCCCATCACTTGTTCTCCTGCGCCGCACTCGGAACTCGATACGCTGACCGGGAAGGTCGACTCCAGTGGAGAGGCTTCCTCGGTCGGGTATCACAGAACCTTCTCGTGCGCTGCTCCCAGACTCTGGAATGCCCTTCCATTGCAGATTAGGTCAGCTCAGTCACTGGGTATCTGCAAATTTTGTCTCGAGACTCATTTGTTCCGTAAAGTTTTGAATTCATCTGGCTAGGACTATTGATGTGGCTCACTGTTGTCGTGTTGGGATGATGGCTCGCTGCCGACCTGCACCTGCTCGGGAACACTTATTCCTTCATTTGTTTAACAATTATTTTTATCGCTTATTTTAAGTCCTCTAGATTATACTTTTTGCCTTTCAATTAAACTGCTCTATTGTTGTTGTTATTGACATGCTTTTCTCTCCACAGCTCAAATTTGCAACAAAATTTTTTGTTGATTTACCGTTCATATGTCGTTGTTGCTGACATGCCGTTCACCTCACAGCTCTGTGCAGCGCTTTGTGACCCCCGGGGGGAAAAGCGCTCTAGAAGTGCAATTATTATTTTTTGTAATAAAATACATCGGTGATAAAACTGTATAAAGAGCTTCGACCAAACTAATTCAACCCAAGCCTACGTTGAGTCAAGTACAGTTTAACAATCGCTTCCCTCTGGCCGCCAATGGTAGCTAGCAGAGCTTCCTTTCCAGTGGCCATGGCAACGCAGCATTCATTTTATTATTTATTCGTGGTAAAAGCAGAGCACGTATAAACAGATCTCATCTCATCGTCAGAAACCGCTTAGTCCTGTACAAATGCTGTGAATAAATGAACATGTGAGCGAATGAGTGGGTAAATGTAATTTGAGCAGCAAGTTGTTGGTGAGTGTGCCAAAGAGTGGGTGATTCATTGGTTAATTTGCGTATATGGATGTGTGAGCAAGACAGTGCTTCATTGGGTGAGTATTTGAGTGAACAGAGTGCGCGGGTGAATTGGTAAATGAGTGCGTGAGAAGTGGGTTACCGGGTCCGTATGAGATGTTCATCATCTGTCGAATCACGCAGCATGAGCAGGAGAAGCAGCAGAAGACGACACAGATCGCCACGAACAACAGCACCCCCGCCACCACGCCAGCTATTGTGGAGGGGCTGTCACGTCAACATCGAATAGCATGAGGAACATAATCATCGCTTCACCTTCCTATGGCGCTCTTCTCCACCTTACATATCATCATTTCTCTCATTTTTCACCATTGTGTCTTTATTTACCTCTCGCTCTACCCGCACAATAAACTTTATTCAACTCATTACTTATTCGCTCTCATTTATGTTTCTGTCTTCTTGCCTGTATCTCTTTAGCTGTAATCACATTTTATTTTTCTCCGTCACCTCCCCTAGTCTCCATCTCTTTGTGTCACCCTATGTTCCCTTTACCTCACATTCCTTCCCTGCATCTCCCTTGGTCTCCTTGTAGTTCGCCACATTTTCCCTCACTTCCCTTTACCTCCCATAAGTTCCCTTATGCTCCCGCTGTTTCCACTCAGCATCCTGCATTTCCCTACCCATGTACACTATCATCTCTCTGTGCCTCCCCATGTTTGCCCGTGTCAAATCATTTCTCCGTGTTTCTCATCATCTCCTCTTAACTTCCCACGTCTTCCCATGCCTTCTCCTCCCCCCCCCCCATCAATTCCCTGTTCCTTTCACACACCTCCTCCTACATCACCGTGCCTCTCATCACAAGGCCTCCTCCTTCCCCCTGCTTCTTCCCCTCACCAGCCCTCATCACGAGTTGCCTTCCAGAGTCTTACCTAAGCCCCATGATCTTGCACCAGCCCTGCTCATGGCCATTAAGCTTCTGGATGGTGGCGGAGCAGCACATCCTGTCGTTGCACTCGCCGCAGCAGAACTCCTCGGATGGACACTCCATGGGCTCCACCCAGAGCTCGGTGGAGTCGTAATAGCCCAGGCATCCTTGCTCCGGGTCCACCACCTTCGGAGCACCTGCAGGATACAGGAGAGTTCAATAGGTCATGAACAGAGTTAGGGGTGGCACGGTAGCGCAGTAAGTAGCGCTGCTGCCTTACAGTAAGAAGTTCAGGTTCCTTTCTGTGCGGAGTTTGCGTGTTTTCCTCATGTTTGCGTGCGTTTTCGTCGGATACTCAGGTTACCTCCCACCGTCCAAAGACACTCTACTGCTTAGGTTAATTGGCCCTGTGAGTAATTTACTCCAAAAAAGTACCCTGCGATATACTGGCGTCACATCATAGGTATAACCCGTCTTGTGCCCTGTGTCTAGTGAAATATGTGCCGACCCTCCGCGACCCTGTGCAGGATTAAGCGGGTACTGCTACTGAGTTGAACTGATGAACAGGGTTAGAGTTTGTTTTAACACAGTTGCTGAGACGAGACCCAAAGGCACAAAACGTCAGAGGTTCTGTAACGAATGTCGCTATCAAATGTGGTACGTGGGTTTTCGCAGCCAGTACTATGGGTCTTAATGAGATAGGTTTCGCCAAAGCATTACGTGGCCTAACCCACCTATGAATTATGAACCACTATCAATAATAATATTGGCTAAGAGATTCTGAATTGGGTGACGTTATTTTAAGAGCTTGTGAATAGGGACAGCGGACGGTGGTTCCAAGTAGAGCGGCGTAATTTATGCGGGAAGAGAAGAATCAGTGATTAAATGGTGCAGCCCTGCAATTCCTCGCTCACACCACTTTGGCAGAAGGGCCTCCACTAGAGGGAGCTTTAGTGAGCCCCTGTAGAAAGTATTTGGCTTGGTATCTCATGCAATTCAGACGTCCTGCAACAGGAAGGAGTATCCACACGTTACCTCACCATACGCAACCTACCAATCAACTGTGATGTACGCATATTTACACTGCTGGGTAGACAGAGGTGGAGGAGTTGACAGAGATGATGATTATCATTCAAAACTCTTTCTACAATTTTGCAAATAATAATGCAAAGCCATTTGTCAATCCGCTGCTCAACGAAGTTCTTCCCCTGCCGCATTGGTAATGGGTTTTTTTTTGATGACCATACTTCACCATACTAGTCAGTGCAGGTTGGTGAAGGCAGGGTTTTGAAGAGCAGGTAACTGGGTTGGACCGGTTCATATATCATTCGACACTGCTGTGAGCTCTGGCTCGACATCTTCAAATCTCTGGATTTATGGCGCAGTGGGTAAATCACTGCAGAACATTTTGTTAAACTCAGTAGTCTATACAACACGCATTTGTTTCTATACTAAACATGGCCCCATCGTAAAGCTTAATTGCCCTGATAAAACCTGGTACACCAGCATTCTACTTGTTTTAAAAAGCCATTCAATAGCATTGCTCTAAGTACGCTAGCACCAAAGCCAATAAATTTAAAATATACATCATATTTAATATTATTTTACAATATTATACGTGAACAGCCTGACTCACACCTACTTATATGGTCCGCATGAAGCAGGGCCATCACCCGAAACGTTGCCCAACATACATATATAAAGTATATATATATTGTTTTCGTTATCAGGCCACAGTGTTATTAGCGAATGTGTTGAGATTTAGTTTACACGCTACTGGGTCACTAGGGTCAGGAGGTCATGGAGAGTCGGTGGAGATGTTTAAATAAAGAAGCCTTAGGGTGGTACTGACAGTGGTTTTGTGATAGCGGTGTTAGGGATCACGATTATGGTGAAGGTGATGGTGATGAAACGATGGTAATGGTTACATTACATGATTGTGCTGGCATTCGAGGTGTTGTTTATGAGATGATGATAATGATTATTTTACAATGATGATAATAGTAGTGGTTGGTGATGGTAGTGAAGGTGGCGAAGGGAGGGACATGATTTTTGTAAAATATGGCATAACGTATTGCAGTTGTTTTTAATATGACGAATTAAATAAAACACCGTATGTACCTTAGCGCGATCGTATCAGCATGCCGAGGATTATTACAATATTTTTGATAACGTGTTTGCACACAATAGATTACATGAATGCGTCTAATGCATTAAATGAACGTGTGTACATAAGGCATTACAGTAGATGAACGTGTATGTACTGTATATCATGCATTATGTAAATGTCTGGACACAATGCATTATATGAATGCGCGTATATACATAGATTTCGTGTACACAATTTATTATGAATATGGGTATATATACACGTATTGTGTATGCGCGTGCACAATGCATTGTGTGCGTAGACAAAGCATTATGTACGTGCTTGCACAATTGTGCGCGTGCGCACGCACATACAAAATGCATTGTGTGTGGACACACATTGTGTGTGTACACGATGTGTGTTGTGTTGCGGGAGACACGCTCACCAGACACGAGTCCCACCAGAGACAAAACGAGGAGACCAGCAGCGGTTAGTAACAGAAGCGACCTCTCTGCCATGGAGACACGGGGAGAGACTCGGAGAGCGGGACGCATGTGTGTGCGGCTGGGGAGCGGTGAGAGAGACATGGGGAGCAAACAGGGATCCGCTTGTGTGTGGGAGATTTGAGAGACGGGGAGACGGATGTGTGTGTGGGAGATGTGAAAGGGGCGGAGAAACGCGGAGGAGCGAGGGATCCGCGGGTGCGAGGTGGGGAGGAGAGAGGAAGGAGACTGTGTAGACGATGTGAGATTGATAAATAGATGTTTATTATTACAGCGGAAAATATCCAGTGAGCTTGCAAGCTTTGAATGCTGGAATCCTGCTAAACAACAAACATTTTACATAACCAACGCAAGCAATATCTAAAATCACAGGGTAACACAACGAAGTAACAGAATTAAACCGTACGAGGGTGAACCCCTGGCCAAAATCATAAAGCAAAGAGGAACACAGAGTATTACACGAGAGAAAATGATGCAGAATGACACGGAGAGACAGGGAGGATAGAGATGCGTGTTTGGATAAATGTGCGTGGTAAGATGTAAGCGACAGACACGGGGGAGAGGATTGTATTTGGCAAATGAGGGATGTGACGAGCGAGCGGAGCGAGAGCTGCTGGAGCTGCGAGAAAGAACTGGAGAGAAGAGAGAGGAATGTGTAGAAGCGAGAGACAGGGGGAGGAGGCGTGTGAGAGAAGGAAGAGACGCGTGTGGGGGGGGGGCTATGTGAGAGGAGTACAGACGATGTGAGCGATGGGAAGAGAGAACAATGTATGTTAGAAATGTACTGATGTGGGTTTTCACGGCTCGATGCACGAGAACTGCTTTCCAAAGCTATTCTTTTGGGATAGCCGTGTCGAGAGCTCCCACTTTCTCTTTCGTGACGTTTCGCCTCCCGGAACCATCCTCAGGTGTACTGAGACCGAACACGTGCGAGACAGATAGCATACGTGTGTGACACGGGAGATATATGAAATGTATGGCAAGATACAAGGAAGCCAGAGACGAGAAAATAGAAATATTGGCACGTGTGAGAGAGACTGGATGCGTGGTGTTGACGAATTCTCCAATGAGGGAGGCGAAACGTCACAAAGGAGGAACGCTCGGCACGGATATCCCGAAAGGACAGCTCTTAAAGAGCAATTCTCATACATTGAGCCGTGAAAACCTACATCATGTCCTAATAGATGCTCGAAAACAGCACTTGCTCCTATATATCCTTCCTGTGCTCAATACAATATATTCACAGCACCTTAAAAAGCATTGATTGCAGAATCTATATGTGATGAGCGAGTGTATGTATCCATACATGGGCGGCAGGCTGGGGCAGTGGCAACGTCTCCGCTTCGCAAATTCCTTCGGGAGGCGTTTCGATTCTCTCCTGAGGCGCATTTCTTTGTGGAGTTTGTGTGTTCTCCCCATGTTCTGTGTGGTTTTCCTCCAGGTTCTCCGATTTCCTGCCAAAAATAAAACACACTAATTAATTGGCTGATAATATATCATAATATATAGGCTGTAGTGTCTGGAGGTTTGGCGCCGGCTAACCACGGTGGCTTGACTCCCCCCTCTGCAGGTGACCTTGCGCTCCTAAATCGTTCTCTTAGCTTGAATGTCTTCTAAATTGAATTTGCACCACGCGTTATACATTATATTTATTACATAATATATCTACGTCCACACAGCGGACCCTGATTCGTCAGCCATCAAGTAGGCTCCGTCCACATCGACTCTTATTGGTGGTGGTGGTGACATACAGACCATGATTATGTATGTTTGCACTGGGGATATCGGGTCAACATCCTCCAGAAGCGCCCATTTATTCCGTAGACCTTCATGTCTTATTTCAGTTTTACTTCCCACTTATTATTATTATTATTTTGAAATGGTAACACTATTTCAGTTTAAATTTTCCACATTTCCACTACCGTCAACAATTTTAATTGGTTTTCCGCCTTTATCAAACTGGGGTGGTGGTCCCTCTTTTTAAAAAGGGGGACCGGAGAGTGTGT
>JAZEWT010000001.1:37778740-37793051 GCA_036362905.1 Mordacia mordax
AGCTGATTATATATTCGTCTGTTACTGTCGCTGTGACAGCTGATTATATATTCGTCTGTTACTCTCGCTGTGACAGCTGATTATATATTCGTCTGTTACTGTCGCTGTGACAGCTGATTATATATTTGTCTGTTACTCTCGCTGTGACAGCTGATTATATATTTGTCTGTTACTGTCGCTGTGACAGCTGATGATATATTTGTCTGTTACTCTCGCTGTGACAGCTGATTATATATTTTTCTGTTACTGTCGCTGTGACAGCTGATGATAGATACGCCTGTTGCTGTGACGGCTACAGCTGTTGATATGGCTGTTCCTGCGACTGTACCAGCTATTTACAGATAAGTCAGTTACTGCTGCTATGACACGTACAGCTGCTGATAGATGCGTATATTACTGCTGCTTCTACTGTGATAACAACTTGCTACGTTCGATCCAGTTCGATCCAGTTGCTCAGTTGTTGGGTGGCAGGGTGGCATTGTGGTAACATCTGCGCCGCACACAAAGTCCTTCCCAAGGTAATAACGATGCTTGCCTCGGGCGCCTGTGTGGAGTATGTGTACTTTTCCGATATCCTCCATCAACTGAAAGAACACTCATTAATTAATTGGCCGATAACGTCATAATATATCGGAGGTAGTGTCTGGCGGGTTAGCATCGGTTAACTGCGCGGCTTGACTCCCCTTCCCCCACTTCTGCACGTTACCTCGCGTCTGTCAGTTCTCTCTTCGAATGAGTTACCTTCCAATTTGAATGAATATGTGCCAAGCGTTATAAATTGTAATTATTATTATAGCTGTTAGAGCTGCTCCTTCTGATAAATACGGCTGTTACTGACATTACTGTGATTTACTACTGCTGTATCACGACTTGTTACTGATGTGCGTGGATACACCTGCTGCTGCTACATCTGCTGTCCCTACTTCCGCTGGGAACCTTTGCTACTGCTGCTTTGATTGCTGTTAATGATCCTTACAATCGATACCACTACAATACCGCACTGCGTCTGCTGTAGTATTTACTGCCGATGTTACTTCTGCTACTGTTCCTGCCTGCAGGCGTTGTTATAGCGGCTGTTAGGGCATCAGTACTGTTGCTACGACCGTGACCTGCGACTGCTGCATCTGCTGCCACAGCGTCTCTGTGCTGAGAGCTGTAACAGCCGAGTTGTGTGGTTGCAGCGCTTCCTTGCTGCTCTTGACACAGCAGCAACAGCTTTAGAAGATCTGGACGCTCGCCAATTACTGGTAAAGTGTCAACTCTGACTGACCTGTCATGCGCATAATATTACAATATACACATGCACATACCATACGTAGACCACATACATTGAATATACACGTACTAACACATATACAATACCTACAACGTACCGTGCACATGTATACACATACTACACGCATTTTCTATATTACAGTATACATCTGTACTGTATATAGATATACTGTTTACTTTATACGTACTCCATACATACAACACACATGTACATGCACGTACCTACACACATATACGATACATTGGAACTCAAGGCGGGAATCGAACCGGAGATGTCTTGTTGTGAGGCGGCAGCGCTGCCCACGACGCCACCGTGCCGCGCTACAATCATAATATAAGTGCAACGTAGTGACCCATCAATTGACCTTTACGAAATGTTGGGAAAGGTTCTGTTAGCGAGCACCTATTAGATGGGTACGGCAAACGAGGGGTTGGTGTGAGCGGCACCACGCCCGCTTCGCCGTTGTTTGCCTCGCACTCGATGTTTAGGCTGAGTTGAATTGCAGAGGACCAGATGTAGGTGCAGTGTTTCCGACCTCAGGTGCCTTTCTGCGTTGAGTTTGTGTGTTCTCTCCTCCGTTTCTGACTGGGTTCCTCCGGGTTCGCACGTTTCCTTCCACGTCTGAACAAAAAACTGTCTGGCGGGTTGGCGCCGGCCGCGATCGTCGCTGCATCCCTCCTGCCTCTGTATTCTGTAGCGCATTGGCGCCTCTTGCGTAGTAATGCACGACTATTTATTAATATTCTGCGAATAAGTGATGCGAGCCGGGACCAGTTGTCAAACGTAATTCGCAGTGCGCGACCCACTGCAACTCAATGACATACATTCCCCATGTAGGCTATGCAGGCGGTTGGGATAAGTGCGACTTCTCTATCACTTCGGAAGGTCCAACACGGCACACCAGGGTAACAATAATAATATTTGCATTAATAAAGCGCCTCTCACCCCAGGGTCGCAAAGCGCTACACATAGCTGTGGAGAAAGCGGCAAGTCAACAATAACATCAGCTTCGATCAATTAATAATGATTACACTTCTAGAGCGCTTTTCACCCGGGGGTCACAAAGCGCTGCACAGAGCTGTGGAGAAAACGGCGTCAGCAGCAGCAACAACCACAGCGACGTATGAACGGCGAATCAACAACAATAACGACATAAAATAATACAATAATTGGTGTGGCTAACACCCCCGTCACTCCTTGCGGGTCGCCTTTATCTCCCCATCTGCGATCATGTTCACGCCTCGCACCAGGCACTTGATTGAGGAGCAGCAGCAGCTGCTGCAACTGCAGTTTTTAATGTATGGGGCGATTCAATTGAAACCCGTCTTGAACACGCGGTGGAGGTCGGAGACAAACGCGGAGTTGGTCTCTGCGGCAGGGATTTGTTGAGGATGTTTTAATTCTGGCCGAGGTGAGGTCAAGACGGATAGAGACCGAGGGAGATTAAGTGACAGTGCTGCGGGAGAAGGCTCGCCATAGGGAGCTATCTATTGAGCCGGGACGTGAACATGGGCATAGAATGTTCCAGTGTGGATTTCATCCAGAGAAATCTAGACCTTACAGCCAGCAGCAAAGAAGTTCACTATAAATAATATAATTAATTTACAACGCCTCTTTCATATATGTTCCTCCACATACATTTTAAACGTGCTGTTTGTTGAAACACATACATGCGCGACGTCACAGCGGCACGGTGGTGCAGTGAGTAGCGCTGCTACCTCAGCAAGATGCCCCCAGGTTCAGTTCCAGGCTCGGGTGCCTTTCTGTGTGGTGTTTGCTTGTTCTCCCCGTGTCCGCGTGGGTTTTCGCCGGGTTAACCGGCTTTCTCCCACCGCCCAAAGACACGCTGCTACCTAAGATTACTAGTTCTGCTGAGTAAATTTCCCCAAAGAGCCCTGCTATGTACTGGCGTCAAATCCTGGGTATAGCTCCGCCTTGCGCCCTATGTCTGCCGGGATAGGCTCTAACCCCCCTGCGAACCTGTGCAGGGTTAAGCGGGTACTAATACTGAACTGATGAGTCATGTCAGAAGAGAATGAGCGTTCAGAATTGATGATCCCGTCAAGGCTTTGGGCATCCTTTGCTGACCTCAATGATGAATTTGCGCACAGGATATATATTTTTGTTTTAACGATAAGAATAACAGTTGTAGGTCTTCAGAGTAAGAGGAAAAACAATCGCAGAGGAGACGGAGGCATTCACAAAGTCGATGATGTACGGTGGTGTAAGGGTGGTCATGCAGTGAGAGATATGCAGTGGGCAAATCAAGGGAGGCAGAATATTGCTTTAATTTGGAGATAATGACAGTGATCGACAGATCTTTATTATTACAACTGAAAGTACCCAGTAAGCTTGCAAGCTCGACATGTGGGGTTCCTGCGACACACAAACGCCCAAACTGATCCACGCAACAATGCATAAAACCAAAGGGAAGTCATGGCGATTGACATGTTGGGACATGTCAAGGACGGGTTCATTGAGTTAGTTGAGTGGATGAGTTCTAGATGACCATGTGGTGCTGAAAGGAGTGTTTGGTTACAAGTGCATCATGCCGTCGTGTTTGAGTTAGCATCTGACTGGAGCTCTACAAGGATATCCTTCATTAGATTTGATGAGAACTTTTCAGATGTGGTGTTGAGTTTCCAAACTCGATTTGTGTCAGAGGTTTTCTAGCTTGCGACCAATGATTCAATTTGCAGAGGATAGTGTTGAACTAGAGGGGAAGTGAACGGTTGAGAATAAGTTTGGGAATTTAGAGGGACGAGATCATTCAGAGTGATGGATGGCATAGCGTTCTAGTGCTCAGGACGTAATGTTGGAGGTGAGAAATATGTGTTATGTAGATTTCTGGCGGGGTAACAATATCCGAGCCTACACACATACCGACACGTACTCTATACGTAAACACACCTGTATATGTGGTACGCATGTACCGATCCTGTGCCCTTCTCACAAAACAAAGATGAAGATCGCTTGTAGAGTCTAAATAAACATTTGGTGTAAATACTGTAAGCAAGGGCGGCGCGGTGGCCCAGTGGTTAGCGCTGACGCCTCACAGCAAGAAGGTCCCGGGTTCGAATCTCTCGGCTCGGGTGCCTTTCTGTGTGGAGTTTGCATGCTCTCCCCGTGTCCGCGTGGGTTTTCGCCGGGTACTCCGGTTTCCTCCCACAGTCCAAAAACATACTCCTGGATAGGTTGATTGGCTCGCAGACTAAAATTGTCCCGCAATGCCCGGCGATGGATTGGCGTCCCGTCGTCGGGTGTATTCCTGCCTTACGCCCTGTGTTTCCGGGATAGGCTCCGGCTCACCGTGACCCTATATAGGATTAAGCGGTTTCAGATAATGAGAAGTAGAATCTCTGAAAGCCGGCATGGCACACGACGAGGTGTGTTACCAGCACCACTCTCGACCGCCTTTATCTCCCTAGTGGCAATGTATATTCAGCACACTAGGTACTCATTCGAGGCTGAGTCGACCTAGGGGAGCCCCAGGACCCATTTATAAAATCGTTACTAGTGTTGACCATGAGCACGATTCACATTCGGGTGGCCAGGTTTGTAGCCAAGCGTGCTAACCACTGAACTATCGCTCCCTATACACATATATACACAAATGCATAAATATATGTGAACAAGTACACATAGTTATTTACTTTTCTGTCAACAACGTGCAGTCTGCAGGGCATCTCACCCATCATGCTCATGAATGTCAAAAGATGGCCCGAACAGATCAAATTCCAGTGATGGATTTGTCCATCTCCAGCAAACTTGCCATGTCTATAAATTGACCACTGACCTCCCGAATTAAATCTGCGGATTAGCTGAGCGTATTTGTGAAGTCTTAGGAGAAGAAGCCCTTTCCTCATGCAACATCAGTGGGTAAGCAGGAAACTGAGTTTTAGTAATTGCATTATTTTAAAGTATGAAAGAAATCGCCATCCCTTAAGAGTGGATGGCTAATTTGCCATCTGTAGAAGAGATGCAAAGAGGGATTTATAGTCTGATATCAAAGTACTGGAGCTGTGATTACCCCCACAGCGATCTGCTGAGGCTGGATAATTTGTGTAGATTTGCATTACCTGACATACACCACAACTGCTTGGACTTTTGGACAGGTTAACGCTCTCTGTGCACCGAGAAATATCCTGGCATGGAATGATTCAACATCGTGTATACACTTGTATGTTCAAGCAGGGCTAGTTCTACATCAGTGACATATTTTGTTCCTGCCTGCTTCTATAGAGGCATAGCGAATTTTGAAAGCTACACACACACAGTATAATTGCACAGACCAAGGGAGCCCTTTTATAGGTTGTTGGGGCAATTGCTGTTAATAAGCACTTATGAACGCTAGCACAACGCACAAAGAGTTGGTATATAATTGTCATCCAATCCCTATACAATTGCAGTATATGGAGGAACGAAATTACGTTTCTCTTGCGATGGACCGGCGTCCCGTCGTCGGGTGTATTCCTGCCTTACGCCCTGTGTTTCCGGGATAGGCTCCGGCTCACCGTGACCCTATATAGGATTAAGCGGTTTCAGATAATGAGATGAGAAATTACGTTTCTCATTGTCACCGGTGCAAAAATTAAATAAGTCTGAATACATATTCAACAGGGCAGGGCAACATACGCAGAAGACATATCGCGGTTGTCTCCCTAGTGCTGATGTATACGTACTGCACTGAATACTCATTTAAGGCTGAGACAGTCCAGTGGGTCCTTAATAATTTCGGATAATCACCACTGACATGACATGAGACCATTGATATTATTGGCCGTGACAGTGAATCGCACTCAGGTCGCCAGTTTCGTAGCACGGTGCGCCAAGCACTGCACTGCTGTAAGAGATACACATCAATAACGACAGTTGGCTTCTACGTTTTCGGTGACGTCACCACGAAGCATGTGCTAGGTCAGCTAGGATATGTGCACTTTGAGGCTATGTGAAAAGTCGAAGGCTAGCTTGCAGATCACGGGACATAGATATGTACCATCGGTTAACTGGAAAAACTAGCAAATGTACCAGACATCAACGCACAAATACAAATACAAGGATCTGTCATATAGCCTTAACAAACTGTGCTGTTGGCGAGTGCTTATGAAGACCAGCATTGTGCACGAAGAGGTGGCTGGCCAGCACCACATCAACCTATAGTGGCGGTGTTCATACATCGCACCATATGCTCATCATCTCATCTCTTTGTCAGAAACCGCTTAGTCCTGTACAGGGTCGCGGTGAGCCGGAGCCTATCTCGGCAGACACAGGGTGAAAGGCAGGGATATACCCAGACCATCATCGGGCACTGAGGGCAACTTAGTCTACAAGCCAATTAACTTATGCAGAGCATGTTTTTTTGGACTGCGGGAGGAAACCGGAGTGCCCGGCCAAAACCCACGCGGATACGGGGAGAACATGCAAACTCCACACAGAAAGGCACCCGAGCCGAGAATCGAACCCGGGACCTTCTTGCTGTGAGGCGACAGCGCTACCCACTGGGCCGCCCTCCACATGCTCATTTAATAATAATAATAATTGCATTTATAGAGCGCTTTTCATCCGAGGGTCACAAAGCGCTGCGGAGAGAACGGCACGTCAATAACAATGACGGAAAACGGAAAATCAGCAACAATAGCTTTATTTTGGAGGGGGGGGGGGCGGGTTAAGGCTGTGTTGACCTCTAGGAGGCCCAGACCTAGTTCAGAAAACAATCACTTGTGTAAGCCATGAGCAGGAATCGAAATCGCGCCCATTATACTACTTTCCACACACAGACACACACACGTGTACGCTAGAATATCCTGGCTTAACGTTACATAGGTCACCCCAAGACATTTAAAAACCCCTCCGTTTACCACCGTTGGAGCTGTTTTAATTGGGTACGGCCAATTAAAGGGACCCAATTAACCAACTAAGCTCCCCATTGACTCATACATCATTCTTCACCAACTGTAACATTAAAATTTTGTCTGTAAAGGTCGCTCTTACGATTTAATGTATGTTTGTCAGAAACACTTATATAACTTGTATTACCATGAATTCGAATATTTAAATTGTGGCTTAATTATGGGTTACACAATGTTATTCGACCTTGCAGGGCAAGTTATAGATAAGGGCATGATTTGGTCGGGCAGTGTGGTGGCGCAGTGATTGTCCCTGTCTCCTCACAGCAAGAAGAACCCGGGTTCGATTCTTGGCTCGGGTGCCTTTCTGTGTGGAGTTGGCGTGTTCTCCCCGTGGCCGCGTGGGTTTTCGCGGAGTACTCGGGTTTCTTCCCACTGGCCAAAGACACGCTGATGTCTAGGTTAATTGGCCTGCTGAATAAATTTCCCCGAATGCCTTGCGATAGACTGGCATCATATCCTGAGTATAGCCCCGTCTTGCACCCTCTGTCTGCTGGGATAGGCTGTGGCCCCCAGTGACCCTGTGTAGGATTAAGCGTTAATTGATAATGATGATATGGTCATACCAGTCGCTAATGCTGTGATGGCTGCGATAAGAGCCTCGACAGCGGCCAGGCGGGCTTTGGACAGGTGCGAGAAGCTGGTAACCCCCACCTTCAATAGAATTACCACTCAACCACGAAGAAATGTAAAATGAACACCTAAGTTTGTGCTGGGGGACAGGCATCAGTGGAGGGATGCAGGCAAGGCCGATGAGTTAGATCCTTTCTATCACCTCTTGTCCCAGGAGTTGGCTGAAGTGCCCCCTCGGGATCGTTATGATTCAGACACCTGGGCTGGAGTATGGGCCAAATCAGCTCAACAACAACGGCAGGAGGCTGCTAGACCTCTGCGCAGCCCATGGACTCGTAATAACTAACACACTGTTCTGTCATCAGTGCATCCATATAAGATCACGGAAACATGCCGAGTCCAATCAAGAACATCCGCTGAATTACGTAATAATAATTATTGCATTTGTAGAGCGCTCTTCACCCGAAGGTCACAAAGCGCTGTACAGAGCTGCGGAGAGAATGGCACATCAACAGCAAACGACATCAGAAAGGAAAATCAGCAGCAATAAAACATTTTGGGATTTTTTAAATATATACAGGTCGTTGCAGAAGAACATGTAAAATATGATCTGACTTTCAACTAAAATTTTAAATTGCAAAATTATCGGTTAATGATGTAGGTTTTCACGGCTCGATGCATGATGATTGCTTCGAAAATCTGCTCTCTTGGGACAGCCGCGTCGATGTCTCTCCTCTCCTCGCGACGTTTCGCCTCACACGTTAGAGGCATCCTCAGGCGCCTCGAAGCAATCAAATTATCGGTTTTTGTAATACATATATTGGGAAATGGTTTAATGTTACATTTATTGTATAATAATAATTGCATTTCTAGAGCACCCATCATCCGAGGGTCACAAAGTGCTGCACAGAGCTGCAGAGAGAACGGCACATCTATAATGAGATAAGAACGGCAAATCAGCAACAATAACATTTTTTTGCAGTTTTTGTTAACAAATCTGAGCTGTGGAGAGAACGGCATGTCAACAACATGAGGACAGTTCAACTGAAAGTCAAATACTAGCAATAAATTACAGAACGACATAAAATAAGCGATAAAAAAAATCAGCAACAAACAAGGAAGGTATAAATGTTCCCGAGGAGGTGCTGGTCAGCAGACAGCCATCATCCCGGCACGACAACATTGAGCCACATCAACACTCCTAGTCAGAGGGCTTGAAAGCCTTACAGAACAAGTGAGTCTTGGGACGAGATTTGAAGATGCCCAGGGACTCAGCTGATCGAATCTCCAATGGAAGGGCATTCCAGAGTCTGGGATGAATGCGCGAAAAGGCTCTGTCACCCATCAAATGGAGGTGCGATCTGGGCACATATGTAGCAAGACTGTATTGGAGGATCAGCGTGGTCGGGTTGAGACGGATGCCTAAAGTAGGTCACGCATGTATGTCGGAGCAGAGCCAGTGAGAGCCTTGTGGGTGAGGAGGATCTTGAATTCAAACCGGTATTTAATCAGTAACCAGTGGAGAGACATCAGTACTGGGGATATGTGATCATGGAAAGGTGTGCGGGTGAGGACTCTGACATACGCATTCTGCACACGTTGGAGACGATTGATCAGGTAGGCAGGGGTGCCAGGGAGCAGTGCATTGCAGTAATCGATTCGTGAAGAGATGAAAATGTGAATTAGCTTCTCAGCATCAGAGGGTGACAAGAGTTGCGCAGTCTGGCTAAATTTCTGAGATAGAAATAGGCTACGTTCGTCACCTTGTTGATGTGTGTCTCGAAAGTGAGTGAGGAATCAAGAGTCACACCTAGACTCCGGACTGCCTTAGCAACTTCAATGGTCTGGTCGTCAAGTATCAATTGGATAGGTTCAGCCTTGGATAATTGGTGCGGGGTTCTGATTAGCAAAGCTTCTGTTTTGTCACCATTTAGTTTTAGAAATTTTGAATTGAGCCAGGCCTTCACAGTTGACAGTGAGGATGACATGCAAAGACCAGACACATGGATGGATGACTTTGCGTGGATATAGATTTGGATGTCATCGGCATAGCAATATTAGCTGAGATTAAAGGTACGCAGTATATGGCCAAGAGGTTGTATGTAAATGCTGAAGAGGAGTGGGCCGAGAAATGAACCCTGAGGAACTCTAGATAAAACAGGATGGATCTCTAAGTTTTGTCCTCCGAGGCTGACAAACTGGTTCCGGTCGGACAGGTAGGAAATGAGCCAATGCAGGGCACTGCTAGAGACCCCTATACCCTCCAGTCACTCAGGTAAGATCTCATGGTCAACGGTATCAAAGGCAGCACTCAGGTCCAGGAGGACAAGAATACTTGGCAAGCCTTCATCAGCAGCGACGAGAAGGTCATCAGATACTTTTACCAGAGCAGTTTCAGTACTTTGGCCGAATCTGAACCCAGATTAGAAGGGATCAAGGAGGTCATCTTTAAGAACGTGTTTCTGGAGTTGCGCGATTATGGCACGTTCATGGAGCTTAGAGATGAATGGTAGATATGAGATGGGGTAATAATTATCAGGGATGTTGCAATCGAGGCCAGGTTTCTTAAACAGGAAGGTAACTGCGGCACATTTGAATAGTGGGGAAATGATATCAGAGCGAAATGAGTTATTGAAGAGATTAGTTATGAACGTGGAAAGGAATTTGAAATATGCCCGGATGATTTTGGATGGGAAAGGATCCAGGGAGCAGTTTGTGGGCTGAAATCTGGTAACTAAAGAAGAGACCTCGGATTCCGTTAATTCAGAAATTCCAGAAGTTTTCAGGTCAAGGTAGGTGGAGGAACATTTGTTGAGGAATTGGTTCGTGATTGAGGCTGGGTAGAGATAAGATGGGCTTCCGCTTCTTCTTAGAAAAACTGAATGAACTGATCCCCCTGACCTTTATTACTGAAGGAAGGTGAGGGCGAGTGACTGGTTGGACGAACGAGGTGATTAATGGTCGAGAAAATAATCTTGGGCTTGTTGCAGATATCAGCCATATTGCTGGAAAGGTGGCTGGTACAGACACAGTCATGTGCCTTTCGGAGTGGATGAGCTGTTCTTTAAAGATTTGAACATGAACGATAAGGCCAGATTTTCTCCAAATCTGTTCGGCCCTGCATGTATTCGCTTTGAGATCCCAGAGTTCAGCATTATACCAGGGGGATGGTTTTCTGCCTGAGACATAGCGTGATTTGAATGGGGTCAATTCCTCCCGTATGCTTGATAGTACATTGTTGTAAATTGCTGCTGTCACATCAGAGGCAGAGTGAGCCAAGGTAGACAGTGAAGTATTGTTGATTGCTGCAGTGAATATGTCTGCAGTGAGAGTGTTAAGGTTTTGAAATTGGATATGGTGCTTGGAGATGAAAATGGGAGGTGGTACTTGAAGATCAAACCACACAGTGGAGTGATCAGACAGACCAGGATCAGTGACAGACAGGTTGATTTCTTATATGCCTCATGAGCAAACCAAGTCGAGAGTATGGCTGCATCTGTGAGTGGCAGAAGTGAAGCTAAGTGAGGTCAGAGTGGCCATGAGATCCCATGCAAGAGGGCTCTTTAGAGTCAACATGGATGTTGAAATCGCCAAGAATCAGGATCCTTTCAGAACTGGAGCACATCTTAGAAAGCAGCTCAAACAGTTCATTGACAAAAGATTTGGAGGCTCCAGGTGGGCAGTTGAGCAGCACCAATTTCACAGGTTGAGCCGACCTCCAATCCTGAGAGACATATGTAAGAATGAATTGAAAGTCGGTGATGAAATTGGTTGGATGTTAGCAGACATATGGTGGAGAACTGCTAGGCTGCCACCACAATAATTTGAACGAGCCTTCTGATGGAATGCAAATCTTTCGGTCGGGTCTGATTCAATGTGAGAAAATCATCTTGATGATGCCAGGTCTCTGTTAGGCAGAGTAGATTCAGACTGTTGTCCGAGATCAGCTCAGTGATGATTGGGGCTTTTTTGGTGTTCAGAGAGCACACATTGAGCAGGGCAAAGTGGATTTCCATTGCAGGCAATGTGCGTGCTGGAAGAGGGACATTAACCAGCGGTATTTTTATCGAGCAACGTCGAGCTACAGATGGTCTATCTTGTTGTTTCCTCGGTAGCTGATATGTAGTGCTTAATACGGGGATGGGGGTAAGCAAATCAACTGTAGGCAAGTTAATGAGCTTTTTGTTGCCAGTGCCCCGATGGATGTAATGAGGGCGTCGAAGTATCATCAGCTCACGGCAAATGGCCAAAAGGTTGGGGTTACAAGGAACTATTGTAGAGCCCTGGCGATGGACTGGCGTCCCGTCGTCGGGTGTATTCCTGCCTTACGCCCTGTGTTTCCGGGATAGGCTCCGGCTCACCGTGACGCTATATAGGATTCAGCGGTTTCAGATAATGAGATGAGATGAGATTGTAGAGCTACGCATGTGTAGGTGATCATATTGAAGAGGGGCCAGAGCCCAACTCTGGAGACAAGGGTTGCAAGGAAGGGCCACACCCAGGATGCGACGCCAAGACATCACGGGGCACGGTCCCCAGTGTAATTTACTCAGCAGGACAATTAACCTAGAGAGCTGTGCATCCCTGAACGGCAGGAGGAATGGGTAAGAGTCAGAGTTATGGCTGCTTCGAAAAGCTGCTCTCGTGGGACGTTTCACCTCGCACGTTCGAGGCATCTTCAGGCGCCTTTAACGTGTGAGGCGAAACGTCGCGAGGAGAGGAGAGAGAGCCATCGACGCGGCTGTCCCGAGAGAGCAGCTTTTCGAAGCAATCATCATGCATCGAGCCGTGAAAACCTACATCATTACGTTATAAGAGTCATCATGTTAGTCACAGTGTTAGAGATTGGAATCACAGTGTTAGAGATGGGAGTCATGTATGTCTGTGTCTCCCTACACATACACGTACGTGTTTGTTTCGCTACACACACGTGTACGTGTCTCTGTTTCCTTACACACACGTGTACGTGTCTCTGTTTCCTTACACACACGTGTACATGTCTCTGTTTCCTTACACACATGTATACGTGTCTGTCAGTGGTTATTTCTATCATCCGCCTACTTTTCTTCCACGGCAGTGGTGGGTGTTTAGCAAAGACCCCATTGAAACCCACAGTGGCCTGGTTTCGGCTGCCTGATGACAGCTGTGTGTGAGAATTTCATCGTTTGCAGCATCCTCCTGATGCTGAGGGAAAATGGGTGAGGTTAAGGACTGTGGCTCATGCAGCTAGATTGGCTGCATTGGGTATACGGTCCAGATCTCCCCAGAAACCCTGGCTGACAGAGGAGGTGTTCAGGCTAGTGAAGAGAAAATGGCAGCGCCCACTCCCACCACATGCAACAGCCACCGCCCGAGAATGAGGAGGTTTACCACAGCCTTCGCTCGGAGGTTCGAAGAGCTGTTGGCATTGCACGGATGAGTGGTGGTTGCAGGCTGCTAATGGGATGCAGTTTTTCTCTGACCCTCAGGAAGAATTTCGCAAGTTTGCAAAGCATTTCTGGGGAAGGTGAGTCCCCTGAGCTGAGATAACACCATGGGAAATAATGGGGTGACCTTGCTGGGGCTGCGGTGCCTCAGATAATGGAAGAAGTAGCTACCCCCTGTGCGTGGCTGGCAGAGGTACCATCTGCAGAGGAAGTACGTAAGGTGCCATCTGCAGAGGAAGTACGTAAGCATGAGATTACAAAAAAAAGACACTAAGAAAAGCACCGGGCAGAGATGATCTCCCAAGTGAAATACTGAAGGAAGTTGGTTTTGTCTGCAGACTGTTCTAGATGACAATTAAAAAGTCTGGAGCACAGGATGAGTTCATGTTCGTCGCCCTCTTTAAGAAGGGGTACTGCACTGATTGTTACTGCATGTGCATCTCGCTTCTCAGTATGCTGGGAGAGTGCTGGTGAGGATTATTTAACATCGCCTTGCCAGACACACAGAACCCGTGTAGTTTTAGGCCGGGGCCATCTTGCACAGACATAATATTCTCTGTCTTGCTGCTACAGCAAAGGTGTAGGGATTTCTAACAGGACTTGCATCTTGGCTTTATTGACCTGGTCAAGGCCTTATTATACCATCAGTAGGCCAGGACTGTGGATTGTTCTTTGTGATTTTGTGGTCCCTGACTTTCTGCTCACTATCATTAAGTACCTTCATGATGGTGGGCAAGCCCGGGTAAAGCTACGTGGTCAGGCGTCAGAGCTATTCCCTGGTCACCATGGAGCGTGACCGGGATGCCCTCTGGCTCCTGCTTTATTTAACATCTTTTTCACCACGTAGTGTGAGAGGCTTTCCATAAATGTACCAGTGTAATTTACATCTGGTATAGGTACAGTGGGAGACTGACGATGCTCGGGTGCAGCCAAGGGATGATTCTCTTTTGGCCAACTATGTTTTCTATGCCGACGAGTTGGTAATTGCGGCTTACTCTGAGCAGGAGTTGGGGGATCTTCTGTTGAACTTTGAACATGCCACAAAGAGGTGGGGTTTTCGCATCAGCCCCACCAAAACCAAGCACCTGTCTTGGTATTTTATACCATCTCACTTCTCTATGCTTGCGAGA
>JAZEWT010000001.1:37800159-37824792 GCA_036362905.1 Mordacia mordax
GTCTATTTTGGTGTTTGGGATTTTAACACCTGCATAATCGCCAGATACGGTAAAACCTATTGTGATCTTGGATTTTGATGGTTGACTTTTTCATTTTTTAAAAAGCTTTGTCTCATTGGTACAGAAATCCTCATCTGTTAAAAAATATATAACCCTCATCTCATTCAATACAGTACCCTCATGTTTGATAAAGAATATTTCATCTCATCTGATACAGAACACCCATCGTGTCCAATACAGAACCCTGCTTTTGCCCAATATATAATTTTCATCTCATTAAGGAGATGAAAATTGCGAATGCTAAATGGGGAGGGGGTTTCTCACATCATGAACTCGTCTCATCCAATACATGACTTCAGCACAAATACTTCAATAAAAATCTAACTTTATTTTTTATATTTATATTTTTTCTTAGCACAAAACATAAATTCTTCACCAATGCATGGAGCTCCACATTTCAACAGCTTGAGCTCTTCATAGGTTAAACAATAGCCACAAGGGATTGGTAAAGCACCCTTGAGCTCAAAAGCGGTAGGCTTTAAACTGGATGTCATACAATGTGCCTGGAAGGTGTCAATATAAATGGATATGTTAATTTATTCAGACCTCTTAAGTAACATTTCCTCAAATGCCATCTGGGTTTTCTATGGGCACTAGGGATTTTTTATCACACACAAACGTTAACTCAAAATAGAACTAGACAGGCGTTGTACGTAGGAGCTGCTAAAAATATCCTTGCTACTCAGGCTTTACAACTTAACTGAAGGAAATATTATATTATCCTAGTGAGTTTTGCCCATGTACCTCATATCATCTCACTGTCAGAAACCGCTTAGTCCTGTACAGGGTCGCGGTGAGCCGGAGCCTATCCTGGCAAACACAGGGCGTAAGGCAGGTATTAACCCACGATGGGACGCCAGTCCATCACATGTACCATGTTGACTAATTGAGCACTTAGAGCTGGGACTCATCAGATTCTCATGAAATGAAAACAAACATTTATGCTGGGTTTTATTTTGTGCAATCACCAAACTCACAATACACATTATTACCAGTTGGCCAAGACTCAGGCAGCAATGCTAGCTCAATGTTGCTGACATGACCATTATAAATTCATCTAGACGAGATGCAGGGTTTAAACTCAGGACCTCTCTGTCTCGGGCGGCACGGTGGCTCAGTGGGTAGCGCTGTCGCCTCACAGTAAAAAGGTTCCGGTTTCGAATCTCGGCTCCGGTGCCTTTCTGTGTGGAGTTTGCATGTTCTCCCCGTGTCCGCGTGGGTTTTCGCCGGGCACTTCGGTTTCTTCCCACAGTCCAAAAACATGCTGCTGCAAAGGTTAATTGGCTTGCAGACTAAATTGCCTGCAGTGCCCAGTGATGGACTGGCGTCCCATCGTGCGTGTATCCCTGCCTTGCGCCCTGTGTATGCTGGGATAGGCTCTAGCTCACCGCAAACCTGTACAGGATTAAGCGGTTTCTGATGAGATGAGATGAGACCTCTGTCTCAATATGGCTTTTATCCGTTACTTTTCTCTGTACAAGATCAATAATGACTGCGTCTAAGACAATCGGCAGGAGCTCCGCGTCTCCCTCGAAGGCTTATAATGGCCTTGTCAAAAACACTGGATCAGCACTACTTCCTAAAATAATTTCAATCCATTGCATCACTATTAAATATTCAAGCTTTCTCGTTGAACATCAGTGTCTACTCCTTTTCTACCTTACCTAGTGCCTTGCTTCTAACTCTGCCCCTTTTACCACCTCTTACCCTTACTCTACCACTGCCCCTCGTCCTTGCCCTACTGCTTCCCCTAACACTAATGTTTCCTGCTGCTTCTAGACACTGGGCAGTATTGACACCACTTGCACCATTATGACTACCTCCATCATTACCATCATCCTCTACAAAACGAGCATCACTACCACCAACATCATTACCATCACCGCCAATATCATGATCATCACCAACAACACCATGTCCACAATTACGACCATGATCATCAATACCATGGCCACTACCACCTCCACTAATATCAGAACCATTAAGACCAATACCTCTACCAACAACAACATTGCTACCTCTATCATCTACACTCTTCCTTTCTACAGCTCTCCTTCTACCTCTGCCCCTGCCCCGAACGCTGCCCCCTGCTCCTCCATCACGTGCCCTGGCCCCATGTCTTAAGAATACTGAATGCTGTTGCAGTAATGGAGTTGTTGCCAAGATGGCCGGACCCACAAATGTCGCTAAGAAGCGGCGACGCAGGCACATGATCGAAATGTCCTCCTCCCTCCACCGCTGGTCCCCTTGGGTCAGCGGGCCCTGAGACTGGTGGCGGTCGATGCAGTCGTCAGTCTCTCTGGAATTATGTGAAAAATCCACAGCTCCCAGAGTAAATGGCAAAGAACTCCCAGCGCAGGGACCATCCTCAATTCTTTCAACGGCTGACGATTGCTGGATAGGTGGTGCCATCGGCGAAGGTGAGGGAATTGGGGGAATATTATCAATGTTGTTAATGCTGGTGGTGGCAGTTGTGGTGTTGCCATTCATGTTCAGTTTTCCTAATGGAGCTTGCTTTTGTGCTTGCTGCTGCTGTTGCTGCTTTTTCTGCAGGAGCAGCAACGTTTGTTGGCGTTGGAGGAGAATTTTGAGGGCACGGAGGGTGCTGGCACAAGGTGGTAGGTAAGCATAGGTTAGAGAAGCAGTGGAAGAATGTGGTGGAAGAGGTGAAGAAAATGTAGGAGTAGGAGTAAACTGAAGTGGAGGGAGTGATGATGACAGTGATGAAGTGGTTGAAGGCAAAGAAGAACTCACTGAAGACGTGAGTGAAGAGGTGACTGAAGGCACTCGGTAGGATGGAGAGGGCAGTAAAGAGGTGATCGAAGAAGCAGCCACCGAAATGAATGAAGGCAATGGAGAACTGATGGAAGAGGGCAAAGGAGCAACCGATGGTGACGATGAAATGACTGAGGGCCACAGTGAATTTGGTGAAGCGAGAGCTGGTGAGACCAGTGAACTTCCAATTGAAGAAGTCACCACACAAGGTTGAGATAACTTCGTCAAGGAATCACCTGGAGAAGCCAGTGAAGGACAGCTTGAAGAACAAGTCCGTGTGGAAGCCATCGAGGTGGTGACTGTATTAGTTACCGCTGTAACAACCAAAAAACCTGCCGAGCAAGTAACTGCAGAGGCGAGTGAAGAGTTAGACGATGAGCCACACATTTTCAGTTTGGCTACCCAAGCCTCTATGCTCTCTTCATCATCACCATCTTCATGATCATCATCATCATCAAGAGGAGCCCTGCCCCACTTCCACGTGGAAGCGGGTGTGCCAGACCGCTTGTCCCCCCTTTCAAAGAGCAACCATGCCTCCTTCAGAACACTGCTGGTAGAAGGGGTTCTGGATATCAAGTTCTTACTGGTGGTCGAGGCTCTTCCAGATATGGGGGTTGCACAGGTAGAGGGGGGTTTGGGTATGAAGGTAACGCTGATTGGGGAGGGGATTCCAGGTATGTGAGCTGTACTAGATATGGAGGATTTCATTGTGAGGGTTGTGATTGGAGGAGTAATTCCTGATACGACGGTTGTGATTGCAGGAGTGGTTCCAGATGTGAGGGCTGTGATTGCTGGAATGGTTCTGGAAGTAAGGTTTGTAATTGCAGGAGTGGTTCCAGAAGTGAGTGTTGCAGTTGTGGTGACTAAAATAGATGCACCTGCCGGTACTGTTGTAACTGGTGGTGTAACTAGCAAATTAGCATTGAGTAGAGAAGTAATCAGTGCCTTGGTATCGACGAACGGTGTGCTGACTACCGATCCTTTAGAAGCTGGTGAACAAACAAGTGATATGGTACTAACCGGTGACGTAGTAATTATTGTAGTGAACACCGCAGTAACAGATGGGCTTCCGCAAACTGGTCGTCCTGATGCCATGGCCGGTCTCGTAACTATCGACACCGGGTGTATTGGTGCAATGCCACTCCTGTGTGGTATAGAAGATTCCACGCCAACTAATGGCTTAACTACCGATCCCCCTAGAACATTAGATCCAGTCATTAGAGGCGAAATCACTGGTATCCCACCAACCAGTGAGAGGACCATAGTTTTTGGTTTAATAGACGATTCTGCGTTTAAAGTCGGCTTAGCGACTGGCGATCCATCGCTGACTACCGGTCTTCGGAGTGTGCCATCACTAACTACCGGTCTTAGGAGTGTGCCATCACTAACTCGTGAAGGAACCAGCGGCCTGGCTAGAAAAACGGTGAAGGGGAGATTTGACGATTTCCCGCAACTTGGAGCAAGAGGTTTTGTTGATATTCCTTGTCCAAACATGAGCGAAGCAGCCTGCCTGGGGCCTGTGCGGTGTACTGGGGTCATAATGAGAGGCCGTGGTGGTTGGGAGATGGAATTTGTCTGGTAAAGAAGACTCCTCACAGACCGCTTTTCTGGGATATGTTGCACGCCAGCTGCAGAGAGAAACAAGGAGAAAACATACACATCATCTGGCCTCCTGCAGCTGAGTCTGAATCAAGACTTTAATCCTAAGACTGGGGCTCCTGAAACCAAATCTCAATCCAGAGTGATGTGGAGACCCAGTCTCTTGAAGCATTGTCTCAATCAAAACTTCAAATGTAACCCCCCCCCAGTTGTGTCTCAATAATAATGATTGCACTTCTAGAGCTCTTTTCACTCCAGGGTCACAAAGCGCTGCACAGAGCTGTGGAGAGAACGGCATTTCAACAACAACAACATATGAACGGAATATTAACATCACTTTTTTTCTGAAAACCAGATTGCTGAACAACTGAGTGCTTTAGTATAAACTTGTAAAAGGCTTACCTTGTGTCAAAGCAGCTTTTGCAGTTCTCTGCGTGGGAAATGTAAAGGATTACGAACTGTCCATACAAGTGTAAAACTACTAATATTGTTATTAAAGTAAATGGCTCTTGAACTCTTACCAGGCATGGCAGCATTGTCAACTTGGGCCCCAATTGTGTTTCATTAATCATCCGAAGGCACCCGATATGGTCTATAGCAAAAACCTGCCATGACATTGAGAAAATAAAAAAAAACACGCATCAATAAACACCAGAGAACTAAAAACCCAATATCACTCTAGAATATCGGACAAATAGCAGCAAAAGGATACAAGAATACAAACATTTATTAATTGGCCGATAACATAATATACAGAGATGCAGTCTGACAGATTGTGCAGGTTGACCACGTGGCTGCCTCCCTCCACCTCTCTGCGGTTGCCTCACGCCTGTGTCACTGTCTTTAAATTAATATATTCGTCATTGAATGAACACTGTGCACAGAATTGTAAATTGAATATATCATATAGAGCAACACATGTCAGTTGAGCTGCATAGATTCTGAAAATGCCTCCAATATGGGAGGCGAAACGTCAAGGGGGAGATAAAAATCACTCACCAAAGCGGTCCCGAAAGAACAGTTCTAAAAAGTAATTCTCAAAAGGCACAAAAGTCAAAAGCTCCACTTGAATTAGCACTGCTGGTGTTTGTTATGGTCAGTGGAAAACATTATTTTGAATGGGTTCTTGAAGAAACATAGCTGTGGACAAAAACTTCTCTGCATAGCTGCACCAACCCAGAGGAAAAACCCATTAGTGGCGGCTGTGAATATCGTCTAACCATTAGGTTTGAAGATTTTACCTAAAGAAAATTATCAGAAAAGCAAACTTTACTGGATATATGTGTGTGAATAAAACCAATATGTGTGAGATTAAAGACAACACGTGTGAGATTGCATAAGACACCGTATATCTACGCATGTAGTGAGAGATAGACGTGAGTAGAATTTAGGACAGTGATGTTGCCATGGTAATCAGAAAAAACCGCCGAAGGAGCGGATCAGAGAGCACTGGAATATTCTAGAATTGAGCAGAGAGGCAGACTAAGGAGACGACGGAGGGAGGAAGGCGAGTGAGGGCAGCGGCACAGTGTGAAGTCAAGTGGGAAAAATGCCAACGAAATAGAAATACAAAAAAAAGAGTTAACCCACCAGAAGAGCAGGCGTTAGATAAGTGGAGGACTCCCACACGTAGGGAGCTCAATGAATAAAACCATTCGATCGTAAAGCGCAGAGAGCAGCCGTGCGATGTGGTGACCATGCCCATGCGTGGTACAGCTCCCGCGTAAGTGACCTCGTCTCAACGACCTGAGACCTAGCCTGGCACACTTGGCCAGCTCGGCTCAAGGACCCATTGAAGGATAAACACACGCGACCTATCTTGTCAATTCCAGGCCAGCCAAGGCCGTCTCATCAGCTCGGGTGCAGAACGACCCACCATCAGCTCGAGGCTGGCGTGACATGTCCTGTGACGTGGCACATGGCTCAGCTTGGGCAAACTGCCTCATCGTTACATTGTCACCAAGATTAACTCTAAACTATATTCATTGCCACATTGTCAACAGGGCGAGCACTGTTCGGCTCATCGTCAGCAGCCCTAGTTCTGTTCACCACATCACTACAATACCAGTTAACGACTTTACCATCGGGACCAAGTTGACATCAGTTGGACTGTTCGAATATATACACCCACACAGACTGGACTGATGAGTATTGTTTAGAGTTAACTGCTTTGAGACTAGAACATGCCCGCATGTAGGTACATATACATAGTATTTACATTTCCATAGTATCTACGTCAGTACATATAAAAACATATAAATAGCAGTCATACACGTGACACACACAGTGTCTGAAGATACCTCGAACGTGTGAGGTGAAATATCATGAAGGAGGGGGAGCGATCGACATGGCTATTCCGAAAGAGCAGCTTTTGGAAGCAATAATCATGCACCGAGTGGTGAAACCTACATCATTACAAAGTAATAATACTCTCCAACACTTTTAACACGTCACGCCATTGTATTGCTAAGGCTAGGTTATTATTAAAAATGGGTCATCTTACTTCTGGGTCCACTAAACCATGAGTACCTTTAGTAGCAGCTCAAAGATGCACTTTGTGTTCAAGTTGAGACGGCCCATCTTGTCTCCCAGCACATCCGCTGTAGACACAGATGATTATGATGGGGTGGTCGTAGTAGTTGTAATTGTGGTAATGGTGGCTGTAATAGTGGTAGTAATAATGGTGATGGCAGTGATGATTAGGATGAAAACTGTACATTTATCTCACCTAGGGCCCTTGACAATGTTGCTGGCTGATGAGATTTACGCATAACGGTCGTGCTCGTGCCTTGAATAGCAGTTGCTTGCGGAGCAGCTGATTTCTCATCAGCAGTTGCTGCGGTCTTTTCAATCGCTGTTAGTTGGGCATCTGTTGCCTGTGTTTCAACTGTTGACTGCGATTCAGGTTCCTTACGGGAAACAGTTGCTGCCAAGTGACGCCATCGCTTTAACTCCAGAGAGATCTTGTGATCAAGGCTGTACCTACGACCCCTTTGACTCCGTGAACTCCGAACCTGACCGGGGCCATGGGGCACTGATGCCTGCCAAGACAAGAGGTTAAATATAAATGTGAGCAAGCAAGTGAGTGAGTGGGTGGGTGAGCGAGTGAATGAGTGTAAGAGCGTGTGAGCGAGTTAAGTGACTGAATTGTGGTGTTATGCAAGGCAGTGAATGAGTGAAATGATAAGCAGATAATTGAATGCATAAATGAGTCAGTGAGCAAACGAGAATAATTTATCTATGTCTGTGTGGCCGAGTCAGATGGTGTGAATTTATCACCTTTATAATTTCAGACCCTTCATCGTTCTCTTGAATCCCTGACCAAATAGCGAACAATTATTGCATTATTAAACAATAACATTACTCACACTAAGCAGTAAACATTGTAATAATGCAACGCACTACCATAACAGTTTCATTCAATATTTAGATATTAAATTTAAAGTTACACAGACGTTTAAAAAACAAATGCAAACACAACTTACATTTTCAAAAATAAAGTTTAGCTATGAAATGAAGGGAGACACAACCCAACCAACAATTGGGTTTTATCTATTGTCATTACAACATGAACACATGATCCTTCACTACATCTCACAGTCTCAATGTGTACTCTGTGGACCTCTTTTCGAATACTCTCCCCCTACTCATTCTTTACGACCCCTTTCCTGGGCAGCTAAATGGCTGTATTATTTTAAAGAATAAATAAAGGATGCCCAACTGTGAGCTGTGACCTTGGACCTTACCGGCAGAGTCAGAAGTGGTCTGGTTTAGCCAAGGGTTGGGATGCAGCCACAGCTCGATGCTCGGGATGCACAGCTCTGTGTTCCTGGTTGAACTCCCTATGACTCCACCCAGAAGCAGCTTAGCGCGTTTGACCTGAACAACCAGAAATGTTTATTTTTTAATTTTGACATGAAAGTTTCCTCTTCAAGTGAGCATGGAGGTGGTGTTCATGACCTGTTTATACGCCTCAACCAGTCGTGAACTTTCCTCATATCCTATGGTGAAAGTGGATCTATCAATGGCACAATAACTGTTGACTTTTCCGCAAAGTTAAAAATATATAATAAATAACACAATACAATTGGCAACATGAACATATTCGTTCAATTTGAAGGTATTAATTCGATGCGAGAACAATTCATAAGTGTGAGAAAACTGCAGTGGGTATGGGTCACACACTTAACCAATACTGACCCACCAGACACTGCATATTAAATATTGTTGTAATCAGCCAATGAGTTGAGTGTTTTTTTAGCTGTGGGAGGAAACCGGAGCCCCCGAAGGAGGAAAACACACAAGCTTCATACAGAAAGGTCCTGAAGGCGGTAATCAAACTACCTCGGGCAGTACTTTTGTTTTGTTAAGTACAGATGTTACCAGTGCGCCATCCGACCGCCAAACAAACCTCATATTCGTCAATGGCCCTCCCCTAATATATAACCATGTTTCAAGCAATGGCTCTATTTCACAGCACAAAGCAAGAGTATCGAGGTAGCAGATGGAACAGGGGAGTCCACATTTTTGCTGTACTGCCTTTTCCTGATAAGCCACAGTATGAAACCTCAATACCCAGAGAAAGGCAGTTTTACAACATTGCTACAATCTACCAATCCTCGTCTCCAGAGCTGGATTATAGGCATGTGCCACCATGACATGTGGATATTTATATATTTTTTCAGATAGCCACAGATGCTGTAGCATTCACACTCACCTATAAAATCTACAGGCTCTTGTCACAAGCGTAAAAAAATATATTCCTGAAGAGGACTGTGACCTTGACATTTGACAACGCCTCAGTCTGGGTAAATCAGTAAATGCATGGCAGGCAGCAACGCAAAAGTTACTGACCTAATTGGTACTTGTGGATTTGTAAATGTTATCTCCTTCTTTGTATGCATGTTTTCTTTCAGAAGCTCTAGCCTCATTAAATACATAGCAAAACACTCAATTGAAATTAAATTAACCGAACATTACAGTGCAGAACATTCCTAACAGAACACGAGTCCTGAGACTCACATAGGCTCTCTTGGATGAACAAAAAAGTTGTATTACGTGTATGTAAATACCTCGTTGTGTCGCAATGAACATTTCCGTTTTTCCGAAGCATCCACCACATCATCACATTCGTCAGCACCACCGCTGTCAGACTGCGTCCCGACAGACGATGACGACTGTGATGGTGGTGATGATGATGATGAAGACATTGGAGACGGCGGTGGAGACGGTGATGGAGTGGACATCACGTAGTCACTTTGGTGCCTTGTCCACCGTCGTTTCCGCTTTCTTGTTCCTGCTCGGCATACTTTCCCTGCCTCTTCCTGCTCCTCGGCCAAACTTGGCAAAATGGAACTCTTGCGCTTTCTCGATGACGGAGTCACCTCGTCAACTTTGAGAGACTGAAAGAGACACGAGTTGATGCATAGCTTTAATGAATAGGATTGGTGGCTCATATAGCGATGTATATAACTGCTTGACGTGCTTGTGCAACAAGGCGAACAGTGGATGGCAGTAAAACAAGTGAGCTAACGACGACACAATGAAACATCCATCTGTATTTTCTCATTTGAGTGTATGGTTGACTAAGTTTCATCCTACAATGATATATGAGAATAAATAAACCGACAATATGTCCGTTTCATATAACTACTCAAGACACATATGTACAACCATTACTTACAGGTCTCACAACAACACTTTAACACCATGCAATGTTAAGAAACTGGTCGTATTTATTTTGTAGATATTTATAACAATGTATATGTATGTGTGTGATGATGTAAGTCAACCTGAATGGATAAGGGCATCTGCTAAATAATAAATTTTAAAAAGTACACTTGTTTCCACGTAGCATCAACCCAATGGCCATAGGGAGTACTTAAGTTCAGCAGCATTGATTCTGCAAAAGGAAATTTAACCGTTTCATAGTGTCTCATCAGCAGTCAGGCTTCTTTAAATCAATGCTGGGGAACTGCTAGCATTGATTTCCATAAGGCCGTTGGGCCAATTGATTTTGCAAAAAATATATTTAATTTGTTGTGTGGATGTACAGACATATGAAGGAGACATCACATCTCTGGATTCTCCACAATGGCAAAAATTATTACTTCGTGTTAGGTGCATTATTTGTGTGTGTGTACATGCAGTGTGATGCAAGTTACACTTCACCAAGAGAAGATAGCTCTGTAAAGGCAAGAACAAGGCTATCAATAAAGATCTAGTTCAGGAGGTAGGGTAATTCAGAGTGGTTCTAAGCAACACATTCTAGTCTGTAATTAACAGAACAGACACATTTCACAATGTGTCTATTTGGTGTTTTGAAATCTTAACACCTGCATAATTGCCAGGAATGGCAAAAACCTGTTCTGTTAATTACATATGTACACTGGCAAAAAGTACCCATAACATTCTAGTCTGAAGATAAGTAAGATGTAATCAAATAGAAGCCACCACTTTAAAGAAAAAGATGAAATTGCAATGGATAGTGGGGCGAATGTCTGGGCAAACTGATAACAGAGTACAAGTTATCTGAAGTACACTTCGCTCACACTCACAGAGAGAGAATTACCCAAAGGTATGAGGAACCACAGACAATTGTGAAAGGCAGAAGTCAGGCTGTGAACCGGTGCCAAATTCCTCTGCCCCAAAGTGCTGCAGTCCCCGATATATTAATGTGTCAGCCAACGACTCAGTATATATATATATATATATGAATATGCTGTATGCCTATGGTGTGTGTGTGCATCTATATGTATAGCCTGCAACCGCACTTGTCCATTGCTGAATCTTTTCCACCTCTTGAAGCATTGACTGTCACTCCGTGTCCCAAGGGCCTTTGCAATAATGGACCACCGACCTAAACACACAACATAAAATTTGCTGGGTATTACACAAAATAAGAAATACATAACCAAAACAAACTGAAAGGCTCATGGTGTTAAAAGTCAAATTGATTTCTTGCTCAAAGGAGCATCAAGACAGTGCTCATCTCCTCCACATTCCTATGGCAAGTGCAAGTCTAGAATAGGAAATCCACCATTGAATTCTCAAAGAAAGCGATATTGATTTTACTGACCCCAAAGGGAGAGAGACCGAGTCAACTACCAACCAACATTTAAAATTATAACGTTCCAAATGACAGTCGCTCACGCTAGTGTTGAGCTACGTGGGCATGACGCACAACAAACATCTTGATAGAGTCAGTTGGTCAGTATCAGTATCCCCTTAATCCTGTACATGGTCGCGAGGAGATAGAGCCTATCCTAGCAAACATACGGCGCAAGGCAGACCTTTACCCAGGATATGAGGCGAACACATCGCAGGGCACTTTTTTGGGGCAATTTACTCAGCAGGTAAATTAATCTAACACAGTATGTAATAAATGTAACAACACTATAAGAGTTTGAGCGGAGTCTTGGACTGGTACCACTAAAATCCTAGATTTTTAACATGCAGTGTTTTTTTTCTCTAGCTGTTCGAATTTATGTAACACCACGAGGGAGGGGATCCATGCAGTACTTTGCAAAATGGAACAAACCCCATCATATGAGAGACCAGTCCATCTAAACAGATCTCACAAAACTAGTTCTGAAATCCCTATCTTATCCACATTAAGGGAGGGGGAGCACTTTCCACTTTCACAAACATCAAATAGTTTTTCTTTCTTCTAATTTGTTTTCTTCGTTGCTGTGCTCTATTTTGTTTGCACTGTTTTTGTCATCGTGGTGACCAGGTCCCTCTTGCACATGAGGTGCATCATGCGGTCTTCAGCTCTCACCTGATTAAACAAATTATGCTTGAAGCTAACGTTTATTGCTCTGAAGCAAGTGTTGTGCTGCTACCCACGGCTGTTTTGAATCAAGAGTTTCTGTGATGTTTAAATTAATAATGGGCGAGTAAAAGAAATTATATTGTTACTACAGATGGATGAACAAAACCACACAAGCAAAATAAACATAAATATAGGAAACAAATGCAAAACAAATGTTAACACAACAGGGTGAGCATAGACACATGATGATAATAATAATAAACACAACAGAAATACAAAACAACAAATGTAAATAACACAATAAAAAACACACAAAACGGGACAAAAAATCTACTGAACATAAACACAGCATACAAACATTGTTAACACAAACCAGAAAGTGTGAACAAAAAACACACAAATAAACACCACAGTGGATGTGAACACAAGAGACGCCAAACGTTTTTCGATCACTTTAGTATGCATACCCGTGATGAGCTCTCACCTGGCCCATAATGGCTGACCAGGCTATGCAGGTTCTTAATCTCAACATCGCTCCAAGCGCCCTTGGCAATACCGCTGGGGAGACGGTTCACGTATCTATCATCATCATCAACACCACAACATCATGGTCATTGTCATCATCAGCATCAGCAAAAATTGCAGCAGCGGTATCACCAATATCCCCTCATTTTCAGTAACAATTTCATTGAAACAAATTGATCATTACTAAATGTTACCAATTTTTTGGAAGCAGCAGCACCATTAACATTGCCATCATTAGCAACAGCATCATTAATATCATCAATATTATTATGATCTTGAAATAAAAGTAGATGAGGTGGACGATTGTGACATGTTGCTGAAAGTAACGTGGCTGACTCTGCTGCTAGTTATTGAGATGGTGAGTTGTCATCACCTATCTCTGCACTGCAAATCTGTGCGTCCAGAAACTTCTTGGGAGACGAGAGACCAACGCTCACCCCAACGCCTCACGGCACGCATCAGCAGCTGCAATCAACAGCAAAAGGTCAACCACCTCACCACAGGGTCAAATAAACCAGTCAATCACATGATAATCAACCACAGTGGCGGGTCAACCATACCAGATTCAAATACACCATAACCACCCCAAAGGGGCAACCCCAACACTAAGTCAAAAACAACAACCATCGTTTGCCACTAAGTGGTGGTGATATCACCACGGTATTTATGCTAGGCCAGGTGCACCTTAAGTAAAATACCCTGTGAATCAACTACACATTAATTAACTACATCACAGAAGCAACTGCACCACAAGGTCAAGCACACAAGAAAGCGTCAACACACATCACACAGAGCAAGAATTATGAGTCATCCACACCACCATAAGTGAACTCCTGTACCTCGTCCTCAGATGAGTTCCAGGCTCCGTGGCGGAGCCCTGGTCTAAGCACGCTATTCCAGTGACTGCTGAGCTGAGCGGGGCTCCTGCCATCCATGAAAAACGCAACTGGAGAAACCACACCAGCACACACATCCATTCAGATTGCCTACATACAGACTAAATGTGCATGAGTGGGTAAGAGGCAGCGTGAGTGGGTGATTGAGAGCATGAGCGAGACTCACTGCGGGTGAAGGGGATGTATTCCCCTATACGCATGGCTTCCACCAGCTGGGAGAGCGCCGCGTTCTCCTCCTCAGTCCACCCTTTGCGTCGGAATGCACGGTTTGTCCTCTGGAACTGACTCAAGCACTGGAATGCCGTGCGGTTGGTCTAAGTGGAACAGGAAGGACACAGCGAAAACGTGTATCTATTGATATAAACTGGGCCCAAAACTTGTGGTGTGAGCTCAGTGACTCTGACCTGATAACTTAAATTGTTTGTGTGAGACACAGGCAAGAAAATATCCAGCATCAGGTTTTTCCACATCAATTACTTTGTTTTTGAATGCAGGATCTCAGAAGAAATGGCGTCGTGTCTCGATGTGGCTATTATGAACCTCAATATTGAGACACTTCTAATTAGCTCTTGAATCTCGGACCTCAACAGAACAGGCTTCGTTTGCAGAACAATGGCCATTATGAAGATCCCAAAAGCACTGAGGGAAAAAGAGACAACCCAGTACTCGAACCCAGTTGACCTACCCCAAGTCTGCTGGCCACGTCACCCCATGCATTATGCCCATGCTGTGCGACGAGTTCGTGCAGAGCCGTGTCCTCGTTGCTCTGCCAGGCCTTCATGTTCACGCTTGGGTGCAGCCAGTGTTTCCAGAACTTTTCCACCTCCGTGGGGCTGCGCTTGCCTGCCATCTGCAAAAACAAAGCTCCACCATATAGCTTGTTTGGGGAAAGTGCTTTTTAGCGAGCACCTATGAAAGCTGGCTCAGCACACCAGAAGGGGGTGGCCAGCACCATGCGTGGCCACCTTTGTCTCCTTAGTGGTGATGTTTACACACTGCAGTAGGTACTTACTTGAGGCTGAGTTAACCTAGAAAAGGGCCAGAATCAGTTCACAAAGTCAACAGTAGTGCTGGCCATGAACAGGAGTCAAACCTAGGTCGCCTGGTTCACAGCACTTCACATCGGCCCAGCCAGTTTAACAAACTCAAGAAACTGGCTACAAAAAGTTTACAGGCTCCTGGACATAAACATTTTTTGTGGGTTGTTTCATTTTTTGGAAAGAAAAAAATTAAGTTATGTGTGCACAAATTGTTAGTACGATTACGAAAGGAATAAAACTTACATCAAAATTGGCGATTTTGAGCCAATCGTGATGGTCGTCCTTGTCACCAACAAATTCATGAACAGGAAGATTTCTGCAACAAACAGGAAATCATCATCACTGACGCAATTTTCCACATCATCAGAAGCAGCACCATTAGTACCATAGAAAGCATCAACATCATGAGTAACATTTTTCGAATTTTAAATGCACTCTTTAACATGATTGTTAAGAATACTCACACTGATCATGACAATGAGCCAGAACATGTAATAATGTGTTCAAGCTCTAATTGTGGGTCCCCAGTCTTTTCAGATTAAGTGGCCATGTCAGGTTTAGAAGTCATGTTAGATACACTGAGTGAACAAGATTGTGATTCTGAGATGAAGGCCTGAGTCGGATTGTCTCTCTCAGTGCATTAATAATGGGTCAACAGAGGTTAATAAATGACATAATAATAATTGCATTTATAGAGCGCTTTTCACCCGAGGGTGACAAAGCATTCTACAGAGCTGCAGAAAGAACAGCACATCAACAGCAACGAAAGAAGAATGGAAAAATCAGCAACAATAAAACTTTAGTTTTTTGTTTTTAAACATACACGTCGTTCCAGAACAACGCGTAAAATATGATGAGACTTTCAATTAAAAAATGTAAATGCAAAATTATCAGAACCATGTAGGGCATGATAGCCGTACACATGTACACCACCAGTCATACGTACAAACCACACAAGGTACACATACCAGAATGTATCCCCTTAGGCCCCATAAACCCATATATTTTCTAAAATAAGCATTTACCCATATAACACAATGCCCTGGGCTAAACTTTCTCACTGGGTCTGTTCTGGGTCACTGGTGCAGGCCATTCCTGGTTTACGAACGTCTGACTTATGAACGCTCGTACTTACGAAGGAGCTTCCATTATACACTTTAATTGCAGTGTACAGTGTACTGGATGCAGTATACAGTATGACATTTACTCTTGTCTTCGAATTTTATTTTTTTATAAACTATACGTAACTACAACAGTACAAATAATGATGATTGCTTCGAAAAGCTGCTCTCTCGGGACAGCCGCCATTGTGCGCTCACCTGAACGACGCGGCTGTCCCGAGAGAGCAGCTTTTCGAAGCAATCATCATGCATTGAGCCATGAAAACCTACATAATTACAGTACAAATAATGTCCAGATCCTAAAAGCCTGAAGTACATTACTGCTTCGCATACAGTACGTTATGGTATAAAGTTAAATACTGTAGTATTTCACCTCGTAAATATATAGACTTACGAATGGGACTCAGGAACGGAACTTCTTTCGTATCCCAGGGACTGCCCATAGCCTCGGCTTTATAGCGAGATATATAATGGATGCGGTGTGCTGGTCACAGGTTACTGACCCTGAACGGACCTGGCTAAATTTAGTCCCTGTGTGTATAAATCCAGGTGCACGGTCCGTCGCAATCGATGGACTGGCACTAAACTGAAATCTCACTATGCCTGTCAGGTGCTGCGAATTCTGCACGATTATTGTCAACAAGTAACTATGGCACATATTGGTGAACACAAGCAATTATACTAAATGCTGTAATGAATTATTATAAAGCTTCATACCCAATGGTACATACCGCAGGAAAGAGGAGTGACGTCGAGGATAGAATGTGTCAGGAAAAAATATATTTAACGTGAAAGTGACATAGAGAATTGAGGATAAATTGGATGATAAAGTTTATAAAAGAATGAAAATTTGGGAGCCTGGACATGTCACATACTGGGCCAGTATCACTAAGATGCAAGTTTTGAAATATAGGACTCTTGATAAATAATGGCTGAATGAATATCCTGCACTGTATCCCTAGTCTTGGATGTCTTTCTCTTAGGGGGTTCAGAGTGGCTAGATCAGGCTCATAGTGGGTGTGTTAGACATGTTGGTAAAACGGAGGTCCTCTCTCTATATGTCAGGTACGTAATAGCTTTGTCATTGACACCAAACCAGCACATCTGAGATCCAGATTCAAACTGTGACTCTGGATGTTTCTTTCTCTCCGTGGGTTCATAATGGCAGGAAGATTCATAATAGTTATGTCATTGAGACATTGAATGATGAAACATTTCCCCCACTTACTTCACTCGTTTTATTTCCTGTTTCATAAGGTCGATGGAGTTCATAATCGCTGACTTGTCTTCATCTTCCCCCATCCTCTCCATTTTCACCTCTGCCATGTTAAGCCTAAGCAGAAGCAGACACAGACACAGCAAGATGCATACATTTTATGCAGAGGTAACTTCAGAGGGTTCATGCTCTTATATTAGTTGACGCTAAAGTAGGGTATTTGGCATCACACAACCTTTTATGCGTTGTAAGTGTAATGCTGACTAATGCCTTCCTTTGTTGTGTCAGTCCCATAGAGTAGGAGTGCACTTCGCCACACTAATTAATAAAAATTGCACTTCTAGAGCACTTTTTACGCGACGGTCACAAAGTGTTGCACAGGGCTGATGAGAGAATGGCATGTCAGGAACAACGACATATGAATGGCAAATAAACAATAATTAAAAAAAAAAATTTGTTACAAATTTGAGCTGTGGAAAGAATGGCATGTCAATAACAACATTAGAGCAGTTCAATTGAAAGTCAAAAAATGGCTAGAATTTAGAGAAGGATGTAAAATAAGCAAAAAAAATAACTGTTAAACAAAGGAAGGAATTAGTGTTCCTGAGCAGGTGCGGGTTGGCAGCGAGCCATTATCCCAGCACGACAAAAGTGAGCCGCATCAATAGCCCTAGCTAGAGAACTTGAAAACCTTACGGAACAAGTGAGTGTTGAGATGAGATTTGAAGATGCCCAAGGACTCAGCTAACCAAATGTCCTGTGGAAAGGCATTTCAGAGTCTGGTAGCAGCGCGCGAGAAGGCTCTGTCACCTATAGAATGGAGGTGCGAACTGGGCACATGAAGCAAGCACGTATTAGAGGACTGAAGTTGTCGTATTGAGGAGGGTGCCTAAAGTAGGTCACGGATGCATGTCAGAGCAGCGCCAGCAAAAGCTTGATGGTGAGAAGGAAGATCTTGAATTAGATCCTATATTTAAGCAGTAGCCAGTAGAGACACACCAGTACCGGGGATTGTGGATGGGTGAGTGAGGACTCCAACAGCCGCATTCTGCACACGTTGGAGACAATTGATCAGGTAGACAGGGATTCCAGGGAGTAGTGTATTGTAATAATCGGATCGTGAAGAGATGAAGATGTGTGTTAGCGTCTCAGCATTGGAGGGTGACAGGATGTTGCCCAGTCTGGCAATATTTCTGAGATGGATATAGGCTACCTTCGTCACCTTGTTTATGTGTGTCTCGAAGCTGAGTGAGGAATCAAGAATCACTCCGAGACTCCGAACTGCCTTAACAACCCATCCAGTTGACAAAGCATCAACTGGATGGGTTCAACCTTGGACAATTGGTGCGGGGTTCCGACAAAAAAAACTTCTGTTTTGTCGCTATTTAGGGTTAGGAAATTTCAATTCAACCATGGCCTTCACAGTTTACAGTGAGGACGACATGCAAAGACCAGACCCATTGATGGATGGCTTTGCGTGGATATAGATTTGGATGTCACCGGCAAAGAAATGTAGTTGACATTGAGGCTGCGCAGGATATGGCCAAGTAGTTGAATGTAGTTGTTGAAGAAGAGTGGGCCGAGGACAGAACTCAGAGGAACTCCAGGCAAAACAGGATGGATCCCTGAGTTACATCCTCTGAGGCTGACGAACTGCTTCTGGTCAGAGGTTGAAGCTCAGCCAGTGTATCGCACAGCCAGAGACCCCTATACCCTTCAGTTGCTCAAGTAAGGTACGGTGGTCAACGGTATCAAAGGCAACACTCGGGTCTAGGAGGAGAAAAATACTTGGCAAGCCTGCATCAGTAGCAACAAGTAGGTCAGTAACTACTTTAACCAGAGCAGTTTCAGTACTATTGCCAAACCCAGATTGTAAGGGATTGAGGAGGTCATTTTTGAGGACGTGTTTTGGAGTTTCACGGCTACTGCACGTTCAAGAATCTTAGAGAGAGAATTGTAAATTCGAGATGGGGCGATAATTATCAGGGATGTTGCAATCGAAAACAGGTTTTTTTGAGCAGAGGGGTAACTGCAGCACATTTGAATATTAGAGGAACGACGCCAGAGCAAGGTGAGTTATTGAAGAGATTTGTGATGAAGGTGGCAAAGGGATTTTAAATTTGCCCAGACGAATTTGGATGGGAAGGGGTCCAGGGAGCAGTTTGTAGGCTGAGTTCTGGTAACTAATGAGGTACTGGTTTGCGGTTGAGGCTGCATAGAGATGCGGTGGGCTTCGTTTATTTACGAGAAAAACTGAATCTGACTGATTGGATGAAGGAGTCGATAAATGGTCGAAAAGAGGATCTTGGGCTTGTGACAGGCATAAGCCAGAATGCTGGAAAAGTGATTGGTACAGGCATAATCAAGTGCCTTCCAGTAGCGATTGAGCTGGTCCTTAAATATTTCAGCATGAACGGTGAGGCTAGATTTTCTACAAGTCAGTTTGGTCCTGCGTGCATTCGCCTTGAGGTCCCGAGTTCAGCAGTATGCTAGGGGGTTGGTTTTCCACCTCACACACAGCGTGATTTTAATAGGGGCCAAGTCATCCAGTATTTATTGCTAGCAGGCTGTTGTAAGTTTCAACTATCGCATCAGAGGTGAGCCAAGGCAGAGAGTGATTAACAGTTGATTGCAGTGATAAGTCTGGAGTGATCGCTCTAAGATTTCGGAATTAGATTTTGTGCTTGGTGATGGAAATGGGTGTTGGTACCTAAAGATCAAACCACATAGTGGAATGATCAGACAGACTAGGATTAGCGATGGACAGGTTGGCTACAGATATGCTCCTTGAGCAAACCAAGTCAAGAGCATGGCTACATCTGTGAGTGGCAGATGTCACATGTTGAATGACGCCAAATGAGTTCAAAGTGGCTACGAGATCCCTTGCAAGGGGGCTCTTTAGAGAGTCAACATGGATGTTGAAATCGCCAAGTATCAGGATCCTCTCAGAACTCCAGCACAGCTTAGAAAGCAGCTCAGACAGTTAATTGACAAAAGAAGTATAGGCTCCATGTGGGCGGCAGAGCAACACCAACTTCACAGGTTGAGCCGATCTCTAATCCAGATACAGATGGTCGAATGAATGGAAGGTCGGCGACAGAATCAGTCGGATGTTGGCAGTAACACGGTGGAGAACTGCAAGTCTGCCACTGCAGCCATGGGAATGAGCCTTCTGATGGAGTACAAAGTCCTGCGGTTGAGCTAGATTCAATGTGAGAAAATTATTTTGATGGTGCCAGGTCTTTTTAGGCAAAGCAGGTCCAGACTGTTGTCCAAGATCAGCTCAGCAATGATTGGGGCTTTTTGGGTGTTCAGAGAGTGGACAGTGAGCAGGGCAAAGTGAGTTTTAGTCGCAGAAAATGTGCATGCTGGAGGTTGACCAACCAGCGGTATTGGTCCGCAAGCAACGCAGAGTTGCAAAAGGGCTAATTTGTTGCTTCCTCGGCAGCCGATATGTTGGATATAATACAGGGATGGGGGTAGGGATATCAGTCGTAGGCAAGTTAATGAGACTTTTAATTAGTGGTGGTTGAAAACGGATTACTTGATGAAGTCCCAAGATTGATTTAGATACCACTGACAATTGATGTTATTCGTGGTGGGAATCAAATGCAAGTAGTGGAGTTATTAGTGCAATGCACTAACCACTGTACCACTACTATCCCAACATCACATGGTATTGACAAATATAGGTTGAGGTCAAAAAATTCATAAGCTTCAAGAAACCCCATTTTGCCATCATTTCATTCCTTCTTCCAGACTGTGCGACTGCTACATAGTTGAGATCTGTTTTCCAAGGATTACTGTACAGTCTCAATACAACCATCTGCTTTTAAGTTTTTAGCTTTTAACTTGGATTATATATCTTTTCAAGTACTTACATTAGTCATCACCACCAAAATCTGGTTTTAAATCTACTGTAGAGTGTTAGTTACATTATAGTATTAAGTTGATTCTAAATCTACAGGAGTGACAACATGTGAGCTCCATAATGATGCACGTGAAAGTATCAGTGAAGTCTTTCTTTATGCGATGACCAAGGAAATGTCTCTCACCGGGTAACTAGAGGCTGTATATGGCTGTGCATTGAATCCATCAGCAACGCTTGTCTTAAAGATTCCTTCTCTCGACCAGTCCCTGAGAAAAAGACAACAAACATCACTCAAATCCTTAGACATGGTCTTTTATACTAGAGCTTTCAAAAACTACAGTAAGGAAAGCCAATTGTAGGACGTAAAAAATCTGTTCTCAATTGAAAATAACTGAGAAACCTGGTCTCAGGATGTTGATCGTGAAATACTGTCTCGAGAAATTATTTCTGAAACTCAGTCTCTTGATTAAAGTTTGAATCAAGGCTTTGAATGAGAAACCTGGTCTTAACACCCTGATTTGGAAATCTTGTCTTAAAACACATACACTAAAGCTCAGGCTACAGAAGCGGAGTCTCAGTTGAGACTTTGATTCCAAATCTATCTCAAGATACTGTATCGTATGTTTAATTACATCGGCGTAGATCATAGGCAGGGAAGTGCTTGCGTCCGCAGGAAGTCATGTTTTTTGTCTCAGGATTATCTGGAGGCCCCAGTCCAGAACTGGTATCCCGAAAGTATGGTTTGAGGAAATTGCCAAGGTGGAGGTGTTTTTGGGCTGAACGGTCCACTCCGCTGGCCAAGTCCGTATCACAGGATTCACGCTTTAGGGCCTCCTGTGTTGATTTGAAACAAACACAGCACCATAATCAGTATCATCATTATTACTATCATCATCATGTCTCATAAGCTGACATATTGAAATTAGGTCGATCCTAAGCTGACTCAAAATCAGTGATAACTGGTGCCATGTCATCTCTACGATCTGGTTTATTTTATCTGTTTTGTTTTTAATGTACCTTTTATATTGTCTGTCTTATCTGTAATGTCCCGTGTGCTGTCTATCTCACTTCTACTGTCAATTTGGTAGTCTTTTCTATTTGTACTCTCTTGTCTGTACTGTCTGTCATCCTTGTTGTCTTATCGGTATCCTTAAAGAAATGTGCGTAAAATGTGCATGGACTATAATTTGGTTTCTCATGCACAATTCATTGCATGTATCCTAAGTACATTCTAACAAATTAATCAGTTATTTCTGAAACATCTGTAGATATATAATACTCAACAATATTCTCACTAAGCTATGGTTACTTTTGCCAGTGTACATATGTAAAAAAGAAAAAAGTTTTTACCATTTCTGGCAATTATACAGGTGTTTAGATTCTAAAACACCAAGAAAGACACCTTTCACAATGTGTCTAGTTTGCAAAAAGCCACACATACTTATGGCAAAATATGCAAACAAAAAGTTTTTATAATATATGTATTGTACTTCAAACTGATGGGCCTACTCTCACTAGTGAAATCAACACGTTGACTTTACCAGTCCAAGCATGTAACACACTCAACTCGCTTGCTCTCTTTGCTGTGGACTAACCAATCTGCCAGTGAGCTTAATGCAAACCTGCTGGTCCCAGTTCTGCTGCAGGAGCCCATCAAGGTCCCTGAGTCGCTCCTGCAAAAGTTCTTGGTAGAGGAGATTCATAGAGAGGCACGTGGGTGCATCCTGGGGTAGTAATGCTTCCTCATCCTCATCATTTGAGTCAGTGGCGGCATCGACTTCCTGTGGGCGGCACGCCAACTTTATGTAAGTCCATGCTTTGTCCTGCATCAAGCAACACCGATTCTGAATCTGTGTATACCTTATCTGCCAGTATCTAGGAAGATCATTGAGGCTCAGTGGGGGGAGCATCTACACCCATTTTGGCTGTCCCGAGAGACCATGCATGTGACTTCTGGATTATTTCTCTGGGAGGGAGGATTCTCTTTCCAGATTAGTGAGGTCAGCACACTGGGGGTGGTACTTTAACTGCTGGTGAAGAAGAGTTTGAATATAATAATATCTGGCTTTCATTACATCAATTACAGTGACGACAGTTCCTGTGCAGAGCCTCGTTTAGATGCATGTTAGTGTCCAAGTGAAATGTTTTACAGTCTGGTTTGGTCAGCAGAGGTGCTAGAGGGTCACGTAAATACAGCTCTAAAGTTCATTCTTAATAAAAACTCAATAAAAGTGTTCGTGTTTTGTTCTAGTAGCTATACCCTTAGGCTGTGTGTAATCATATTTTGTAAGCGCACGTCAGGTGTTTGTACATTATACAAATATACTATGTAGTTATGTCACAGCAACACATCTGATCAGAAATTTTAATTCTTTTTCTCATGCACAAAGCTTCTAGCCTGTGTTAGTTAGCCTAGGATACCTAACCCTAGTAGTCCTACTGGAGAATGCTGGTGTGTTTTTTCTTTTAAAACTCACCTCCACCTGCACTTGATGCAGACTGACATTTGTGGCATCAAAATCTGAAATCCTTTGCAGGAAATCTGGAAAAGAATAATGGCATGCAAACAACCAATATAGTCATTTTCATAGTGGCCTGAACACAAATATTAAGCCAGCATGCCTGCGCTCCTACAGTGACGTATTAGTTATGTCTGACTTTCAAGAGGATCATCATGTCTTCAATACGAATCTTCACCAACCATAATTAAACCAGTTGGTCCTGTGTTTAATGCTACGTCATGGCCAAAAAATATTTACATCATACGCTCCCATATAGTTAAACAAGGTACATCAATGAGAACAAATGAAACATGAGTCTGTTCTTGCACACATACGTCAGTATTGATGGAATTCATCTTAATGTAATTGTACTTTGTTAAGCGACGTATATCTAGAGATATATAGTAATGCTTTTCAAAGGTAAACAATTGTTTAACTAAGGACGTCTATCACAAGATAACATGAATGTTGATATCCCCCCTCATGGTTAAAGATTCAATCACATTGAGGTAATCGATCTTTATTGGCTCTCACCTGGTTTACCATATTTTCACAAATTATACAACTTCCATTTCTGTTCAACATAATTCACATAACACATCCAGCATATCATTTTGCATATAAGTATTAATAGTTCCGGCGATGGACCGGCGTCCCGTCGTCGGGTGTATTCCTGCCTTACGCCCTATGTTTCCGGGATAGGCTCCGGCTTCACCGTGACCCTATATAGGATTAAGCGGTTTCAGATAATGAGATGAGATGAGTATTAATAGTTTTAGATATGACATAATTATGAACTTCATGGCTTGACAATAATCGCCCCTTCTTTCCACCGTAATATTGAGCATTTTTCTCTTAAAACTAAAGGTGGATAGGTAATGTTCTACCTGAATAATTATTCAAAACGGTTTACATATTGTGGCCAAATATATAGAGTAGATATATATTCCCTTCATGGTCATACTCTTGTTTAAAGACCTTTAAAAAAAAAATTTAATCTACGCCTACAACTGTGCAACTGTCCTATGTTGAGAAAATCGTCAAAATATAAAGGGACGGAAATTAGACTTCGGGTCTGTCCTTGCTATCGATGATAGAACGTTTAAAAAAGGATCACTTTTTAAAGTCTGTTTTATGCTTCATTTTATTCAAGCTGGAATAAACCGTTGAACTATGTAGCTCTTTTTAACAATGGTCCAGTGGGGAGGGGTGGTTGAGCAAGTTACAAGATTTCAAGACAGTGGGGTTAATTTAG
>JAZEWT010000001.1:37853601-37954713 GCA_036362905.1 Mordacia mordax
ACTCCTCCTCCATCACTCCTCCCCCATCACTCCTCCCCCATCACTCCTCCCCCCCGTCAGTCTCCACCCTCAACTCCTGTCTCCCGACACCCCACTTATATACGGAGGGGCGGGACCGTGCGCTGATCCGTGATCTGATTGGTCCGATTGCTCGCGAGCTGCGTGAGTCCCGCATTCTGATTGGCTAGGAAGGCGCAGCTCGTGCCGAGTAGGCTGATTGGCTGGTTCGGAGGCCGTGGCAAGGAACCAGGCATTGCAATGGTGGTGATTGTACAGTCGTGAGCGCTCCCCTCTCGTTTGTTACTAGGATGAAATACACGAACGGAGAATCACTATCATAACATTGTAAAGTTTAGCGATATTACATACACTGTATAAAGTGGAACTATCGTGATGGCGACGTTCAACGAATCTGCGGAGTTGGAAAATGAGGTAAAAGTGCTTTGTGAAGAATTGTTTATTGAGTCATTGCGTGGTATCTTGAGGTGAATTTACCTCAAGCTTAAAGTTTTAAGTGTTATATATTAAGCGTATCCACATACTTTATTATTGTAACGTTATAGTTTGAGGTGTTTGAAAACGTGTAAACATTTACATTTTCGGTGTGTTACGGAAAGCCTGCCCCTCGCCCCCGTCCAGAGGAATGTAGAGTTTCCACCATTAGCCAGCAGCTGTAAACAGCTGGCCTTGCCACCTCTCCTGTTAATTTCCAGTACAATCCTCCTTTTTGATGCAGCTATCCTGGGGAATCTTGGTTTTCAAGGACCAAGACATGGAAAGTACGGGGTTATATCAGTTACACGTACAGTCCCTCAGTCTATTTACGCCATGCACGATAAGTCTCGGCTGTGTTTTATTCTGAGGTCGTTATAGAGAAGAGATGGCCAGCGATGCCTCAGCGGTGATGCGGGAAGTCAGGCTGGTTGCTGTGTACATGTGTCGCGGGACATGCGCGGACCGCTGTCTCCAGGTCGCCCACTCCATGTTCCCGCGACGATCGCGCTGGCGTGGGGAGGTCCTCCTCTCACTCCAGGGCAGGCATACCAGGACTCGCCACTCACGTTCCATTGCAATAATAATTGCGTGTATAGAGCGCTTTAAACCCGCGGGTCACATCGCAGCACAGAGAACGGAAAATCGGTAACAATAACTTTTTTGGGGTATTTTTTGAATATACACATCATTGTAGAACAACATGTAAAATATTATAACACTAAAGGCTTCATTGACCGGCGCCGAACTGGAAAGACAATACGCGGCCAATTTGTAATACGGGACAACACGGGTTCGGACTCAAACATCACAATGCAACTCGTTAAACCTCCCGCGTTCCGCTTTATCTCCCCTCTGACGTCATCACCATACCTCATCTCAGGCCACGCTTTTACCCAGTTCAATTAGCTCACGTCTCCAAGTTTCCCCCGCTTCCAGACCACGTGATGTTTACCACTTCGGGAGGGACAATTCAACGTCCTCATCATGCACCCTTGTTCGCCCTGATTTGACCCATTGTCACCCCGGGTGACCCCGTCCACTCACAACGCGGTGACCCTAACCCCGCCTGTTCGCCCTGGCACGGGCATCGTGATGCACCTGTCCTGGTACGGCGCGAGGCTTGACACCACACATGTATGATGTTGTTTACGTGTGGGGTACTTGTGTAGAAGCATCATGGTACTCGCAGTGGTGTTTGCTGAACACTCCAGGTCTGTAGAGACTGACTGCTGATGAGCCCAACAAAGGACGATACTCGTCCACACGAGTTTAAATGACTGCTGTGATGCTGGGCTGATGCTGAGCTGAGTATTGTGCTAAAATCGACTGCCATTCACAGTGGCAATGCACAACAAAAGCTTCTGTTACATGTTTTTCGTCTCGTTTTGAAGTGTTGAAAAATGTCTGCGCTGTTTAGAGGTTGTGTTTTCATCGTGTCCAAACACATTCTATCGCGGTTAATTAACCTGCTGACTAAATTGCCCCCAGGGCCTTGCGACAGACGGGCATTGTCTGTTGTGTCTGCTATGCTCAGTTCCGGCTGACCGCGACCCTGTACAGGATTGGTAATGAATGAACTACTCTAATTAAACAGGGTTACAGCCTGTTGTCTGTATATAGATATGTGTTTGCGTGCAATGTGTATTGAACACGTTCATCAGTAACACAAAGAAAATCATGTTTACATTCTAGTGTCTGATGTATACAATACCACTGCCACCGATATAGTTCTTGAGTGGGCTTCCCTCACCTGAATCAGACCACAATCAGTCTATTCTGCTGCCTCAGTACTTAGCACGCTTGCCAACCGCTATTTACAGGGTTGAGCTGTTTTCCAAACACGTGGTCAATTGTTGAAGGTATCCTCAAACAGCAGTTTAACAAACGTGACCCGGCTGATTAGACACAGAGGTGCAGAGTTTGCTTCCGTTAAACAAATGCTGTTTGACAATATCGGTCTGAAGAGCCAGTAGTTAAGTGGACAATTGTATTTATATATGTGGATACACATCATGACATTTCTATTTGTACATTATTTGCTTTTCATGAATGATGACCCACAGAAACACATATCTATAAACATTGCACTGCAATTGTTCTTAAGGATATAATTAACCCTTAATTAATATTACATCACATGTATTATATATATTATGAGAAATCAGCAATTGTAAGAGAAAATGGTGTTGGTAAAAACGTAAAGCATGGTAAACAAAGCTTATGATCTGAATTGGCACATTTTATGTGGTTTAATATGAATTAGGGAATTGGACTCGGTTTATTGCTGTAAAGTTCATATACATCTTGTTATTAATTGATCTGAAAAGGAAAATAAACTCCTGTAGCTCATTAATAATGGACAGAAACATTTTAAAGATAATTGTGCCGTTGGTGCCATCTCATGAGGGGAAGTACATATACATAACTTGCAGGGCAGTGTAAATCCATATTTCTGAACCCTGTCTCCAGAATTATATCAGATTTACATCAAATATTCCTTTAACGAACCTCTTGTCTGCTGTGTGCAGAATGGCAGTCAATTTGATATATATATGTATACGTTTCTATTGCTGGAATTCAGTCAAATTAAGTGCGAAACAACATTTTACGTGATGGGATTTTTGTGTGTGTCTGCATAGGTAATGGAAGCTGGTCAAGTGTATCTGCTCATGAAGAAGCAGTATCGCATTTCTCGGAACATGCGCTCAGCATGGTTTTTTTCAAACCTCAACCGGATTATAGTCCCAACACCCCTACATGAGCTGGTAACATCTTAGTTTTTAATGCATTTTGGTTTTCATGCGTTTCTTCACCTGTCTGGTTCATCTGTGCAACTATGTGTTGAGCATTAAGGAAGTGCTTTTTTTTTACTTGAGTGGTCTATCAATTCAAGCGTTAGGATTGATTCATTCAACTGGAGTCAACCTGAGCTCATTCAAGCTCAAGCCAATAGCAATATCACAGGGTTGACTCAGATATTAGCAGTTCAGCAGTGTACTCAAGGTGGAAGTGTTCTATTAAACCTACAAACATAGCCATACTGATTCAATTAAAGTCATGCTGTATGATGTTACGACCATAATTTACAGCTGCATTTAATGATAACGGCATGGTGTATATAATACCGCTCCTTGGACTACTTCCCATCCAATCTTATCCTGGCAAACTTCAAATCACTTGCCTAATCGCTTCAATAACTTCATGCCGGTATCGTTTCCCCACTATGCAAATGTGTTGCAGTTACTCCTCTGCTCAAAAAAGCGGGCCTCGATTGCAACATTCCTGATAATTATCTGCCCATCTCCAATTTACCGTTCCTGTCTCAGGTCCTTGAGTATCCAGTAGCTATGGAACTTCACAATTACCTCCTCGATCCCTTCCAATCTGGTCTCAGATCTGGCTATAGTACTGAATCTGCTTTGGTCACTGTAGTTAATGACCTACTTTTTGCTGATGATAAAGGCTTGTCATGTGTTCTTGTCTTCCTGGACTTGAGCGCAACCTTTGATACCATTGTTGACCAGCCTACCTTACTGGAGCTACTAGAGGACATAGGGGTCTTTGTCGGTGCCTTGCACTGGCTGAGCTCCGATCTCTCTCACCAGAAGCAGTTTGTCAGCCTCGGATGATGTAACTCTTAGAGATCCATTCTGTTTTGTCTGGAGTTCCTTAGGGTTAAGTCCTCGGCTCATTCCTCTTGAGCATCTACATAAAAGCACTTGGCCATATCCTGTGCAGCCTCAATCTAGGCAAACTTTGCTATGCCAATGACATCCAAATCTATATCCATGCAAAGTTGTCCATCACGTCTGGTCGTTGCATGTCGTCATCACTGTCAACTGTGAAGGCCTGGCTAAATTCAAATTTGCTGAAATGAAATGGCAAGTGAACAGAAGTTTTGATTGTCTGAACCCCGTACCAGTTGTCCAAGGCTGAACCCGTCCATTTGATGCTTGACGACCGGATTATCGAAATTGCTATGGCAGTCTGGAGTCTGAAGAGTGATGCTGGATTCCTTCATCACCTTATTGATTTGTGGCTGGAAGGTGACACTGCGAAGCTAATCCACATCTTTATCTCTTCATGATTGATTATTACAGTGCACTACTCCCTTGCATCTCTGCCTACCTTATCAATCGTCTCCGACTTGTACAGCATAACTTGTGCAGAATACGGCTGCTAGATTCCTCTGCATTCCCATCTATGATTACATATCCCCAGTGCTGAATCTCTCCATTGGCGCCTGGTTAAATAAAGGATTGAATTGAAGACCCTCGTCACCTACAAGGCTGGCGCCGCTTTGATAAGCATCCGTGACCTACTTCAAGGACCCTCCTCAACACGACAACTTCTATCCTCCAATGCGGGCTTGCTGCATATACGAAGAGTGTTCTGCCCTTTGATGAGTGACAGCCTTTTTGCATGCTGCTCCTAGACTCTGGAACACCCTTTGATTGGAAATTCGGTCTGCTGAGTCCCTGGGCATCTTCAAATCTCATCTCAAGACTCACTTGCTCTGTCAGGCTTTTAAGTCCTCTGGCCAGGACTGTTGATGCGGCTCACTGTTGTCATGCTGGAATGATGGCTTGGTGCCGTCCTTTGCTTGCGCAGGAGTGCTTCTTCCATCCTTTTTTTGTTAACCAAATATTTAGCTTGTTATTTTATGTCCTTCATTGATTTATAGTCATTATTTTACTTTCTTTATTTACTCTGATGTTGTTGACATGCCGTTTTCCCCACAGCTCTGTGCAGCGCTTTGTGACCCTCGGGTGAAAGCACATTAGAAATGTAAATATATTAAGTTAGCATAACTTGCTGCATCCAAAGTCTTACAAAAATGTTTATCAAGTTTTAAATAACTCCCATGCGAAACCCAGTTGTTTAACTAAATAATTTATGAAGGAGCATGGAGGAGGGGTAGAATCAGGGGGCCCAACATAGTATGAGTCAACCCTCCCTCTTTCCTTCCCTCCCTCAGGAGAATGGTGATGGAGATCTACTCGTGCTGTCCGTGCTGCCCAAGGGCTGGCAGCCTGGTGACAGCCCTCCTTCTAGCTCTGCTGATGATGGTGATGCTGGTGGAGTAGTGATGCCCCCATGCCGTCTTGTACCTTCGAGTCATGTGATCTTTCTCGCATGCCGCTATCGCTTTGTCATCGCTCTGGACCTCAGCCCCTCCACCGCCGTCGTGGTGAGAGATTCAAATGTGGGAAGAATGATTCTTAATCCTATTCTGGGTTGTGGTGAGCTGGAGCCCATCCTGCCAGACACAGGATGGGATGCCAGTCCATTGCAGGGCACTGGGGGCAATTTAGTTAAGTCAGTTAATCTATACCGGCGATGGACTGGCGTCCCATCGTCGGTATATCCTTGCCTTGCGCCCTGTGTCTGCCGGGATAGGCTCCAGCCTCACCGTGACCCTGTATAGGACTAAGCGGTTTCAGACAATGAGATGAGATGAGATGAGTTAATCTATACAGCATATATTGTGACGGGGAGAAAACCGGCGTTCCCAGTGAATAACTATGCAGATATGCCACACAAACAGGTACTTGACTGCAATAGAATCAGGCTTTTCATGCTGTGAGGTGGCAGTGCTACTAACTGCACCACCATAACGTGTAGTGTTGGTGATGGTTTGGATAATTAATGTATATATGGCTAAATGAACAATGTACAGAAATAGAGAATCAAAAGGACAAAGATGTTACATCATTGTATAGGAATATCAAAAACATCACAGGCATCCGCTGCTACACTTTTGAAGAGATGGATATACTATGTTGAAGATTTATTTCATGACACCTGAGCAGGAAAGTCATCAATTTAAAACTGGATGGATGGTTTGAAAATCCTTAAGTCAGAAGTAAGAACAGTTATTAATAGAATGAAAAACAACATAGCTACAGGAGCAGATAAAATAACCGTCGAACAAATAAAATGTTTGGAAGACTTTGTCTTAGAAAAATTGACAGATATTATCAATGAGGTTTCTGACATTGGAGAGATACCTGAGGATCTCAGTAAATCAATTTTTATTGCACTCCCCAAAAAACCTGCAGTTGTTAAATGTGACCTCCATAGAACCGTAAGTCTAATGAGCCACGTAACAAAGATCCTATTCAAAGTGTTGATGCTCAGAGCCAAAAGCCAAATAAAGAGGTTGAAAAAGTTCAGTGTCGTTTTGTTGAAGATAGAGGTTCAAGAAATGTCATTTTTATCATCCGAATGCTTTCAGAAAGGGCAATTGATATGAAGAAAAATGGCGATTTGTGTTTCATTTACTATAACAAAGCATTAAATAGCTAATGGAAATGATTCAAGAACTGGACATTCATGGTAAAGATTTGAGAATTCTAAAGAACATTTACTGGGATCAAACTGCAACAGTAAGGATCGGAAATTAATTAAGTGACTTCATCCAAATTAAAAGAGGTGTGAGGCAGACTGTGTTTTCACCGTGATCATGAAATAAAATGCAGGATAGGGATAGCCAAAGATAACTTTTGCAAAAGAGATACTGACAAATAATAAAAGGTCTATGAGGACAAAACTAAGAGTTCTCAATTGTTACATTATACCAGTTTTCACGTATGCGTCAGAATGTTGGACAATATCACCAAGTATATAAAAGAGTATTGAAACAACTGTAATGTGGCTCTTTAGACACATCTTGAAGGTATCTTGGACAAGTTATACCTCAAATGAAGACATTTTGTCATGATTGGGATGTAGAAAGGAGGTGTTGAATGACATTAAAAGGAGACAGTTGAAGTTTGTCAGGCATATGAGGAAAGAGGAAATTGAAAATCGAGTTATAACTGGAACATTTTAAGGAAATAGAGATCGTGGACAATAGAGATTGACTTATTCAAGAGTCTCGAGATAAATGAACACATCAACAATGGACATTCTTAGAAGTTCAAAGAGTAGAGATTTGTGGAAGACCATTGTCAACAATGTCCTGTAGGATATGGTACCTAGAAGAAGACTGTTATGTTTACAGTGTACTGTGGTTAATATTGAGTTTTGGTGACTTGTGAATCATCATGGATAATACTGTTTAGGTGAGAGTAATTTAGTTAAAATAGTTTTGTGGTGAGGGCTGTGTTGTGGTGACATTATACTCAGGTGGAGATCTGGAGAGAGTGGTCACTGTGTGTTCGGTACTACTACTAATATTCTGTTACCAACACCAATGTAACCTTCACTTCTACCAACCACATCGTCAACACCGCTACCACTACCAGTCTGTCAGGTTGTACTTGAATTGGAAGGACCCTTGAGCTATGCCGTGCTTTTTAAAAGTTGTCCAGCAGTTAACAGTTATTCTCAACACCACCACCTTATCATGCTGGACCTAATAATGTGGTGTTCTGTCTCCTCCCCAATCAGGATGACTGGTGTGGTGAGATCGTGTTCGACCGCGTGTTCCACACGTTGGCGCTGTGCCTGCGTCGGCTGGCGCGTCCTTTTCTCGTCCCAGGAACGAGGAATTTGTTTCGGCCGGAGATCTTTATCACCGTGCTTGCCTACTCTCCCTTCATGGCGTCGGGATCGCAGCAGGTGTTACTGACGCGTGTGGGCATTGAAATTCAATGTTTCTCCCATCCCATGCATTCAGTGGAATTGCAAAACATTAACTTAAGCTAATTTATTGTCATGTCATTATCAGAACCGCTTAATCCTGTACAGGGTCACGGTGAGCCGGAACCTATCCCGGCAGAAACAGGGCACAAGGCAAGGATATACCCACGATGGGACGCCAGTCCATCACCGGGCAATGAGGGCAATTTAGTCTGCAAGCCAATTAACCTATGCAGCAGCATGTTTTTTGGACTGTGGGAGGAAACGAGCACCCGGCGACAACCCACGTGGACACGGGGAGAACATGCAAACTTCACACAGAAAGCCACCCGAGCCGAGATTCGAACCCGGGCCCTTCTTGGTGTGAAGCAACAGCATTATGCACTGGGCCACCATGCTGCCCTCTAATTTATTGTAAAATGACATTAGAATCTAATTTATTGTATGATTTCAATGTCATTTTACATTATTATGATGATTTATGGAATTATTTGTTTTGATATATTGTCCTTCATGTTGTGGCATCTCAGCACTTAACATGCGAAAAGCGACTTCCTTCACTTCTCATTCCAGAAATTTCATTGACGCCATCCGTTACAACTATTTATGTGGCACAGTGTGGCTTAGTATCTGGCCTACGGTGGGATTTAAATCATTGCTATGCGTAATATCTGGAGATCTTTATTATCCACTGTAAAGCATAACACTTGATTTTATGTACTGATATAGGTTTTCACGTCTCGATCCATGATTGTTTCCAAAAGCTATTCTTTTGGGACAAAGGCAGTGATCGCTCCTCCTCTCCTCTTAACGATGTTTCGCCTCCCACGTTGGATAATTGGACAAGCATTCAAGAAATACCAATTGCTTAGTAAGCAAAGCTGCAATTGGATCAAGCTAATTTAGCTCCAATATGCGAGCAAGACAATGGAACAATAGAACCCTTCCAAATGGAACCTCCCCCCCATTGTCCCTGGAAGGGAGTGACGCTGTAGAAGAGAGTGGCTGGACAAAGGAGAGAGGAGGAGTGATCTACGTGGTTATCTCGAAAGAGCAGCTTTTGGAAGCAATCATCACTTGATTTTACAATTAATATGTCCTCCGTAATAACCAGAGTGGCCTGCCGGTTTCGAACCTCCACAACGAGTAGATAGAGATATGGATGTTCATTATTATAGCAGAAAGTACTGACTCAGCTTGCAAGCTATAGATGCAAGAATGCTGTGACAATAAATGTCCGAACTGACGAACGTACCATTGCATGACACCAAACGCCAAATTAACTTACAGCAAAAGTGTACATGAATGAAACTCTAATTGTAATCCTAAAAGTAAACAGTAAAATGAAAGATAGTGCAATTATACAAACTCGCAACACCAACTTGTAGAGAGATGAAACCCCAACCATACACATTAAGTAAACAGTTGCACTCAAGATTACACATCACAAATTAATAATAGCTAGAGTACAACTGCAGCATTGGATAACTTAAAAAAAAATTAACACAATAAAAAGAAGGAGCATATGTACCCCTTGTTGTTGACATGCCATTCTCTCCACAGATCAGATTTGTAACACATTTTATATTGTTGATTTGCAGTTCATACGTCGTTGCTGACATGCCGTTCTATCCACAGCTCTCTGCAGCACTTAGTGACTTCCAGGTCACGCTCTCTAGAAGTGCAGTTATTATTCAAATATATTAGTGTTGAACGTGTCACCGCTGGGCCAAGTCATGTTCCTGCACTGCCGTAGAATCCACTGCAGTTGGTTGATGTGGCCCTCAGGTGCTTGTGCAGGGGTGTCGGCTGGACCTTGTGCACCTCCCGTCCTTCCTGCATGACGTGCGAGTTCAGCTGATGCGATTCGAGGGTCATGTTGCAGAGTTCCTGCAAAATCAGCGAGAACCCATGATGGCACAGGTGATTCTGTAATGCACAGTCTGTTTATGCTCTTTGTGGTTGTTTTGCGATGTGGGGAGCGGTAGTGTAGCAGTCAACGTAACGCGCTATGAACCTGGCAACCTGGGTTTGAATCCCACTCATGCCAACAAAGTGATGTTTTCAAACTGGTTCTGAGCCTCCCCTAGGTAAATTCGGCCTCAAGTACTTGGTGCAGCATGTAAACATCACTACTAGGGAGACAAAGCTTGCTGTATGGTCCTGGCCACACACTCCCTTGTTTGCCGTGATAGCCTTCAAAGGTCCATGCAAACAGCACTTGACCCAAGAGTGTGTTAAGGATATAAGGGTGCGCTTTGTGTGTTTATTTACCTTTGTTCACACGTAAACAACAACACCTTTATGATGACCTTTTGTTGCAGGATGATGGCGATGCTCCCATCTCCCCACCACCTCTCCCCTCCTCTCCTACGGGCCCCACCCCCCCAGCACCATTGGCCCGGCCCCCAACCTCCGCACCCCCCCTTGGCACAAGTGTGGAGCGGCACCTGGTGGAGCCCGTGGTGATGGTCACAGCGGACGTGGGGTTGGTGAGCGTACTGCGCTATGGGGTGCTCGCCCTGCAGCTGCTGCCTGCCAACACGAGCTCCGGTGAGACCGTCTAGGTTCACATGATGGCATTGAGCCGGCAGCCTCCGAGTAGGACCCTGGTTCGTGCCAAGGAGTGTTTTGTGTGTTTTTCAGGGGAAGGGTGGGGGGTGCTTACGGGTTAATTTGCTTCGGGACCTACTGAAATAATGTACCTGCACCCCTCAGATCCTATATTTGAGCCCTGGGTGGGGGTGTCTCTTCTCCATGTCTCTTATTATGATTGTGTCTGCTTCTCCAGGTATCATCGTAATCACAGATGGGGTGACGAGCATTCCTGACATCAACTACTGTGACATGCTGCTCACGCAGTTGCGTAACAGCACGGTGGCCTGCTCCTTCTTGCAGGCACGGCAAGCAGGACACCGACGATGGCACACTGGGCAGCAGAAATATTCGGCACAGCAGAGAGAGCATTGCGGACAGCAAATACAGCAGACAGCAATGGGGCATAGCAACAGTTGAGACACAGAAATGTGACCGCAGTGACTGAACAGCATGTGTGTAACGTTATGTCACATAGGCAGTTGTTGCTGCTGATTTTTTAGTTTTGTGATATTTTTCTCCAGGCTCTACAGTTGATCAGTGAGCATTACAACATGATATTAAGAGTCAATTTGGAAATCCAGCACACCAGTACACACAGACCAATACATGTCAAATAAACATCAAATAACAATATTGGTACCCCAACAGATGACAGACATGTAGCTAGTGGTTGAAGATTTGCGACTTGAGCATTTTCCAAAGTAATGTGAGTGATTCCGTGGTCCTAATCTCTATTGGGATGTCATTCCACCATGTTGGGGCCAGTGCAGTGAAGCAGCGAGCCCAGAGAGCGGAAGTGCAGTGCGATCATTCAACCAGAACTTGCTGGGTGGAGAGAATGAGAGGGGGTATAAGGAGCGATGATAGTGCAGCGGTAAGAAGGAGCAGATAGATGGAGACAGCCGTGGGTAAGAACCAGTATTTTGAATTTGACGCATGCAGCAACTGGCAGCCAATGTAAATAGCGAAGCAGAGGAGGCGAATTTGGAAAAGCGAGGCAGAAAAGACGAGGTAAGTAGCAGAGTTTTGGATAAGCGGAAGTGGACGGATAGCATATAAAGGCAAACTAGCTAAGAGAGAGTTACCATAGCCAAGGTAGTGTAGAACCAAAGCCTGGTTTAGGAGCTGAGTTGATTCTACTGTAAGAAATGTACCGATTTTGTGGATGTTGAATAAATGAAACTGACATGTACGAGATAGATTGGAGATGTAGAGAAAATATGATAGAGAAAAATCCCGGATGACTCCAAGGCTCCGAACAGATGTGGAGGCCAAAATAGGTGTGGAACCCATGGAGACTGAAAAAGTAAGATCAGGTGAATGGGGTCACAAAGCGCTGCACAGAGCTGCGGAGAGAATGGCATGTCAACAACATCATGACGGTTCAATTGAAAGTCAAATATTAGCAATACATTCTAGAAGGACATAAAATAAGCGATGATTTAAAAAATTATTCTTCAACAAACAAGGACAGAATAAATGGTTCCCGAGCAGGCACAGGTTGAAAGAGAGCCATCATCCTGGCACGACAACACTTGAGCCGCATCAACAGTCCTAGCCAGAGGACTTAAAAGCCTTTCGGAACAAGTGCATCTTGAGACGAGATGTGAAGATGCCCAGGGACTCAGTTGATCGAATCTCCAATGGCAGGGCATTCCGGAGACAGGGAGCAGCGTGCGAGAAGGCTCTGTCACCCATTGGAGCTGCGACCTGGGCATATGCAGCAAGCCCATGTTGGTGGATCGAAGTTGTCGTGTTGAGGAGGGTGCCCAAAGTAGGTCAAGGATGTATGTTACAGCAGCGCCAGTGAGAGCGTAGGTGAGGAGGATCTTGAATTCAATCCTCAATTTAACAGGCAACCAGTGGAGAGACATCACTACTGGGATATGTGATCATGGATGGGTGTGCGAGTGAGGATTCTGGCAGCCGCATTCTGCACACGTTGGAGACGATTGATTAGGCAGGCTGGGATGCCAGGGAGTAGTTCATTGCAATTATCGATTCGTGAATCGTAAAGACGTGTTAAGAACTGCGGAAATGAAAGGAAGAATGGCTTCAGCTGATTCCTGGAATAAGCGAGTGGGGACTGGATCTTGGATGAATGAGGTGGGTTTGTGACACTGAATCAGTGATAAGGGATCAGCGTCCAAGTAGACATGAAGGATTTAAGGGAGTACTGGAAGGTGTTAAAGTGTTGGATGGGGGAGCCAGTGAAGGAAGGGGGGGGTTATGAAACTGCTTATGTATGCTGGCTACCTTGCTCATAAATAAGTTGGTAAATTCCTCCACCCAAATTAAACTGGGTAGTGGACGTGGTATAGGGTTGCAAAGAGGGAAGAAGATCGTGAACAGTTTTCAAGGATTAGAAGCAGATGTTTGCGTAATGGATTGAAAGTATAATTGTAATGATGTAGGTTTTCACGGCTCGATGCATGATGATTGCTTCAAAAAGCTGCTCTCTCGGGACAGCCTCGTCGATTGCTTCCTCTCTCCACCTCGCGACGTTTCGCCTCACGTTCGAAGCATCCTCCAGTTGAGCTTGGAAAAGAGCAGTTGAAAAGGCAGAAAGGAGTGAGGGGCACTTAGTGCCAGTGGTGATTTTGTCCATTTCCATTTTTTTTCGGTATAGCAAAGATTAGACCTGGAACACCATACAGTGGATATAAGCTATGGCTTGGCCTGGAATGGGTGGACTGGATAAGAAACTAATGGGTAGAGATAATCCAGGGTAGAAGAGGAAGAGTTAGTAAGGATTCAGGCAGCAGAGTCCACTGATTATTTGGGAAAATAAGGCGATTGGTGGACATTGTCCTATGGAAGCTGTGTAGTGAAGGTGGACTTGGCAAGATTTCTCAAGTTGCGGCGTAAAGTTGCGGTGTCAGTGGTTGGCAGAGGACTAGATGGAAGTAAAAGAGACAAAGAGATGAAATAATGATCATATGTGTTAAGGGTGATAGTAGAGGGAGAGGAGAGATAGCAATCTCTGGAGAAAATGAGGTCAAAGGTATGACCAGCTTTGTGGGTGTGAGAAGTGTTGGTCCTAAGAAAACTGAATGACTTCAAACGGGAGAGAAAATCAGATTGGTATGAGTAGGTAATATGATTATTGAAATCAATAGGTGAAACAGTTGGAATGGTGTTGGAGGTGATTGCAGAAAGTACTAAGTCAAGTTCATCAAGGAAAATAGGTCCAGGAGGGCGATAGAGTACAACTAGGATGAGATGACGGGGGGGAAAAAAGACACCTCGATAGCGTAAAACTCAAGTGGTAACCGAAATCAAGGAGAGTACATATGAAACCAAAATGACCCAAGAAGGATGAACTAAGATACGAGTCTCAGCTCCAGATCCAGTTGACTGTGGAGAGTGAACAGGATATAAAAATTAGAGAGCAGCTGGTGTCACAGAATCATTTGGTTTAATCCAAGTTTCCGTGAAAGCCAGAAAGTCTAGTCAGGTGTGATGTATAGCCAGAAATAAAACTAATCTTAGTTGCAAGAGTTTTTTTTCTTCATGCAATTTAGGTATAAAATTAATATTATCCAATTGGCTATGATGCTCTCAAATTAGTCAAATCTAAAGATTTAATTGTGAGAGGTGAAATCTAACCAAATAAGGTGCAAAAACAAGTGTAGCATGTTTTTGTAGTCCGTAGTGTGCAAGCTGAGAATATTAAATTACTGCACTTGAAAAGTTGGTTTAATTAGAAGCACCTGGCCAAACCCAAATTCAGATTTTAGTGTTGTTGCCTCAGTCCTCTCACCTTGAAGCTACTCGGCTGCTTTTACAATTGTTGTTTGTTATTTATGTTACTGTTTATTCACAGTAGTCGTTGCTGCTGTTGTTGCTGTAGGTGGGAGGTGTCTTCTCTTATGATTGCAACTTCGGCCATGTCCCTAATGTGGAGATGATGCGCTTCATTGCCACGGCGACAGGAGGCACCTACGCGGGACCCGAGGTCTTTCACGGTGACATCGATGATTATGGCGATGAAGACGATGTAAATTACGGGGGAGGGCAGGAATATGCACAAGGACAGGGATGGATGGAGAGCGTTGTCTGCATTCTTAAGGATGAGGTTGGGAAATTAGGCGATGTGCTTTTACATCAGTATCAGCAAGAGGTGGGGGGAACGGGAGCCAAAAGTGGTAATCATGCAATGGGTAGCATGGCAATGACAGCCTACCACAAGGCTTTCCTGACGTACAGCTTCATGGAGGCAGCAAGAGGCGGTCGCATCGGAGACCTGTGCGGTGAGCGAGAACCCAAGTCACACTGCACATCGATTAGGTGTTCTCTTCTTCACTTGTTTCAATTTGATATGCACGAGCTCATTCATTGATTAAAAACCTCTTCCTTACTGGCTCGACCATTCAGATACTCACTGGCTCACTCATGTTTAATGGAGCCATTGCCATTGAGGTATAAGGTTTGAGTCCTTCGTATGGGCGTTTTTATGTCACTGCTCGTATTGGTCATGTCAGGTTTGTCATGGTTGTTTATGAGATGATATGCTGAACCAACTGTCAATATTCTAGGTTCAAGTTCTATGTCTGGCCAAATCTACATACCTCTTAAATGTGCTTTCCATTACATGGGTTTATAATTGCCATTTCTCACCACTTGTCCTCACCGTGTACCCCACCCTGCTACCAGGTTCGGAGCACCGGCTTTTTAATGAGCACCTGGCATGGGCTAGTGCCAATCCTGCACTTGCGACGCGGCGTAAAAAGCACGCGGAGCGTGAAGTGCATGCGGAGCTTGGCAGCATCGTGTCTGTGCGGCTCCGTGAAGGTTACAGTGTGCGAGATGTGGCACTCACCAAGGGTAACTTCCGAATAAAACTTGCACTGTAAACTCAGGCTACATTCACACTGTGCACTAACAATACATAGGCACATTATACATTAACAATGCACTTACTTTCTACATGAACATGGAACATACTGTCAAAAAACACTCGACATTATACATTAACACAGTACAGGTGCAAACCCTATATATGCAAGTTATACATTAGCAAATAACGTATGTTTGCACAATGAACTCGCGTTGTACACCAACAGAGTACATAGGCATCAACTGTACACTCACACTGTAAACTCACAAAGAATGTAAGGAAACTAGCCACTATCATACACTAACACGAAGCCCTGATCACAAAGTTTAACAGCCTTCAATTGTAATACTAATGCTGAATCCTATTCCTTACTCTCAACACGAATCCATGATCCTTGCACTAACTCAGACGTCAATCTAAAACCCAATCCCTGAACCCTAACCCCAGACCCTCACCCTCCCTTTCACCCTCTCGCTCTTCCCATCAGGAGGCTCCCAGATCGAGGTGAAGCTCGTGTTGCCATGGAAACATAACCTCCGTATTGAGTACTGTGTGTCGGCTCCCTGGCCTCAGCACCGCTCCTCTTCGCCCTCATTGCCGCTGCTCGTCACGACAGCAGCAACAGCAACACATTCTCTCTCCCACTGCAGCTCAACCACCACCTTGTCAATATCTTCGCCAGTATTCTCATCATCAGCCCAAGCGTCAACATCGTCATCGACCACCAACACATTGGCATCGCACTTTGTGTCAACTTCCACAGCAACATCCTCATCAGCTACCACCCCTTCCACCATTTGTACGGTCACCTCCTCTTCCACTTCTACCTCTTCATCGAGTGTGGGTGCTGGGCACTCAAATTCAACAGTATCGTCGTCATCATCATCATCGTTGGCAACAGCAGGTGGAGCAGGAACTCCTCGTGGTGGTGAGCATTTCTGGAGGAAATTGTGCATCTTTTATTGTGTTGGTAAAAATTCTTGTATGACGAATGCAAATTTTCTATGCTTCGATTTTCCTGGCTGGCAGCTGGCTGGGCTCCACTTTATCCCAGCAACAAATTATTACTAATAGTAGCTCTGGATTGTTGCCACTGGATCTAGTAGGAGCCATACAAAGAGCTTTTGCCAAGGTGTTCATCAATGTGACCATGTACATTATACTATAACAGGACTACGTATACAAATAACACCAACATGGCAGGTTAACTCGTGGCCTGGCTAACCATAATATAACAGGCCTACGTATATAAATAACTCCATGAGGTGAGTTGGTTAATCAGACCATAAAGCGTTCTATCAGCTCTTAAAAGAGTAGAGGTTCGAGCGCACTATAGGTCACGAGTTGCGAATGCCTGTCTGTCACAGGGTCTACCATGCAGCCTGTGTGTTTAACTGAGGTGACAATGGAGGGTGGATACGAGGTGCTGCACGACATCACCTGCACCATGAGAAAGCCGATCGCCTCCCCCTATCGCATGGCTGTCGTCCGCAAATTCTGGCAGACGCTGCTCGGGTGGGTTCCAGTTTTATCACTCACCATGTTATTTTAGCAATAGCATCAGACGTGTTAGCATCTTCATCATTATTGTCATGATCCTCAACATGAGCAGTAGCTTTGTTCTGAATGGATATCAGCAGCTGAATAATTGTCTTTGTAGCCATGTCTGTCATCAGCATCATTATCATTGTAAGGTTTGTGTTACCAACAGCGGAATTGTTGTTGTTTGCAGCAGCGACAGCTTGATTATGATTTTCATGACTTTATTGTACTTTGTGTGTGGGTATATATGCGCGTGTATTTGTATAGGTTTATTTGTATTGTACATATACATGTGCGTGCAAATATATGCGTATATGAGGTTTGTTAGATTACTAATTTTTTAAACATCTTACTCACCACAGTATCAATGACCTAGTTCAATCTGGTTTTCACCAAAACCATTTTACAGAGACTGTTCTGGATGTAATTTGCTAGGGACCTCTTCTCTACTGGCCATGGATGTATTTTCTTTGTTGTTTTAATTGCCCTCATTGCTGCTTTTCCATTCAGTACTATTGATCACACATCCGCCTTGAACAACTTTACAACTATGCCTATTTTTAGTACAGTCCTCATCTAGCTCTGCTCTTACCAAATACATCATCTTATCAAACTCAGCGTACGAAGTTTTTTTGTGTATGTATGTAGATTTTTGTGTGTGACTATAAAAATATTTAAGTACATAGTTTGTTTTTACTGGTGTCTTTGAAAAAATTTCTCACAAAAAGTAGTCAGTATACAGGAATGTATTACTCTTAAAAATCTCCATTCATGAGCTTTTGTAGGCTCATACTCATAAACAAAAAAGTATTTTTTTGCTTTTTACTAATTTTAATCATCCTTCCATTGTCATGTTACTTATCTGGGTCTGGGTCCGGGTCCAGGTCGCAGATGCAGCAGGTTTAGCAAAGCAGTTCACACATCCTTTTCCCGTCAACTTCCTTCAGATCTTGCCGGGGGATTCTAAGGCGTTCACAGGCTAGCTGAGAGATGTAATTTCTCCAACGGGCCCTAGGTCTGCCCAAGCATCTCCTCCCAATTGGCAATGCCTGGAACACCACCAGGAGCGACCAGGAGGCATCCTTATCAAATGCCCGAGTCACCTCAACTGACACCTCTCAGTGCGGAGGAGCAGTGGTTCATCTCTTGAGATCCTCTCGAATCACTGAGTTCCTCATCCTATATCTAAGGCTGAGCTCAGTGACCCTACGGAGGAACCTCATTTCAGCCACCTGTATCTGGGACCTTATTATTTCGGTCATTACCCAAAGTTGATTACCATATGGGAGGGTTGGAACGAAGACTGTCAGGTAAATTAAGAGCGTTGTCCCCCAACTCAGTTTTCACGATGAAAGTCCGGTACAACACCTGGATTATTGCAGATGCTGTCCCCATCCATTTGTCAATCTCACGCTGCCTTTTGTCCTCACTTGTGAATATGATCCAAATATACTTGAACTCATCCACTTGGGTCAGTTGCTCACTCTACACCCAGGAGAGAATAGCCACCTTTTTTTTCCGGGTGAGAACCATAGCCTCAGATTTCCAGGTGCTAACTCATCCCCACTGTTTCACACTCGGTCACAAACCATTCCAGTGCACTCTGGAGATCACAGTATCATGAAGCAAAGAGGACAACATAAGCTGCAAAAAGCAGAAATGCCACCCTCATACCCTCAAAATGGATGCACTCTGGTCCTTGGCTATTCTTTGATATTCTGTCCATAAAAATCACGAAAAGAATAGGAGACAAGGTGCACCCTTCTCAGAGCCCAACGCCCACTGTAAACAAACTTGACTTATTGACTTAATGTTGATGTGACCACAGTTCTCACTATGGATGTACATTGACCAAACGGCATGCAGTAACAGCCCTGGTACCCCATATTTCTGCAGTACTTCCCACAGAACCCCTCGGGGCACATGGTCATAAGCCTTTTCCAAGTCTATAAAATACATGTAGACAGGTTTGGGAAATTCCCATGACCCCTCAAGAATCTGAGAGTGTGAAAGCTGGTCTGTTGTTCTACGGCCAGGACGGAATCTGCCTTGTTTCTCCTGAATCATGTTCGACAATCAGCCAGATCCTCATTCCAGTACCCTGGCATAGGCGGTCCCAGGAAGGCTGAGCAGTGTGATCCCTTGGTAGTGGGAACACATCCTCTGGTCTCCCTTTTTGGAAATGGTAACCACTATCCCTGTCTGCCAATCCACTGGTATGCTTCCCGACACCCACGTGACATTAAAGGTGTCCCATAACATCCATGGCCATTAGCATTTCTGGGTGGATCTCATCCACTCCTGATGCTTTTGCCACTGTATAATTTCTGGGCTACCTCAGTGACTTTCACCAAGGAGATGGGTTCTCACCCCACAGAACACTCCGGCCTTGCCTCCTCCGAGGGTGCGTCTGTCGGGTTTAGCAGTTCCTGAAAGCGTTCCTTCTGCCTCTTTATGATAATCCCCGGTGAAGCCAGCACATCCCCTCCCTTGCTGATAACAGTCTGGGCAATGCCCGCCTTTCTCCTCCAGAGCCGTCGGATGGTTTTCCAGAGCCACTTTGAATCCAGAAAGTCCTCCATAATTTCTCAGAACTCCTCCTACACCCAGGTTTTCGCTTCTGCAAACACTGCATCTGCTGTCCTTCTGGCTTGCCGCTACCTGTCTGCCATATCAGGAGTCCCTCGTGCTAACCAATCCCGGAACGTAAGGACTCCTTTTTCAGCTTGATAGCTTCCTTCACCACTGGTGTCCACGAGTGGATCCTTTGGTTGTCACCATAACAGGCACTGACCACTTTTTGGTCACAGCTCCTAGCATCTGCTTCCACGATGGAGGGTTTGAACAGGGTCCATTCAGACTCTTATGTCCTCAGTCTTCTTCGGGAGGTGGCAGAAACTCCTCCAGAGGTGGGAGCTCATTGCTCAACACGGAGTCCTCCACTAGTCGTTACCAGCAAATCATTACTACATATTTGGGCTTACCAGGTATATCTGGCATCCTACCCCACCATCTGATTCAGCTCACCACCAGGTGTTGATCGGTAAACAGCTTTGCTCCTCTCTACATTCCTTGTCAAAAACATATGGCCTCAGATCCGATGAGACCATTACAAAGTCGATCATCGATCTTTTGCCCAAGGTGTTATGGACAGTCAATGACTAGCACAGAAGTCCAATAACAGAACATCTCTCGGGGTCAGATCTGGCAGGCCATTACTCCCAATCACACCTCTCCAGGTTTCTGCATCATTACCCACATGGGTATTGAAGTCTCCCAGTAGAACTATGAAGTCATCAGGTGGAGTGTTTTCCAGTACCCCACTCACTGTCTGCAAGAAGATAGTGTAGTCTGAACTGCTAATTGGTGCGTATGCACACACAACAGAGTCCTCTTCCTTGCGACTCGAAGTCCCATTGAGGTAACTTTCTCATACACTAGGACAAACTCCAACTAAGTGGCACCTAGCCAGCGGCTTGTTGGTATCCCAACCCCTGCCCTCACCTACTGTGAGACTCTGGTGCAGGAGAAAGTCCAACCCCTATCAAGGAGTTTTCTGGTTTCAGAGCCAACACCGTGCGTAGCAGTGAGCCCAACTATATTCAGTCGATACCCCTCAACTTCCTGCAAAAGTTCCTGTTCCTTTCCTCCCAGAGAGGTGATGTTCCACACTCCCAAGAGCCAATTTCTGTTGCCAAGGTGGAGCATGCCTAGATTCACTCTGCCTCTATCTGCTGCCCAAAAGGCATTGCACCGGACCCTTATGATTTGCCTTACAGGTGGTGGACCCACAAGGCAGTGGCCCCACATTACTTTTTAGGGCTAGGCCCAATAATTGTTATCATGAACTACTAATTTGTGTTAAATGACAGCTTTCCAGCGCTTGTAAAAGATCGATAGAATCTTATGGGATTGTGTCGAGTGTCCTTCAAATGGTAGTCTCAAATATAAGATTACAATAGGTTTTACCGTATCTGGCGATTATGCAGGTGTTAAGATCTTAACACCTGCATAATTGCCAGGCAATTATGCAGGTGTTAAGATCTTAACACCTGCATAATCGCCAGATACGGTAAAACCTATTGTAATCTTATATTTGTATACTGGCAAAAAAGTACCCATGGTAGTCTCAAATTCAGGTCAAGATGAATGTTAAATAAGTTGTATTTTAGCAGTAAGGAAACTTGAACATCTATCCGTATCTGACCAGTCTTCAATGGGTGAACAACATATCTCAATAAAGACTAGCAGCGGCCAAAGGTTGCTGCCTGATGGCAGGCTTACCAAATATCCTTCTAGGAAGCTGGCAAATATGTATTTCACATACTTCACTCAAGACCCAATACAATAATAAAATAATAATGTATAGCCCTTTGTCATGATGTAGGCCTTATTTCCGGAGAGTTATGGGAGTAATTTGACTATAAATCACCTTGATAGTGAATGCGGTTTGGTAAAGGGGAGACTGAACACCGATTATTATGTTACCCGCCATAAATCTTGGTAGAGAACAAAAATGAAACTTGGGTCCATAGGCTTATAGTGCAGTACAGCAATCTCTGCACCAACGCTCCACTCTGAATATTAGATATGTGTGTGCCCCAACAGCATTGCCCAGACGGACCAGCTGCTCGTTCACCTGCAGTCGTTCAGCAGTAACCCAGCATTCTACACCGTGCCGGAGAGTACACGGAATGGAGTGCCCCTCTTCTATCTGCCACCGGGCTCCAGTACACCTGTGAGACATGGCACGAATAGTGACACTTAACGCTAAGCAATAGACCATGTAGCAAAACGAAAAGCTGCTCTCTCAGGACAGCCGCGTCGTTAGCTTCCTCTCCTGTCCTCGCGACGTTTCGCCTCACACGTTAGAGGAATCCTCAGGCGCAGTATGTGTGTGTAGTGCCTGTTGCTCCTATATATATATATGTGGGTACTATGTGTGTATATATGTGGGTACTTCACACACATACTGCGCCTGAGGATGCCTCTAACGTGTGAGGCAAAATGTCGTGAGGAGAGGAAGCGAACGACGCGGCTGTTCCGAGAGAGCAGCTTTTCGACACAATCATCATGCATCGAACCGTGAAAACCTACATCATTACATGTAGCAAAACCACAATATTAACCGGCACATTTATGAGGGAGGACAGAGGCTAGGCAATAATCCTTATACTGCACCATTTAATGATAAACATAAGACCTAACAAACTAATAAGAGATCCATGAAGGAGACATGGACATGTGGTGCTAGCATGGTACAATGCTTCACTTTAGAAATAATTTTAAACTAACAAACAGATTAACCCAACATTTACCGTTGACCCTCATGCTTTCTTCTAACCTCACCCCTAAAATTTACCCTAACACCGAAGCAAGCTGTAATCCAATAAATGAAAAATAATACAACCGTCTGCAAGATCTTACAGTTACCAATGTGTTGGGTTTATTTGAGGAGTGGCTCACCTCTCCACACCGTTCTACCACCCCTTAACTTCCTCCTCAAACCTCCCTCCCGGATTCTCCACTCCATGCAGGTTTTGTCTCTACAGCAGAGTGGGCTGGGCAAGGAGTCGAGCCATGGGCAGTTTTCAGCCTACTGGAAGCCTGTGTTCTCTCTTGACGTGGGCAAACTCCAGCGGTGGATGCACCTGCATCGCATTGGGGTCTTGCTGCAACATGATGTGTGAGAGATACTGACTCCTGTACATAGCAGGGATGTGTTTGAGATCTTGGATTGAATAGTTGATTTTGAATATTTCTTATCATATGGATTGTATTCTAATTTGAAATGCATTTGTAATAGCACAAGTTCTGTCACCCTGTTCAACAGCTAGCTCACTCACCTAGCCTCCTTAAGTCACTTATTAACTCCCTCACTCAACCACTCTTGTCATTCTTTGATTCACTGCACATAATAATAATTGCTCTTCTGGAGCACTTTTCATCCCAGGGTTACAAAGTGCTGCACAGAGCTGTGGAGAGGACGGCATGTCAACAACAACAGAATTGATCAATTAAAAGTAAAATAATGGTTTTAAATCAGAGGACACAACTCAAGAGACAAATAATTGTTAAACAAATAAAGGAAGCAATAAATATATACTTACTCACACATGTGCATATATACTTATTCATTCTCGTCATCTCACCCATGTACCCACCTCGCCATTCATTCACTCACCACTCAACTGTTACAACCACACTCGGTGTAGGAAGTATGCATTGTAATTGTTCTTAATATTAACATTGTTTCTGTTGTTGCTGTGTTAAGGCCTGTACCACGTTATATCCACACCCCCAACTCGAACGGCCGTTTTGCTACGGTGCAAAGCCGAGTGGCGATGTCAGCCCTTACCTCCCTTTTGCGTACATGGAGCTCCTTTGTGCTGGTGGAAGCAAACTCATACGTCAAGCTCGTGTGAGTGATGTTGAGCGCAGTCACATAGCACCACATCACGTCCATCTCGTCAAATTTACCTTAGTGACTCTCAGTGCAACCTAATGAATTTTAATGCCTTCTCACATCTTCTTGTGTCTCCCGCCCATTGTCTGCAGGTATATTTAGGGTTTCTGTGTTCCCCCTCTTACTGCACCTTTAGCTTTCTCCCTGTATCTCACCGTTTTACTGAATGCTTCCTTGTACCTCCCCATATATTCATGACGACCCGGGCACACTCACGTCTCCCTATTTATCTTGATTTTTTTCCTTTTTAGGGATTTACCAAATGGTTCAGTTACATTCTACCTGGTGCGGATTTCAGCAAAAGCTCCCTGTGTCGTTCTCCGTTTGGCGTTTCCGCTTGAGACCCCGGCTTCAACACGCAACAAGGCAAGGATAGGAACGTTTTTATCGCTTTTTTACGTCCTATAATTTGTTGCTACTATTCAACTTTCAGTTGAACTGTCCTGATGTTGTTGACATTCTGTTCTCTCCGCAGCTCGGATTTGTAACAAAAAAACTCTCAAGAAAAAACGTTGCTGATTTGCCATTATGTCGTCGATGTGCCGTTCTCTCCGCAGTTCTGTGCAGTGCTTTGTGACCCTCGGATGATTAGCACTCTCGACATGCAATTATTATTATACAAAAATGTTAAATTCAACCATTTCCCAATATTTATATTAACACTAATAATTTAGCATTTTAAAATTATAGCTGAAAGTCAGATAATATATTTCATGTTGTTCTGCAACGATGTGCATATAAATAAAAATCCCAAAAAATGTTTATTGTTTCCGATTTTCCGTTCTAATGTCGTTATTGACGTGCTGTTCTGTCTTCAGCTCTGTGCAGCTCTTTGTAACCCTCGGGTGAAAAGTGCTCTATAAATGCAATATCATATTATTAACGTCTAACAGCACTTCGATCTTGAAATCTCGTCTCTTGGAAAAAAAGTCAAAAAAACTTATGGCATTTTAGTCCGCTTCAAACAGCATTCTTGATCTTGCAACCTGGTCTCTAAACTCAGATTCAATCAAGACCGCATTCATAACACATAGGCTTTTATGACCAACACTGTAAAACTTTATTTTTTCAGTTGGTGTGAATTAAAAGTATCCCTCACAATTTGAAAGACCTATGATATGCTATCAATTCTGCATTTAATGTATCCTTGGTTCAATAAAAATTTTTATCTGACACTATCAGGTTGTGGATGACCTGAGGAGACAGATTTGGGAGATGCGTTATCCACAACGGGTGTTGCAGCAACCTCAGCCACAGCAGCAGCCGGAGGGAGTGGAAAAGGGCAAGAGCAAGACGTGTTTGTTTACAGAAATCTCTGCAGCTTCAAAGTCAAGTCAGCCACTATCTGCTTCAGATCGTCCTTGTGCAGTGCTTTTGACCAAACCCGTGGAAAAATTGCTGATTAGGTATGTCATTATTGTAGTCACTAGCATGATATTTACTGGCATTATCATAAATAGTATTTACATCGTCGTCATGATGAACACCATTATAATCAGCAACACCAGTATAAACATAAACAGTATCATTAGCATCAATACCATCATAAACATTATCTCGACCTTCACAATTACCACCACAACCTGAATATATGGATGACATTTGTGCGCACACTCCTGCTTGCATACACGCTCATACCCATATAAAAAAATAACTATTCAACCTTACAAACAAGTACACACACAGACTGCCTACGCATGAGCATACTTTAAATACACATGCACACAAAGATCAAAAGATCCCCCATATAGACTTAACAGACTGTAGGGTCAAGTGCTGTTGGTGAGCACCTATGAAGGTCGATACGGCATATGAGGAGGTGGGTGACCAGCATCACACCCGACTGCCTTTGTCTCTCTAGTGGCAATGCTATACACACAGCACCACGTATGCATTTAAGGCTGAGTTGACCTAGCGGAGGCCTGGGATCAGTTCAGAAAATCTCGCTGGTGTTGGCCGTTAACAAGATTCGACCTCTGGTCACCGAGTTTGTAGCTCAGCGCGCTAACCACTGTACCATCGCTTCCTACACACGTACGCATATATGCTCTCTGCTGCCTGTTTGTTTCCGTCCTGCCACAGGTACGAACGAGCCCCCATCGACTATCTGTCGCCTCCTGCTCCAGCCCCTCCACTGCCCCTGATGCAGCTACAGCAGCGGCAGCCCCCGCTCCTGGCAGCTGCTGTTGCTGTCCCCGACTCCCCATGCTCCGCACTCGCTCACTACTTTACTCACCGCCGCTGGGTGTTCAGCGTGGAGCCGCTAGCTTCATCCAGCACCTCCAGTGCCTCATCGACCACCTCCCCCACCTCCTCATACACAGCTGTAGTCATGGCAGCCTGCACCAGACTTCTACAAACACTAACAGAGTAAGGGGAGTGATGATTGTAAATTCGTGGTGCTGATGTTTGGTGGTATTAATGATGTGATAATGGTGGGGGGAAGTCTATGTGTTGATTGCTTGGTTCTAAATGTTGAGTTATTTTTCTTATAAAGCATTGGGCGGCGCGGTGGCCCAGTGGTTAGCGCTGACGCCTCACAGCAATAAGGTCCCGGGTTCGAATCTCTCGGCTCGGGTGCCTTTCTGTGTGGAGTTTGCATGCTCTCCCCGTGTCCGCGTGGGTTTTCGCCGGGTACTCCGGTTTCCTCCCACAGTCCAAAAGCATGCTCCTGGATAGGTTGATTGGCTCGCAGACTAAAATTGTCCCGCAATGCCCGGCGATGAACTGGCGTCCCGTCGTCGGGTGTATTCCTGCCTTACGCCCTGTGTTTCCGGGATAGGCTCCGTCTCACCGTGACCCTATATAGGATTAAGCGGTTTCAGATAATGAGATGAGAAGCATTTGTAAGCCCCATTGCATTTCTCTAGTTAGAATAATCAATTCACAATTTATGAATTTAAATCCTCATTTGAAGTTGGCTCAGCCAATACTCATCATTAATAGCATTGTCGCCATGATCATTAGCATCATTATCAATAGCGTCTCATTTACCACCTCATCATGTGATGAATGCAGCAAGCTCCATTCTGTGAGATGTGAATAGTGGTTATTCTATGGATAACTGTCATTCGTTCATGTTTGAGAACTGTGAAGTAAGATGGTTAATTGAGCAAGAAGGAACATTGCAATTGTTGTTAATATTGTAACTTATGATATTTTTAGACTCCGTCTCACCGAAGGCTTCAACTTTGCAGCAAGTGGAGATGGGGTCGTTTCCATGGTGACAGAGTTGCCTATGAAGGTATTGACCCCAATTGCACGTGTTACTCCTTCAACAAGTTTACGTATATGATGCCACCCTTTAGAGGTTGCTTGCTAATTGCAGTTGATCACGTGTTTGTGTGTGTGTGTGCAGGCCGAGCGTGAAGGAAAAGGGGATTGTGATGAGGTGCAGACGTGTTTGGTTCAATATGTGCTGTTCCCTCCTCTAAGCATTTCACCGAGGCACACGTGAGTGCACAACTCTCTTTGCATTACAACTTGCCGAAGCCAGCCACTAAGTCACAAACACGGACTCTTAAGATTACTATATTCAGTGCTTGCTAATCACACTGCTCACACTATTCTTGTTTAACTCTCATCACTGATATAATAGGTCTTGTTATATTTTTTTCAATGTGGCCAGGGTGTTTATTCATTTCTAAAGTTGAGATTCCATAGAGAAGCACTTTAACATGGTAACAAAAATGTAGGAGCTTCTGGCCATTAAATTGAATATCAGGCAGAGGATGTGAAGAATGTATAGGTATAACAGGTTACGCAACTCAGGTTTGGAATTATGTGTAGCAGGTGAGCATTATAGGTATAATTTGAAAGTTTAGTTTGTGATTGGTGGAGCATATATAAAATACGGAGGAAGGCGGTTTATTGAGTTGGACATTGGCCTGCTGACCCGGTGAAAAGGAAGGCATTTTAAAGCCATGGGTGGTGATGACGCTGAGTGGTTCTTGAAGAATAGTTAAACTGTGAATCTAAATGTACATCCAGACTAGTTATAGACTCTTAAGAGCAAACTGGTGGTCAAGTATTATCTTTGCAAAATGCACTGGCATTTTACAGATGCAGGGAAGCAATGGCAAGGTATGGTGGCCCTGATAACTGTATTGGCTTTGAAATGTTTAGCTTATTTATACTGTTTTGCAATGAAGTGATGCACAGACATTTATAGAATTTTTCTCGCTTTTCCAGATATTCCACTGATGAAGATGGCGATGATGACGGTGATGATGATGATGGTGATGATGACGTTTTGGGCTCTGATGGAGAGGTAGATACTATTAAATGGAAACTCACACTACTTCAGAAGACCTGTTCTTAGCATTGGTGTCTTGATTGAGGCTTTGGCTCAAGGAGTCTGGGTTTCATTAGAATCCTAATCAATCAGTCATGATAATTCATGTGTGTCAGTGAATGTATTGTTGTCGCTGATGATATGAAAGAGCCTTTGAGTACTTAAAATAATACTAATATTCAGGGCGGCGCGGTGGCCCAGTGGTTAGCGCTGTCGCCTCACAGCAAGAAGGTCCCGGGTTCGAATCTCTCGACTCGGGTGCCTTTCTGTGTGGAGTTTGCATGCTCTCCCCGTGTCCGCGTGGGTTTTCGCCGGGTACTCCGGTTTCCTCCCACAGTCCAAAAGCATGCTCCTGGATAGGTTGATTGGCTCGCAGACTAAAATTGTCCCGCAATGCCCGGCGATGGACTGGCGTCCCGTCGTCGGGTGTATTCCTGCCTTACGCCCTGTGTTTCCGGGATAGGCTCCGGCTTCACCGTGACCCTATATAGGATTAAGCGGTTTCAGATAATGAGATGAGAGATGAGAGACATTTCTAAAGCGCTTTTCACCCGAGGGTCACAAAGCGCTGCAAAGAGCTATTGAGGGTACGGCATATCAGTAACGTCAGAATAGACGAAATAAGTACAATCTAATATTCATCAGGTAGGCAGGGGATGCCAAGGAGTAGTGCATTGTAATAGTTGATTTGTGAAGAGATGAATATGTGTATTAGCTTCTCGCATGAGAGGATGACAGCAAGTTGCGCAGTCTGGCTATGTTTCTGAGATGGTAATAGGCTACCTTTGTCACCTTGTTGATGTGTGTCTCGAAGCTAAGTGATGAATCAAGAGTCACTTTTAGACTCAGGACTGCCCTAGCAACTTCGATGGTCCGGTCACCAAGCATCAGTTGAATCGGTTCAGCCTTGGACAGTTGGTGCGTACTGTCACCATTTAGAATTAGGAACTTTAAATTGAACCAGGCCTTCACAGTTGACAGTGAGGATGACATGCAAAGACCAGACGCATTGATGGATGGCTTTGCGTGGATATAGATTTGGATGTTATCGGCATAGTCATCGTAATAATAATTAATAATTGTATTTATAGAGCGCCTTTCACCCGAGGGTCACAAAGCGCTACACAGAGCTGTGGAGAGAATGGCACGTCAACAACAATGGCACCAGAATGGAAAATCAGCAGCAACAACATATTTTTTGGGGTATTTTACAATATACACAGTGTTGCAGAACAAGCAAAACATGGGAAATGGTTTAATTCAACATTTATCGTAGAATAATAATAGCACTTCTAGAGCGCTCATTACCCAAGGGCCACAAAGGGCTACACAGCCGCTGAGAGAACAGCACATCAACAACGAAACAAGAACGGCAAATCAGCAACAACGTTTTTTTGGAGTTTTTTTTTAATACAAATTCGAGCTGTGGAAGAACAGTATGCCCGCAACACCAGGACAGCCTAACCGAGAGATGAAAAGCAGCAACAAACTTTAGGATGAAAAATAAGCAATTAAAAATAATAATTCTGCTACAAACATGGGTGGAATAAATGTTCCCGAGCAGGCACAGTTCGGAGAATTGCCATCATCCCGGCACGATATCACTTAGCCATATTAATCAACCTAGAGAGCTGTGCATCCCTGAACAGCAGGAGGAATGGATAAAAGTCATAGTGTTAGAGATGGGAGTCTCAGCATTAGAGACAGGAGTCACAGTGCTGGAGATGGGAGTCTCAGTGTTAGAGATCGGAGGCACATTGTTAGAGATAGGAGTCTCAGTGTTAGAGATAAGTCAGAGTCCTAGCCGGAGGCCTTAAAATAATAATAATTGCATTTATAGAGCGCCTTTCACCCGAGGGTCACAAAGCGCTGCACAGGGCTGCGAGGAAAACGGCACGCCAACAATGACAGAGAACGGAAAATGAGCAACATTTTTTGGGGTTTTTTTCCTTTTGTACAAATCCGAGCTGTGGAGAGAACGGCATGTCAGTAACATCTAGACAGTTCAACTGAAAGTCAAACAGCAATAAATTATAGGACACAGTCAAAATAAAATAAATTAATCTTCAACAAACAAGGAAGAAACAAATATTCCCGAACAGATGCAGGTCGGAAGAGAGCCAACATCCAGGCACGGCACCACTGAGCCGCATCAATCGTTTTAGCCGGATGACTTGAAGGGTTTACGGAACAAGTGAGTCTTGAGACGAAATTTGAAGATGGCCAAGGGCTTAGCTGAACGAATCTCCAACGGAAGGGCATTCCAGAGTCTTGGAGCAGCGCACGAAAAGGCTGTCACCCATCGAATGGAGGTGTGACCTGGGCACATGCAGCAAGCCTCTATTGGAGGATCGAAGTTGTCGTGTTGAGGAGGGTGCCTGAAGTAGGTTACGGATGTATGTCGGAGCTGAGCCAGTAAGAGCCTTGTAGGTGAGATGTACGATCTTAAATTCTATCCTGTATTTAACCGGTAACCAGTGGAGAGACATCCGTACTGAGAAAATGTAATCGTGGATTGGTGTGCAAGTGAGGACTCTAGCAGCCGCATTCTGCACATGTTCGGGGAGCAGTGCATTGCAGTAATTGATTCGTGAGGAGATGAAGATGTGTATTAGTTTCTAGCGTCAGTAGGTGACAGGATGTGGCGCAGTCTGGCTATATTTATCAGTTGAAAATAGGCTACCTTCATCACCTTGTTGATGTGTGTCTCGAAGATGTGAGGAATCAAGAGTCACACCTAGACTCCAGACTGCCTTAGCAACTTCAATTGTCTGGTTGTCATGCATCAATTGGATAGGTTCAGCCTTGGACATTTGGTGCGGAGTTCCGATAAGCAAAACTTCTGTCTTGTCTCCATTTAGTTTTAGAAAATTTGAATTGAGCCAGGCATTTACAGTTGACAGTGAGGATGGCATGCAAAGACCAGACGCATTGATGGATGACTTTGCGTGGATATAGATTTGGATGTCATCGGCATAGCAATGGTAGCTGAGATTGAGGCTGCGCAGGATATGGCCAACAGGTTGTAGGTTGATGCTGAAGAGGAGGGGCCGAGAACTGAGCCCTGAGGAACTCCAGACAAAAGAGGTGCATCTCAGAGTTTTGTCCTCCGAGGCTGAAAAACTGCTTCCGGTCGGACAGGTAGGAGCTCAGCCAATGCAGTGCACAGCCAGAGACCTCTATACCCTCAAGTCGCTCAAGTAAGATCAGATGGTCAACGGTATCAAAGACAGCGCTCAGGTCTAGGAGGACAAGAATACTTGGCAAGCCTTCATCAGCAGCGATGAGTCGGTCATCAACTACTTTTACCAGAGCAGTTTCAGTACTATGGCCGAATCTGAATCCAGATTGGAAGGGATCGAGGAGGTCATTACGAAGGAGGTGTTTCTGGAGTTGTACAGCTACGGCATGTTCAAGGACCTTAGAGATGAATGGTAGATTTCAGATGGGACGATAATTATCAGGGATGTTGCAATCAAGGCCAGGTTTTTTAAGCGGGGGCGGTAACTGCGGCACATTTTAAAAGTGGGGGAATGATACCATAGTGAAGTGAGTTATTAAACAGATTGGTGACGAATGAGGCAAGGATTTTGAAATTTGCCCAGATTATTTTGGATGGGAAAGGATTCAGAGAGCAGTTTGTGGGCCGGGATCTGGTAACTTTATAAAGAGACCTTGGATTCCGTTAATTCTTAATATTTCAGGAGTTTTGAGGTCAAGGAAGTTGGAGCAACAATTATTGAGGTATTGGTTGGTTATTGAGGCTGGGTAGAGATACGATGGGCTTTACTTTTTTCAGAGAAAAACTGAATCAACTGATCTACCTGATCTTTATTCGTGAAGGAAAGTGAGGGTGAGTGACTGGTAGGACAAAGCTGATTAATGGTCGAGAAAAGAATCTTAGGCTTGTCGCAGGTATCACCCAGAACGCTGGAAAGATGGCTTGTATGGGCAGAGTCCAGTGCCTTCCGTTAACGGTTGAGTTGTTCCTTAAAGTTTTGACCATGAATGGTGAGGCCAGATTTTCTCCAAGTCCGTTCAGCCCTGCGTGCATTCACTTTGAGATCCCGGAGTCCGGCAGTATACCAGGGGGAATGTTTTCTCTCTGAGACATAGCATGATTTTAATGGGGGCAAATCATCATGTAGGCTTAAAAGCACGTTGTTGTAAGATTCTGCTGTCGCGTTAGAGGCAGAGTGAGCTGAGGTGGAGAGTGAAGTACTGTTGATTGTGGCAGTGAATATGTCTGGAATGAGGGCACTAAGGATTTGAAATTGGATATGGCGCTTGGTGATGGAAATGGTGGGCGGTACTTGAAGATCAAACCACACAGCAGAGTGATCAGACAGACCAGGATCAGTGACAGACAGGTTAGTCACCGATATGCCCCATGAGCAAACCAAGTCGAGAGTATGGCCGCATCTGTGAGTGGCAGATGTCAAGTGTTGAGTGAAAACGAGTGAAGTACGAGTGTCTATGAGATTCCTTGCAAGAGGGTTCTTTAGACAGCCAATATGGATGTTGAAATCGCCAAGAATTAGGATCCTTTCAGAACTGGATCACATCTTAAAAAGCAGCACAGACAGTTCATTGACAGAATAAGTGTAGGCTCCAGGTGGACGGTAGAGCAGCACCAACTTCACAGGTTGAGCACACCTCCAATCCAGAGACAAATGCTCAAATGAATTGAAGGTTGGCTACAAAATCGGTCGGATGTCCTCAGACACATGGTGGATAACTGCTAGGCTGCCACCATAGCCATTTGAACGTGCCTTCTGATGGAGTGCAAAGTCTCGTGGTAGGGCCTGATTCAATGTGATAAAATCATCTTGATGATATTAGGTCTCTCTCTGTAAGGCAAAGTAGGTCCAAACTGTTGTCCAAGATCAGCTCAGCATTTAGTGGGGGGTTTTCGGTGTTCAGAGAGCGCACATTGAGCTGGGCAAAGTGGGTTTCAATTGCAGACAATGTTAATGTTAGAGGGGAGCCGACCAATGGTATTGTCCACAAGCAATGCCGAGCTGCAAAAAGCCCAATTATTTTTTTCCCTGCAGCCGATATGTTGGACATAATACAGTGATGGGATAAGTGGTATTGATGAAGGACAAATTAACACGCCTTTTGTATCCAGCACTACGATGGATGTTGCTAGGGCGGTGGGATATCGATAGCTGTCGGCATATAGCAAGAAGGTTGGAGATAAGTGAGAATTGATTCAGGGCGAAGGCTCAGGAGAGCCATGTGTCTCATATAGTGTACGAGTGGCTTTGAGTATTTATGCGAATGTGCTTGATTATCTTAGTGTTAATGATTGTCATACTATAAGAATAATATTTGCATTTCTAAAGCGCCTTTCACCCGAGGGTCACAAAGCACTGCACAGAGCTGTGGAGAGAAGAGCATGTCAACAATAACATCAGAATAAATCAATTTAGTAAAATATTGACGATAAATCAATTAACGATCAATAAGTAATAAAACAAAATCAGTGTTTTTGTACGCAATATTTAGATGGACTCTTGCATTGCGAGACTGATAGGTTGAGATGTCCTGGAGAGGTATTCATCCCGCAGTTGATTGATCATGGCTGAAAATGATGCCTGTTAAGTGAATGCTTGACAAAGAGCTGTAAGCCAATACAACACCCAAAGAGTCAATATAAATACGTAATTAGAAATCTGTTTGGCATTATTATTATCCTTCAGCAGGCATTATCCGCTGTGCCATCTGAACAATAAAGATGACACCACGTAGTGATATGCACCAGACTAGGAGAGAAATACTGCTGCATTCGCATGTGTTTGTATGCATTTGAGTGTATTCAACTCGTCATATTTACAGTAAGCACAGATTCACAATAACACCAATATACATGATAATATAAATGTATAGACGTAAAGTGTTCTGCTCAGAAAAGTTGTTTATTATTTGGGTGTTTCTTGAGTAGCTGTGTTGTGAAATTTTTGTGACCCTCTGTGAGCACTCACGTTTCTTCAGTAGTTTCATAGCATTTTAACGAGTACCTGTGTTTCAACAAGTATTCCTATATGTGTCCCTTGTGTCTCCATTTGATGTCCTTGAACATTCCTTGTGTCTGTATATGTGTGCATAAGTCATCTCTGACAGTGAGTGTCTTTGTTGCTGTGTCACTTATGTCTCCAGGTCATGCTCCTTGTCTCCACCGAGTGCTGGTTGGAGCCCCTCTCGGGCCAGGTATCAATCCCACCTGAACGCTATGCTCAGCAGTCACACCTGGATGGGCTGTGTTACACGGATATTGCCCATGCGGTAAGCACGCCTATACAACATTCATGTACAGTCTCGTATAATTATCACCACACACTTGCATGCAACATATTTACTAAAGATTGGCGTACAAACCCGCATACAATACCTGTGTACACATTAACATACACCATTCATACTGAAGACTCCTGTGTAGACTGACATGCCATTCCCATGTACGTACAACACTCACACTTAAGACTTGCACATACATCCAACACCCCTGTATATCCTGAGACTGAAAAATGATAATCATATACACTTTAATCTTATTATGAGTGCACTTATCCACACTTGCAAAAACCCGCATGCTCTCATCATCATTAATGTAGGCTTGTATTCACCAACACTCACACAAATGTAAAATGCACACTTTACCAGCATCGACATATATTTATAATTGCTCTTAAGAGTTGCTCGTCCAGGATAGCCTGTCGAGCTGTATCCTTCACGATGTTTTGCCTCCCACGTTGGAGGCATTATTNTGTGCCAGGCCATATGCACATTGAGGCAACGTGAAGTGTCAAAAGCTTGCCGACAAGAGGTACAGGAACAGACCCAGGTGTTATGGGTTGCCTGACTAAGATGACTGGCAAATGCACCACCTATGCTCCTTAATGTGCCAACTTGCTTTGTTTTAGCCGCCCGGCGCTCTGCTCGTTGTTGTCAGTGATGCTCCTCCGTCCTCTGTTATTGTTGGAGGGCGACTGCCTCCAACTGCCCCGTAGGATCCTTTACGATCCTCCTCCACAGAGGTTGATCTTGACACTGCTGGTAGAGTCTTCAACAAGTCCACTAAGCTCCAGGTCCTCTCTGCCGCATCAGTCCATCTCTTCTCTAGCCAGTGCCGTGCTCGTTTAGCCCCCTCTATCCGGCCATACAGTAACTGCTTGGGCATGCGGTGGCTGGGCATGCGGGCTACATGACCCAGCTACCACAGCCTCGCCTGCCAAAAGAGCTCACGAATGGGTCTTTGTCCAGATCTTACACTAATTTGTGAGGTCCTCAGACGATCCAACCTGGTTAAACCCAGGACGGATCGTAGGCAGGCCAGCCGGAAAGATTTTAAACGGCGCAGATGTTCTGCCAGGGGGGGTCCACGTTTCACAAGCATAGAGAAGAGAGGGCATGACTGCAGCTGAGAAGACCTGAAGGCTGTGTCCACACAGTGTTACGTAGCCAATGAAACGATAATGCCGCCCAATTGATTCGGAGTGAGATCTCTGCTGCTAAATCGGAACCGGCCATAAGCACACTGCCTAGGTATGAAAATTTCTCCACTTTCTCCACAACTGCTCAATCACTCATGGAGAGCTGAAGGGTTGGGGTATTTGGTGGCACAAAATACCAAGACAAATGCTTGGTTTTGGTAGGATTGATGTTAAGACACCACCTCTTTGTGGTATGCTCCAGGTTCAGCAGCAGAGCCCCAAACTCTTTCTCAGAATTAACAGCAATCACCAAATCGTCAGCATAGATAACATGGTTGGCCAATAGGGAGCCATCCCATGACCGCACCCGGACATCAATCAGCCTCCCATTGTACCTGTATCAGATAGAAATTCCAGTGGAACATCCATGGAAACCATCTCGAACTACGTGGTCAAAAAAGATATTGAATAATATAGGAGCCAGAAGGCATCCCTGTCACACCCCAAGGTGACTAGGGAATGGCTCTGACGTCTGGCCATGGGACTTTACCCGGGCTTGTTCATGATCATGAAGGTGCTTAATGATGATGAGCAGCGTGTCAGGGACCCCAAAAGCAGGAAGAACAATCCACAGCCCTGGCCGACTGATGGTATCGTAGGCCTTGACTAGGTCAGTAAAGCAGAGATGCAAGTTCTGTTGGAATTCCCTACACCTCTGCTATAGAAACCAGACAGAGAATATGGCATCTATACAAGATCTCCCCAGCTTGAAACCACATTGGAGTTCCACAAGCCTCTCCTCAGTGAGGACCTTTCCGGGACACTGAGGAGCGAGATGCTCCTGTAGTTATTACATTCGGTGCGGTCCCCCTTCTTAAAGGGGGGGGACCACCAGGGCATCCTTCCATTCCTCTGGAACCTTTCCTGTGCTCCAGACGATTTTAATGTCCTATAGGGCAGTCTGCAGACAAGCACCACCTTCCTTAAACATTTTGCTTGGAAGATCATCTCTACCGAGTGCTTTTCCTGGTCTCAGGCTCTGGATCGCCTTACATACTTTCTCTATAGATGGCACCTTTGCCAGCCACTCACAGGGTGTGGCTAATTCTTCCATTATAATAATAACTGCATTTCTCTAGTGCTTTTCACCTTAGGATCACAAAGCTCTACACAGAGCTGTGAAGAGAACTGCATGTCCACAACAATGATATATGAATTGCAAATCAACAACAATAATGTTTAGTTTGTTACAAACCTGAACTGTGGAGAGAACGGCACATCAACAACAACATCAGACCAGTTCAATTGAAAATCGAATAATGGATATAATATCGAGGAGATAAAATAAGTGATAAAATAATTGATCAGCAAACGAAGATCGGAATAAGTGTTCCTAAGTAGGTGCAGGTCAGCAGTGAGCCATCATCCCAGCACGACAACAGTGAACCACATCAACAGTCATAGCCAAAGTTCCTTAAGGAACAATGGTTCTTGAACCGAGATTTGAGATTCCTAGCGACTCCGCTAACTGAATCAGCTGTACTCTTCAGGACAGTAGTTGTTTAAGACAGGACCACTGGAAACTGCTGCCAAGAGACAAAATGGTGCACTTTCACAGTTTGAAGGCTAGGCCTCATTATCGAGACATTAAATTACTGATTAATTGAATGAAAATGAGGTGAAGGTGAGTGTGGAGTTTTGCTGCTCGGTGAGTGAGGTGCGGCTTTTGATTAGGCTTCGGAGGATGTTTCAGCTATTGAGGGTAGCAGGCGACTGGGCTGCTGCGGGCAGGGCGAGGCTTCAATCGCTATCTCAGTATAGAAGGCCCCAGTGGTTTATGCATACAATATAATAATTAAGACCATTTGAGAATAACCAAAATTTAAAGGATTAAAAATAAAACCAGAGTTAAAAGAATAAAGAGATGGAGAGACTGTGTCTCTCAGCTGGCCTGGGAACGCCTCGGGGTCCCCCTGGAAGAGCTGGAGGAAGTGTCTGGGGTGAGGGAAGTTTGGGCATCGCTGCTTAGACTGCTGCCCCCGCGACCCGGCACCGGATAAGCGGAAGAAGATGGATGGATGGATGGAGATTGAGACTGTCGTAAAACTGACAGCGGTAAATCTGCCAGGCGTCCCTGACGATGACGTCATGCATGATGAGGTACCTGAGGTATTGCAGCCCCAGCAGGGTAACTCTCATGTTGTACCATGATGTTATCTGAGCTGGAGGGTTCTCTACCAAGACCTGAGAGAAATGCTCTGCAAATCTGCGGACTTGGTCCCGGTGGTCAGAGATCAGATCACCATTTTATCCTTTAAGAAGGGTAATAGATGCTCACGGCTAACGAGGCAGATTCCAGATTCTCAGCAGCCTGCGACCACTGCTCATCCTTGCAACGCCACATAGGTCTCTGAACCTCCGAGCGAAGTCTGCGGTAAGGCTGCTTATTCTCGGGGGTAGGATGTTGCAAACGGTGGGAGTGGGCCTGCCGTTTTCTCTCGGCTAGCTTGAACACCTTCTCCATCAGCCAGGGTTTATGTGGAGGTCTGGACCATGTACTCTGCAGCCATTCCATCTGCATGAGCCACAGTCCTAAGGCTCACCTTTTTCCCCTCGACATCGGGAGGGGTGGGAGACGATGTCAGTTCCAGCTGCAGACGATGATGAAATTCTCACGGCTTTCATCAGCTGGCCGAGACCAGGCCGCTGTGGGTTTCAAAGGGGTCCTTGGTGAATGCCCACCACTGCCGTGGAAGAATATTAGTCGGATTTTGGAGATCACAAGCAGATGGTTAGAGATCAGATCAGCACCTCGGTAGGTCATGGTGTCAAGGGCAGAGGCCCGCATCTGCTGCGCCGCCACTATGTAGTCCAGGAGATGTTCTTGCTTGGACCCGCCGATGACTGAACAGCATGTTTTTGATTACGAGCCCATGGGCTGCAGAGAAGTATAACAGCCTCCTAACATTGTAATGATTTAGGATTTCATGGCTCGATGCATGATGATTGCTTCAAAAAGCTGCTCTCTCGGGACAGTCACGTCGTTCGCTTCCTTTCCTCTCCTCGCGACGTTTCGCCTCACACGTTAGAGGCGTCCTCAGGCGCAGACTGTGCCTGAGGATGCGTGGGAGATTAGCTTTTCGAAGAAATCCTTCTAACATTGTTGTTGAGCTGATCTGGCTCATGCTTTCCAAACACTCCAGCCCAGATATCTGTATCATTACCCACTCGGGCATTAAAGTCACCCAGCAGGCTGGTTTTATCCCGAGGGGCTACTTTAGCCCACACCTTGGATAGGTGGTCATAGAAGGCATCTTACTCATCGGCCTTGCCTGCATCCCTTTACTGATGTTCATCTTCAGTGAAGGCGTAAGCCACCGCCACCACCATCTCTCACCTCCCATTTGTAGGGAGGCGAACCCAGAGTAGCCTGGGACTCACATGTTCCCCACCTAATCGCGCTCCTCCCACGCCCCCTTAATCCTATTATTCATAAGAACAGCCACTTCTTGTTGCTTGGCAATTTCCTTTAACGAGTGGAGTATTGTCCACCCTGCCTGATTTCTGGAGCCAGAACCAGTCCACCAGACCTCCTGTTTCTCATAAAGGTTCAAGCGGTACCGGTTAAGCTCCAGAGAGAGGAGTGGCAGCCTCTCCTCCGCATCGAGCGTTCGAACGTTCCACGTGACCCCACGCAGCGGCTTTTTGTTGTTTCTGATGGAACTCCGGGGGAGGGTACTCAGTCTCCTGGCTCTGCCAAATGGGGTTTGATCAGGAGACTTTATGCATGAACGCCTCTCCCACCGTGGCCTCCGGCATATGTTTGAGTTTCACTTTTTCTTTATTTCGTGGTCAAATGGTAGTTACATTGAAGGTGGGGGGGGGTTACCAGCCCCCCGCACCCATCCAACGCCCTATTGGCCTCTGCAGAGGCTGTGAGAGCAGCCACCACAGCGTGACTGACCGGCATCACGAGGAGGAGGGGGGCTATTTTGCCGGTCTTACATACGCTCGCACATGTAACCACGTACATTCGTACACCAGTGTGTTCACTTATTTCACAAACAACACCAATTATAAAGATACTTCTGCAGTTGGTGATGATGATAACGTTGGTGACTGTTTTCTGCCAGATGCATCCCCGTGATATGGACTGTGTCAGCACTCTGCTGACCAGTGAACTACTGGCATTCCTGTGCAACAACCCAGATGCCTATTATACACCCAACCGTGCGATACAGCCCCTAGGTAAATTAATATGGTTTGTAAGTGGGTGTGTGCATGTCTGTGAGTGGTGTTTGTGTTAATCTGCACATGTGCTTTGCTCAACTTCATTTGTTTTTGCGAATAGCACTTGACCTTAGTCTCTTAAGGCTAACTGGGTGGGTCTCTTACCTTAGTGTAGTATATACCTATGTGCACAGATAGATGTAGGCACAGCATTGTCATCACTGTAGGATGGATAAAACGAGCAGAATATTTTGTACTGGTGTAGGTTTTTACAGTTCGACAGTTGAGATTTGCTTTCCAAGGATATTCTTTCAGGATAGCCATGTCAAGCATTTTCCCTTTCTCCTTCACTACATTTCGCCTTGCACATTGGAGGCATCCTCAGGTCTTCTCAGACACCTAAGGATGTGTTCTAAGATGCTTGAGGATACGTCCCAATGTTGGAGGTAAAACGTCACAAAGAAGCGATGGGGAGAGCTCAATATGGCTATCTTGAAAGAACAGATTCATTGTTGGTAGTCAAGGGTAGCTGTTGTACTGCAGTTGTAGTGTGTGTAATGTGTGTGATTTAGGCATTCAATGATTTACCATTTCCTCTTCTCAGTATGATTTTTAAAATAATTTTTCATGATCAGGGTTGTAATTCTCAATGCAAGGTTATATTTTTGGGAGAGAATAACGCTTAAGAGCGGTTCTTTTCAGGATAGCCATGTCGAGCATTCCTCTCGCAACGCTTCACCTCCAACGTTGGAGGTGTCATGAGGCTTCTGTCAATTATGATTATGATCAGAACAAGATGGAAATAAAAACACTCCAAACAAGATGATAAAAAAATGAAACCCAAAATATCATTGCATTAGTGGAGGTTTTCAAGCCTCAATCGGGCTTCTGATCATAATCATAATTGTAATGTTATATAATATGCATAAATTGTATATTATATGTTTTGCTTGATTATACATATATTGTGAACGTAATACAGCAATTTATTCAGAATTATAAAAATGTACCTGGCTTGGGTGAAATGTGTGTATATCAACACTTGTATGTATGTTGTGTTTAGTGTTAATGTGGTTTAGTGCTGTGCTTTATCTCTGCAAGCTGTTTGATTTTTACCTGCAGATAACATTGGGGAAAACTCGTATCTGAAGCAATCCTGGACTTCTCAAGTTAACTAAGCCTTAATTGAGTGCTTGTTGCTGTTTATAAAACAGAGATAAAAGTTGGTTGGTCTGATCATGTTGCTCATCACACTTCATGCTGGTCTTAATGTGCTTGCTGGGAACAGTTGCCTGACATAATTAATTTGAGACTGAAGAGGAATTCTCTGGTGTGTGGCTGTGTGTGTGGGGGGAGCGGTGGCCCAGCGGTTAACACGCTGGGCTACAAACCCGGTGACCCGAGTTTGAATCCCGCTCACGGCCAACATCAGTGAAGATTTTCTGGACCGGCCCTGGGCCTCCCCTAGGTCGACTCAGCCTCAAATGAGTACCTAGTGTAATGTGAAAATTATTGCCACTAGAGAGACAAAGGCAGCCGGGCGTTGTGTTGGTCACCCGCCCCCTCTTGTGCCGTGTCGACCTTCATAGGTGCTCGCTAACGGCACTTGACCCTACAGTGTGTAAGGTTAAATGGGGGATCTTTGTCTTTGTCTTGGGTTTACAGTCCCGCAGGAGAGTGGGGCCAGCACTTTGTGGCACATTCCCTTCCGGTTTGACCTAATGTGCCTCCTGCCCAAGTGTCGACAAGCAGAAATGGTGTTCAATACCTACAGCACTGGTGAGTGGGTGAATGGTTTGGTCAATGAATGAGTTAGAAATGGGAAACTTAGGTGGGTGGGTCATCATCATTATAAATACCCGCTTAATCCTGTACTTGGTCATGGGGTAGGAACCTATCCTGGCCGACATTATTCAGCAGGAGCTTTATTTAGCAGGCCATTTGACCGAGGCAGCAGTGTGCCTTTGGACGGCGGGAAGAAACCGGAGTACCCGACGAAAACTCACGCAGATATAAGGAGAACATGCAAACTCCAGACAGAAAGGCACCCGAGTCAGAAATCAAACCTAGGACCTTCTTGTTGCGAAGTGGCAGCGCTTCTCACTGCTCCACCGCACCACCCCGATGAGTGGATGAAATAGTTAATTGGTGTGTTAGTCCATGCATTCACCTGTGTGTATTGTGTGTGTGTATATAGATTCTTCATGGTCTGAATCTCCAACTACTGGCTTCACTCACCCATGTGATTGGCTCATAAGCCTCTTCCATGGAAGCCTATCAGATGTTCTTGCTCTTCGTGAGATCCAATTGGATGAGGGTGATCATGTGACCTTTGTAAAGTTGGTTCTTGAGAGGAATAGAGGTGGCCGTAAGCCTCTTTTCAATATGCTACCGCAACAAGGTACCAAAATATATCAATGTAATGTTCATATTGTATTAATTTAAACAGTAAGAAGCACTCTAGCAATGTCATATTTTTTGGTCATTTGTATTGCATTCATGTTGAGAGAGCCAGATACAGCCTAGCTGTTTATTTGAGGTATTTGCATTATAGCTTGTGGGTTATCTATGGTTAATTAATATTTCAATGCGAGATAGCACAATAGCTTCTTTGCTGTTTTTACCGAAGCCTGTTGACTCTATGCTAATGCGAAAGGTTTACTGTAGTCCACACAAGGGCAATATGTGGATTGCTTTAACGTGGATTTCAACCCAGGATGTGAGCAGCGTCGATTATTTGTGATTGACAGCACCTTAGTGAATTGCTCTTTTGGAATAGCTGTTTCAAGCATTCCTCTATGACATTTTGCCTCCCACATTGGAGGCATCCATGACAACACCTTTCTTACAGCCCCTTTACTCAAGGCCGAACAGACTAGACTTGCTTGGACTTGGAGAAAATCTGGCCTCACTGTTCACACTCAAATCTTTAAAAACCAGCTCAATCGCTATCGGAAGGCACTTGATTGCGCCTGTACCAACCACTTTTCCAGCATTCTAGCTGATACCTGCCACAAGTCCAAGATCCTCTTCTCGACCATCCATCGGCTCCTTCATCCAATCAGTCACTCACCCTCATCTCTCTTCATTAATGAAGATCACGCAGATCAGTTGAAACAGTTTTTTTCAGAAAAAACTAAAGCCCATCGCATTTTGACCCAATCTCAACCAGCAGCCAATACCTCAACAATTGTTCATGCTCCTGCCCTGATCTCAAAACTCGTGGAATTTTCCAAGTTAACATAATCTGATGTTTCTTCATAAGTTACCAGATATCGGCCTAAAAAAATCTCCCTGGATCTCTTTCCATCTAAACTCATCTGGGCAAATTTCAAATCCCTTGCCACCTTTGTCACTAATCTCTTCAATAACTCACTTCATTCCGGCATCACTCGCACACTATTCAGTTGTACCACAGTTACCCCTCTGCTCAAAAAGCCTGGCCTCGATTGCAACATCCCTTATAATTATTGCCCCATCTCAAATTTACCAGTCCTCTTTCAGGTCCATGAGTGTGCAGCAGCCGTGCAACTCCAGAAAGACGCCCAAAACAGTGACCTCCTTGATCCCTTCCAATATGGGTTCAGATTCAACCATAGTACCGACATTGCTCTGGTCAAAGTAGTTAATGATCTACTTGTTGCTGCCGTTGAAGGCTTGCCAAGTATTCTTTTCCTCCTGAACCTGAGCGCTGCGTTTGATTCCACTGACCACCCTACCTTACTTGAGCAACTGAAGGATATAGGGGTCTCAGGCTGTGCCATACATTGGCTGAGCTCCTACCTCTCTGACCAGGAGCAGTTCATCAGCCTCGGAGGACATAACTCAGAAATCCATTCTGTTTTTTCTGGAGTTGTTCAGGGTTCAGTCTTCGGCTCTCTCCTCTTCAGCATCTACAAACAACCACTTGGTCATATCCTGCACAGCCTCAATCTCAGCTACCATTGCTTTGCCGATGACATCTAAATCTATATCCAAGCAAAGCCATCCATTACTGCGTCTGGTCTTTGCATGTCGTCCTGACTGTCAACTGAAGGCCTGGCTCGATTTAAATTTCCTAAAACTTAGTGGTGACAAGCAAAATAGAAGTTTTGCTTGTCAGAACCCCTCACCAGTTGTCCAAGGCTGAACCCATGCAATTGATGCTTGACGACTAGACCATTGAAGTTGCTCAGGCAGTCCGGAGTATAGGAGTGAGTCTTGATTCCTCACTCACCTTTGAGACACACATCAACAAGGTGATGATGGTAGCCTATCTCCATCTCAGACACAGCCAGACCGCACAAAATCCTATCACCCTCCGATGCTGAGAAGCAAATACACATCTTTATCTCTTCAAGAATCGATTATTGCAATGCACTACTCCCTGGAATCCCTGTTTAACTGAGCAGTCGTCTCCAACATGTGCAGAATGCAGCTGCTAGAGTCCTCACCCACACACCCATCCATGATCAGATATCCTCTGTACTGGTATCTCTCCACTGTCTACTGGTTAGATATAGGATTGAATTCAAGATCCTCCTCACCTACAAGGCTTTCTGTGACCTCCTTCAGGCACCCTCCTCAACACAGCCACTTCGATCCTCCAAAACCCTCTTGCTGCCTGTGCCCAGATTACACATCCATTCGATGGGTGACAGAGCCTTCTTGTGCACTGCTCCCAGACTCTGGAATGCCCTTCCATTGGAGATTTGGTCATCTAAGTACCTGGGCATATTCAAATCCAGTCTGAAGACTCATTTTTTACGTAAGACATTGAAGTCCTGTGGCGAGGACTGTTGATGCTGCTCACTGTTGTTGAGCTTGGATGATGGCTCACTGTAGACCAGTGCCTGCTCAGAAACACTTATTCCTTCCATCATTTGTTCAACAATTATTTTTATCTCTTATTTTATGTCTTCCTGTGCTTTATAACCATGACTTTACTTGTAATTGATCTACTCTGATGTTGTTGACATGCCGTTTTCTGCACAGCTCTGTGCAGCGCTTTGTGACCCTCGAGTGAAAAGTGCTCTAGAAATACAATTTTTATTATTATTACTCAAATTGACACTTAGTCACAGGGTTTTTTTTTTAATTCTTAGCACTGCTGACTCACTAGGAGTCAACCATATATAATTAGCCAATGAGAATAATCACTTCATTTATGTGGAAAGAGATGTGTATGTACTTTTGGTTGTCCACTGTAAATAAAATAAGCTTTTTGTTACGGAATGAAACTCAGGGTTATTTATGTTTTTGTCTTGTTTTAGTGGAGATGGAAAAAGAGGAATCTGTTTCAAATGGCAGCCAAGACAGAGCAGAAACGACAACTACTACAGCAGACGTAAGACATTGCACAATGCAAAAGCAGAATGAAATCTCCAATCTAGAGTCCATTCTTGAAACCTAGTTTTCCAGAGTCTAATCTTAAGCTCTAACCCTTAACCCAGTTACTCAAAATAATCTTATCCTGAGTCTTGGTAAAAAGTTGAAATCTCTTTCAGTCCCTGATTTTTGTTTGTCGGTATGCAGGGCACAGGTTTTGCACGATGGCGTTGTTATGCTAAAGCTACAGGATCTGGGCACACACTCGTCATTGTGCCGGCGTCATATTCAGGTTTCTTTACATTAATTTATCATTTAAAATGCTCTAATACACCACCCATGCTTCATGTGACAAAGCACATTCAGTACCCAAACCTTGTCTAATTGAATACATAATACTAATTTGATAGAGAAGTCTCATCTTATTAAATTCAGAACTCGTATTCCATTTCATACAGAACCTTGTCTATATATGCATCCATAATATCCGTTTTTGAGTTAGGTCACACAAAAAAATGTATTGTAAACCGTCCACCACCCGACACAGCCAATTAGTAAGGTTTTTTCACGTGAACAGAACTCACAGCTTTTTCAATTGTAAATGCAGTGGGTTTGTTGTCTGTTGCATCGGTGTGCTGAGATGGTGAAGAATTGGCACGTTCTGTTCACGTGACAAAACCGTACGAATTCTCTGTGATGGGGGATTTCGACACGTTTTTTTGGGCGTGACCTTCCAAATAAAATGATTTTTATGGTTAACATTGGTCACGAAAGTCTTCAAATTAAAATATATATGCATATTTGTTTCCCATAATCTGATGAAATAAATATGATTTTACTTTAAAAGTTGTTTGTATGAAATCATATCTGTATATGCACACATGTATATGTGTTTGTGTATGTGTGTGGTTGTTCAATACAGACCTTCAATTACTCTTGGGAATTAATCAACATAAAATCAGTATGGATCCCATACTCAAAGCTTCTCATCCAGTCAATACTGTACAAACAAAGGAGTTGGTTTCACTGCCTGTAAATCCATACCGGGATCCTGATCATGTCCCCAAATCTCCAGCAGGTGAGTGTACAATACTGACAATAACCCAGATTCTCTAAACGCAAGGTGGGTGGATCATACAAAGAATTGTGTTTGTTTTGTGAGACACCTGTTTTGCAACCACTGCTGTGAGGATTTTGTTTACTATCACCTTGTGTATGCTGGGTGTTCTGTGTACTCAAGTTTCTTACTACACAAGTTACACTCACTTCTGCATGCTTGCTGTTTAAACTATTCACCCCTCTCCCTTGATATAGTCATTATTTAGACTGCTCACACTCGCTACGAATACATAACGCTACATACTGCACCATGCCAAAATTTGGATATATTGCCAATAGCTGTTCAAACTCAAGATTATCCTCGGTGATGTTTGTCCATGATACCGCTGCTGCTTATGCTGCTGCTGTAACATCTCAAGATGCCACTCCCTCCCCTCATCCATTTCAAGATCATTTCATAGCTCCTCCCACCTTCGCTCCTCACAATGATCACACTACTCATCCATTGTGATGATGGCTCTTCTGTTGCTTCTGAGGAATGGTAGCGCCGTGAGTAGTGCTGCTCTCTCACGGCAAGAATGTTCCCTGGTTTGATTCCTGGCTTGGGTGCCACCTATTTGTGTGGAGTTTGCATGTTCTCCCCATGTCTGCGTGAATTTTTGCTAGGGATGCCATGTATTTTTCACAGTCCGAAGACCTGTTGCCTAGGTTAATTATCTTGAAGATGTTGTAACTTCTTTACACCTCCTCGCTTTACACACGTTAAAAAGAGCTACATGGCTCAACAGTTCCTTCCAGGTTAAATAAAAACGCACTGACCGAATTTATGTTACTTGAACTAATTCTGCTGATAGGCATGCCTGTTCAGCTGTTGATAATGCTAATGCAGATGCTGCTGCTGAATGATGATGATGCTATAACTTCTGCCACTTACACCAACTTCTACTCGCCCACACCTCTATAGGCCGCCCTGCATCCCAAGATCGCCCCTACCGGTCCTCCCACACCCTCACTCTGAGCCGCCAGGGCTCTCTGATTGAACAATTTGCAAGCAGCAGTGGGCTCAGGCTTCCTGTTTACATCTACAGCCACTCCCTCGACAGCCTCCGTGAGACGCTCACACGATTCCCAGCCTCTGCCCGCCCTGCCTCTGCCCCTGATGCTACGGTACCAGCAGCAGTAGTAGCAGCGGAGGAGGCTTCTGCGTCTCGTGAAGGAGACCTGTTTTTCTGGTGAGAATTTGCCGTCTTGGGGTACTACCATATGAGACCACTCTAGCAGAGCATTCATAATGGTCATAACACTATACTACTACTGCCGAGGTCCTAGGTTTAAGACTTTGGACTGTATCCTTTGTTTGAGGGGTTTATAATGGCCTTGTCAGCGTTATAACCGCAATGCCACAGACACTTATCCAAGACAACTGAGCTGCTGGATGTAAGCCCTGGGCATGTGTGTTTTTAGTTTTAAAGTTTCCCTTAATATTGCAGGGGGTTCATAATGGCTGTTTTGGAAACACTTGCCCCTACAGCTGGGTCTCTAACAAAAGAACAATCATGTTCTTGCTGGAGACATTGATACAGGTCGTGGGTTCAACCAGTAATGTGTGTCTCACAATTCGTTATGGCAATGTTTTAAAGGTACGAAACCAGCATCATTTATTGCCAGGATATATTTCCTGCATTTTGATGTCTCTCTTTATCTCTTGCAGAAGGTCAATAATATCCATGTTAGTGACCATCAAGCTAGTACAATCGAGATGCTGGGTTTGAACCCTGGGGCTGGTTGTCTGTCAAACTCTGAGAGTTCATAAGAGCTGTAAGGGGAACTGGCTCTGGTGCGACTCCGGCAATTCAACCTTTGATTTTTAGTATTTCGTGGTTGTTGTGGACCTGGCTCGTCCATTGTGAACCACCTTGTGTTTCGAGAAACCTACACCTAGGGGTTGAACACAGGCACCTAGTGAATGCTGGTATCACTCACTCCACTGCCTTCCTTTATTGCCATCTCCCCCCTCTCACCACGTCTCCCTCCTGTCTTGTCTCAGGTGTTCATCGGAGGAAGGTGGCATTGACCTGTCATCGCGGCAACATCGGGAAAAAGAGCTCGTGGCAGTTTGTGAGCTGGTGCAGGAGGTATTCCACCAGAGCTTCATGAAAGGTTGGACTCTCAGTACTGGGATATAGTTATCATGAACTATCATTTGTGGTTGGATTCTCACATGTTACACTAATCCTGTGGTCAATATCGTGATCCGTGGTCATTATCGTTATTGCCTTAGTCGTTGTTATGATCTCGTGATTTATTGATTTTCAGCCTGTGCCACCAGGTCTGTTCCACTGCCTACGACAATCAGTTGCTGTGGCAGCATCAGATGTCCTCTTGGCCATTGACTTTTGTGAGGAGACGCTCACCGAGGTGGACATCACAGCATTCCTGCAGGTCAGAGCAGCTCTGAATTCAAACGTTATCCAATGACCCCTGATGATTACGAGATCCCATTTGTCACCTTGGGCTCTTCTTGTAGCTTACCATCTCAGTAATGTTGGTTCGGTCTCTCTGACATGAGCATTATGAACCCTCAGAGAGAGGCATCCATACCCTGAGTTGGAGTGCAGGATCTCAGTGGCCCTTGACGTGATTATGGGCTCAACACAGCTATTGTAAGGCCTCTGTGAGAGAATTCAATAGTGCTGCAGGGATCTAACTTGGATCTACCTGGTCCTTGCTTTGTGTCTTTGACCTGGCTGTTATGAACCCCATTAGTGATTGGGTAAGTGATGGCTCTGACCCAAGGTCTTGGTTCTTCTGGCTATGTACCTAGCATGGCCATTTTTAACCCTCCTGAAAAAAAACGTTTTTCCACAGGCGCTGTGTGGCCATGTGCGTTCCCGTGCTTCCTGCCAAAATCAACACAGCAGCTGGGAGGATGATGATGATGATGTTGACAGTGAAGGAGATGATATTGGAGATCTGCAAACCTGCTCTTACTGCTGCTGCCTCAGGGAAAATGAAAACCTTGGAGGTGTTGTCTCATTGTCTAACACAACTGTTTTGAAACAAACATGGCCATTATCATCTCATAAAGGAGATGGACATCCATTAGTGCAGAACCAGAATGGTCAACACCATTGTTCCACATAGACATTGTTAAGCCATTCAAAAATACAGGAACACTCATATATTTGGTGTAAATTCAGGCTTTTAATGGAGCCTTTATTAACCCCATGCTGGAGAGATAGAAGGACAGTTAGCCCCAGAGTTTAGATTCAGAGCCTTAATAGTCCTGGGTTGGTTTCCTTTCCATTTTGCATCCCATTAGAGACCCATTGAACCACCTTTAAAATGCCTGCATGCACGTTCATTGGACAGGAGGCTCTGTTGTGGCTGAGGCTGTGGAGACGGAAAACCCGGAGTCAGGTGATGAAGGTGGTGATGCAAGTATGGACAGTTCTACGGCTGCTGTGAGGTGAGTGATCATACCTCCATCGTGGGAGGCAAAACATCGCGAAGGAGAGAGAGCAACATGCGACACTGCTATCCCGAAAATATCTATGGAGTGCAGGTCTCGTACATCATTACAATTGTGATGTTTATGAACGTACACTTCTATGTATAAACACAGTGATTATGATAATGATGTTTCTGATGGTGGTGGTGCTTATTTTGGTGGTATTCATCTTCGTGGGTGATCATGGTGATAATATTGATACTATTTATGGAAATGGTTGTGGTGATGGTGTCGTATGAGTGCTATATTTCCTGATATTGCTGATGGGTAATGTTTCGCATGTTCATGATCTAGCTGCATCTGCTGCTGCTACTGATTGATGGTGAAGATAATGCTGTTGCTGCTGGAAGTATGATTTTAGATGCTAGGATTGCTGCTGCAGAGGATGTGAATAATATTTCACTCACTAATGTTACTGCTGATGCTGGTGTTCCTAATCAGCTTTGTGCTGTGATTGATTTTACTGCAGATGTTGATAATAATGTACATTTCGATGAAAATTGTGCTCTTGATATTATAATAATAACAATTGCACTTCGAGAGCACTTCTTATCCGAGGGTCACAAAGCGCTGCACAGAGCTGTAGAGAGAGTGGCATGTAAACAACAACAGCGATATAAGAACAGAAAATTAGCAAAAATAACTTTTTTTTTTACAAATCCGAGCTGTGGAGAGAACGGCATGTCAACAACAACATCGGAACAGTTCAATTGAATGTCAAAAAATGGCTATAATTAGAGAAGGATGTAAAATAAGTGATAACAAATAATTGTTCAACAAACGAAGGAATAAATGTTCCGGAGCAGGTGCAGGTCACCAGCGAGCCATCATCCTGGCACAACAGCAGTGAGCCGCATTAACAGTCCTCGCCCAAGGATTTGAAAGCCTTACCCGAGGGTCACAAAGCGCTGCACAGAGCTGTGGAGAGAATGGCATGTAAGCAACAAAATTGACATAAGAACAGCAAATCAGCAAAAATGACGTTTTTTTTTAACCTGAGCTGTAGAGAGAATGGCATGTCAACAACAACATCAGAACAGTTCAATTGAAAGTCAAATAATGGTTATAATTAGAGGACATCAAATTGGCAATAAAAATAATTGTTCAATTAACAAGGAAGGAATACTTTTTATTGAGCAGGCACAGGTTGGCAGTGAGCCATTATCCCTGCATGACAATAGTAAGCTGCATTAACAGTCCCAGCCCGAGGATTTGAAAACCTTACGGAACAAGTGATTTGAGACGAGATTTGAAGATGCCCAGGGACTCAGCTGATTGAATTTCCAATGGAAGGGCATTCCAGAGTCTTGGAGCAGCACACGGGAATGCTCACGTCACCCATCGAATGGAGATGAGATCTGGGCACACGCAGCAAGCCCGTATGGAGGATCGAAGGTGTGTTGAGGATAGTGCCTGAAGTAGGTCACGGATGTACTTTGGGGTAGTGCCAGTGAGAGACTTGTGGGTGAGAAGGAGGATTTTGAATTCAATCCTGTTTTTGACCGGTGACTAGTTGAGAGACATCAGTACTGGTGACATGTGACCGTGGATGGGTGTGTGGGTGAGGATTCTCGCAGCTGCTTTCTACACATGTTGGAGACGATTGATCAGGTAGGCAGGGGTGCCAGGGAGTAGTGCATTGCTCTAATCGATTCATGAAGAGCTGATGATGTGTATACGTTTCTCATCATCAGAGGGTGAAGCAATGTTGCGCAGTCTTGCTGTGTCTGAGATGGAGATAGGCTACCATCATCACCTTGTTGATGTGTGTCTCAAAGGTGAGTGAGGAATCCAAAGTCATCCCTATACTCCGGACTGCCTTAGCAACTTCAATGGTCTAGTCGTCAAGCATCAATTGGATGGGTTCAGCCTTGGACAACTGGTGAGGGGTTCCGAAAAGCAAAACTTCTGTTTTGTCACCACTTAGTTTTCGGAAATTTGAATTGAGCCAGGCCTTCACAGTTGACAGTGAGGACGACATGCAAAGACCAGACGCAGTGATGGATGGCTTTGCATGGTTATAGATTTAGATGTCATCGGCAAAGCAATGGTAGCTGAGATTGAGGCTGTGCAGGATATGGCTAAGTTGTTTTATGTAGATGCTGAAGAGGAGTGGGCCGAGATCTGAACCCTGAAGAACTCCAGACAAAGCATGATAAATCTCGGAGTTTTGCCCTCTGGGGGCTGATGTACTGCTTCTGGTCAGAGAGGTATATGAGCGCAGCCAATGCAGGGCACAGCCAGAGACCTTTATACCCTCCAGTTGCTCAAGTAAGATCGGATGGTCAACGATATGAAAGCAGCACCTTGTCCAGGAGGACAAGAATACATGGCAAGCCTTCATCAGCAGCGACAAGTAGATCATTAACTACTTTGACCAGAGTAGTTTCAGAACTATGGCCAAATCTGAACCTGGATTGCAAGCGATCGAGGAGGTTATTCTCGAGAATGTGTTTATGGAGTTGCGTGGCTACTGCACATTCAACGACCTTAGAGAGGAATCGTAGAATTGAGATGGGGTGATAATTATCAGGGATTTTGCAATCGAGGTCAGGTTTTTTTAAGCAGATGGGTAACTGCCATCTCCTTATTGGGGGAACGATGCTAGAGCAAATTAAGTTATTTAAGAGATTAGTGACAAAAGTGGCAAGGTATTTGAAAATGTTCCGGATGAGTTTGGATGGGGATGGGTCCAGTGAGCAGTTTGTAGGCTGAGATCTGGTCACTAATGAAGAGACATCAGATTCTGTTAACTTGGAAAATTGCAGTGGTGGTTGAGACTAGGTAGAGATACGGTAGGCTTTGTTTTTTCTGAAAAATAAAACTGAATCAAATGAACCACCTTATCTTTATGAAGAGAGGTGAGGGTGAGTGATTAGGTTGGACGATGGAGCCGATTAATGGTCGAGAAAATAATCTTGAGCTTATCGAAGGTATCAGCCAGAATGCTGGAAAGTAATTGGTACTGGTGCAGTCAAGTGCCTTTCGATAGCGCTTGAGCTGTTTCTAAAAGATTTGAGCATGAACGGTGAGGCCAGATTTTCTCCAAGATCTTGGGGTTCAGCAATATACCAGGGGATGGGTTTCTGCCTGAGACATACCGTGATTTTAATGTGGCCTAATCATCCTGTATGCTTGATAGCAGGCTGTTGTAAGTTTATACTGTCGTATTAGGGCATTAGAGGCAGAGTGAGCCAAGGCAGAGAGTGATGAACTGCTGATTGCTGCGGTGAATATTTCTGGAGTGATGGTGTTAAGGTTTTTAAATTGGATTTGGCACTTGTGAAATGGGAGGCGGTACTTGATGATCAAACCACACAGCGGAGTGATCAGACAGACCAGGATCAGTGACGAACAGGTTTGGTTACCAATATGCCCCATGAGCAAACCAAGTTGAGAGTATGGCCGTATCTGTCAGCGACTGATGTCACGTGTTGAATGAAACCAAGTGAGTTGAGAGTGGCCATGAGATCCCTTGAAAAGGGGGCTCTTTAGAAGTTCAATGTGGATGTTGAAATTGCCAAGTACCAGTTTTTTTTCAGATTTGGAGCACAGCTTAGAAAACAGCTCATGCAGTTCATTGACAAAATAAGTGGAGGCTCCAGGTGGGTGGTAGAGCAGCACCAACTTCACAGGTTGAACCGACCTACCATCCAGAGACATGCGCGAATGAATTGAAGGTCGGCTACGGAATCCGTCGGTTGTCAGTAGTAACACAGTGGAAACCTGCAAGGCCGCCACCACGGCCATGTGAATGTGCCTTCTAATTGAGTCCCGCGGTAGAGCTTGATTCGTTATGAGTAAATCATCTTGATGGTGCCAGGTCTCTGTTATGAAAAACAGGTCCAGACTGTTGTCCAAGATCAGATCAGCATTTTCGGTGTTCAGAGAGCGCAAATTGAGGGGCACGGTGGGTTTCCATTGCAGACAGTGTGCGTGTTTGGAAGAGGTGCACCCCCAGCGGTATTTTCCACAAGCAACATCGAGCTGCAAAAGGTTGAACCTGTTGTTGCCTTGGCAGCTGACATGTAGGGCTTAATACAGGGATGGGAGTAGGGAAATCAGTTGTAGGCAGGTTAATGGGCTTTTAGTTGCCAGCCCCCAGATGGATGTAACAAAGGTGTCACAGTATCATCAGCTTATGGCAAATGGCCATAAGGTTGGGGGTACAGGGAACTGATGGAGGAATCAAGCTCTTCAGAGCCACGCGTGTATAGGTGATCTCCGAGATTTTATAGCCCACCGCTGAAGACACGGCGCAAGGCAGGGCCACACCCAGGATGCGATGCCAAACACATCATGGGGCACCTCCCCCATGGCAATTTACTCAGAAGGCCAATCAACCCATACAGCGGCGCATCCCTGAACGGCGGGAGGAAAACAAAGAACCCAGCAAGAACAACTCCACACTGAAAGGTGCCCGAGCCGAAAGTCGAACCTGGGTGAATGCCGCTGTGGAGCAGTGGCAAAATTAAGTCATGCAGGAGCAGGGTGGTGAGTGTGTCAGGCAGTAAAGTGATGAGTGAGTGGTGATAAGAAGATTTGTGAAGAAAACGTTGATAGTTATATAAGAAGGAGGAATGAGTGAAGATGTTTGAGTTGAAATGGTGAACACGTGATCCTGGTGTAAAGGGACCGCTGCAAACCACTGCGGCGAGACAGAATGGTGCACTCTTGCAGTGAGAATGGTAAGCCTCAGGACCTGGATTTAAATTTTCTGATAAATACCACTAAGCTTTGGAGAAGAGTGAAGGAGAGATAAGTGATTAAAATAGTTTCAGACAAACTCAGGATCACATGTAAAACGCACTTCAACACAGTAGTGGCATAAGACGGGACCGCTGAAAACCTCTGCAACGAGACAGTGTTAAATTTACACAATAGGAATTATGGTCCTCAGAACACGACGTTAAACTACTTATTGAGGCTATGAATAATTAAGAAAAATAATAAAACTAAATATCTATCCATCCATACATTTTCTAAACCGCTTATCCTGGTGAGGGTCGTGGTGGCAGCAGTCCAAGGAGAGTGGACCCGACATCCCTTTCCTCAGCAATAGATTCCAGCTCTTCCTGGGGGATTCCCAAGCATTCCCAGGCCAGCCGAAGGATGTAATCCCTCCAGCGTGTCCTGGGTCGGCCCCTAAGTCTCCACCCAGTGGGGCGTGCCTGGTAGTCGTCCCGGGGGAGCCTTCCAGGGGGCATTTTTACCAGATGCCCGAACCACCTCAACTGGCTCCTCTCAATCCGGAGGAGCAGCGACTCTACTCTGAGGGTCTCCTGGATTTTTGTGCTCCTCACCTTGTCACGGAGAGTGAGCCCAGAAACTCTGCGGAGAAACCTCATTTCTGTCGCTTGTATCCGCGATGTCGTTCTTTCGGTCATTACCCAAAGTTCATGACCATAGGTGAGGATAGGGACAAAGATTGACCTGTAAACCGAGAGATTTGTCCTAGGACGAAGCTCCCGCTTCACTACCACGGACCGGTACAGTGCCCGTATCACTACAGACGCTGTTGCAATCCGCTGGCCAACCTCACGTTCCCACTTACCATCACTCGTGAACAAGACTCCAAGATATTTAAACTCCTCCACTAAGGGAAACTGCTCTCCCCTTACCTGAAGAGGGCAACCCACTCTCTTTAGTGAGAGGACCATGGCCACTTCACACTCAGCCTTGAAACGCTCTAGTGCCCGTCGGAGATCACAATCCGATGAGGTGAGAAGAACAACGTCATCTGCAAAGAGCAGCGATGCCACCTCCACGCCCCCAAACTGGACACTCTCCATATCTTGGCTGCGCCTTGAGATCCTGTACATGAAAATACGAATAGGAGTGGAGACAAGACATACCCTTGGTGGAGACCAACGGCAACATTGAACGGATTCGACTTCACGCCAAGTATACGGACGCAGCTCTTGTTCTTGGAAGAGAGAGACCGTATTGCTCTCAAAAGAGATACTGGCACCTCGTACTCCCGCAGCACCTTCCACAGTAAATCTCAGCGCACACGGTCACAGGCTTTCTCCAGATCTACAAAACAAATGTAGACTGGGTTAGCAAACTCCCATGCCCCTCAGTTATCTGTGAGAGGGCAAAAAGCTGGTCCTTGGTTCCACAGCCAGGACGGAAACCACATTGTTCCTCCTGAATCTGTGGTTCGACCCATGGTCGAAGTCTCCTCTCCAGAACCCTGGTATAGGTTTTACCTGGGATGCTCAGGAGTGTGATCCCTCTGTAGTTGGAGCACACTCTTTGGTTCCCTTTCTGAAAGCTAGGGACCACCACCCCAGTTTGCCAACATAGCTCTGAGGTTCATTGGAACACACAAGCCCCCCTTCCACCACGACAAGGTCCGATCCATTGGAAGGGATAAAACAAAATAAATTATTAAAACTGCATCAAATATACCCAGAATTTCCTGCAAATGCTCCCAAGACTCGCAGCTAAGACAGTACAGCAACGGCTCCCAGGGTGAGTGAGTGAGTGAAGAGGTTAACATTGCAGAGCAACTAGGCTCTCACAGCCAGAGAGAGCGAGAGCTATACAACTACACAACTCGGCCCTCACAGCGAGAGAGCCCCACAACTACACAGCTAGGCTCTAACGGCGAGAGAGAGAGAGCTACACAACTACACAACTCGACTCTCACAGGATTAAATGAGTGAGAATGAGGTGAGGGTCAGCGTGGGTTTTTTGCTGTGTGGTGAGTGAAGTGGAGATACTGATTCAGATGAGCTGGAGAAGGTATTGTTGTGTGGAGCAGCGACTGGCACCTGCAACACGTGGCGAGGCTTCAGTCACTCTCATTACAGAAAGTTACAATGGTTTAATCATAAAATATCATGATTAAGGACAATTAACAATAACTAGAACCAAAAGGAATAGAAATAAAACAAAGTTAACAATAATAGATTGATTAAGGCCGCTGTGATACAATCAAAAAGGAGTTGTAAAACAGGTGGATTGCAGAGCGGATTGTAAGCCTTGTGTCCCTGCTGATGACGTCACCAGATCACTGATACTAACGCTACTGCCTTTTAAAAATAATGCTGTTACTGCTTATGGTTATACTATGTTTGCTGCTATTGTCATTGCTGACTACTATCACTCATAACAGTGTGCTGCTGCCTGGCTCGTCACCCCATGCCACTGCCTCAAGACTCCACTGCCCTCATGTCAATTTGCCGCCGCTCGCCGGCCACAATGACTCTTGGCAGCCCAGCCTGCACAGTGCTGTACAGGTAAGACTGGATAATTGAATGCATAAATGACTGAACGAGCATAAGGGTCAGTGATTTTTTGGGCAGTTTTTTCGTGTAATAATTTATTTTTACGTTACAATTTGTAAAGTGCACATTATTCGTTCAATGTTCAAGACATTCTTTTGAAGAGATAACGACTTGGAGGCACAAAGAAACTGCAGTGTGTTGTTGAAGGAAGAAGGCAGCCACGTGGTTATCCACTGCTAAGTTTTGCCAGGCACTTTGTCCTATTTATGATATTCTTAGCTAATTAGTGAGTATTTTTTAGTTATTGGAGGAAACCAGAGAAGCCGGAGGAAACCCATGCAGAACAGAGGGAGAACACAAAAACTCCCTGCAGGAAGATGTCCGAAAAAGGAATTGAATCACTGAAGCAGGACCGTCTTCCTGTGAGGCATGGATGTTACCAATCCACCATCCTGCCACCCGAGTTATTAAGTGAGGATATGGGGACTGGATGCGAGCATGTTTGTAAGTGCATGAAGAGTGAGGTGGGTAGATAAATACACAAGTGAGTGAATGTGTGAATAATTGATGTGTCAGTGAACGAGGAAACTGTTGGATGAGTGAATTTCCATTCTAACTGTTGTGTAATATTATTTAAACATAATATCTAGCTGTTTTTATGCAGGCAAAATTTTTGGAAATCACCAGTCGATTCTTCAAGAGCATCCCTTCCAATCCTGACTTCTTTTTCTATTGTCCGGCATCCAACAAAGAGGTATGGAAGCTTTAGGTGCAATAGGTGCTCACAAATCCAAAACACCACCCACGAGTGTTTTGCCTATTCACTATGCACCTCAACCGTTGTTAATCGTGGTCTTGTCCACAGCAACCACCACAGTCATCTTGCTGCCATACACATCTTTTTAAGAGGAAACTTAGAAGCTGTTCTTCTCATCTTGATTTTTTGTTTCTGGTTGCCCAGTGTGGATTTTTCTCTTGATTAACGAGAAAAAAACACGTTATCATGGCTGTATGGTGCGCTCTAATGATGTCACGGCGATACTATAATATATAGCTTTAAAGTGATTTATAAATCATTCATGTGTCTTCACACCCATGCCAGGCAGCTCAATACAAATTGCCTCCTTGTGTAAACATATATGATAACAGATATTTGTTTGTCTTGGCAGCTTATATGTTTAACGTACTCCAGATGTTTATGTTATTAAGAGTCATCCGTGAGGTGTGTGCCTGCATACATGTATGCATTGTTTTGTCAGAGTGAGACTCAGGGTGTTAAGAGAAAATCACGACGCTGCAGCAAAGCCGAGGGAGTCTCCGAGACAGAGGGGAACACTGAAGGTATTCATATGCTGCCTATCCTGTTATCTACAGTAACAGGTGGCATCTTTGCCACTGTTGTTGTAGTGATTATTTTATTTAGGTTATTTGGGATATTGTCATATGTCATGTTTTCATCACCTGCAGTGTGCCTCTCTCATCACATTTGGTAACTGAGCAGACTTGGGGACTCAATAATGTTTGTATAATATGATCACCAGTATCGACAGGTTCTTTAGTGTTTCATATTGATCAGCAGAAGGCAGTGCAGCAACATCTACTTTTATACTGTTTTTCTCTCCTCCCACATTAAGCTCCCGGTCTTCAACTTACACTGAGTAGGGTGGTGAAGTATTGACATATATAACATCTACAGCAGTGGTTCTTAACCTGGGTTCGATCAAACCCCAGGGGTTCGGTGAGTCAGTCTCAGGGGTTCGGTGGAGGTCAAGACACACACACACACCTCACTCATATGATTCGTGATGACACGCCCCGCTTGGCCATCACTGGCTGCAGGTGATCACATTTTATTTTTCCAATAAAGAAGGGTTCGGTGAACGTGCATATGAAACTGGTGGGGTTCAGTACCTCCAACAAGGTTAAGAACCACTGATATACAGCATTGGGAAGCTCTCATTGAGAAGTAGATTAATTTACAGCCATATATAGCCTTATCAGTGTTACATGTTTTTATTATTATATAATAATATTGTAATCGTATTGTTAGAGTGGGATTGTTCAAGGTTGAAGTCAATATCTTTCCTGTGCAAGTGAATGTGAGAGAGTGCTCATCTCTGGTGGCGGCTCTGAGTTGGTGTTAGAAATTCCATATTTTCATGGCAGGCTTAACTCTCCATAGGATGACCACTGTTGATATTTTGAAATGGTTGTGATTTTATCAACCGTAGAGCTATCAACTTGTGTTGCACAGCCTGAAACATATAGCCTTGGTGGCCAGCTGCTATAGAAGTTGCTTTATTGAGTTTCACCTTCTTATAATGAGAGAGAAAATACTTAGATCACAGTCAGGGGTGTTCTAAGGGGCATTACTGGACACGGCCAATCAGGGTGGTGGAGGGTTAAACGACACTATTTTATAATTTATAATTTTTTACGTGACCTGACCCAGAAATGGATTTCATTGATAAAATTGGTCACGAAAGCCTTCGAATTAAAGATATCTCAGGTACTTTAACGTACATCATAGTAGTTGAGAATACTCAAGCACTGGACCATTATGATCATAGCTCAGTTGGAATTTTATTTGGGGAAAATCAAAGCAAAGTACTTCTTAAATATTACTTATATCAGTTCCTAGGTGGCATGGTCGTACAGTGACTAGTGCGACCACCTTCATAAACAAATTCCTGGGTTTTGTTTATGGCTTGAGTACCTTTCTCTGTGAAGGTTGTATCTTTTCCTTGTCTACGTGGGTTTTTGCTGGGCACTCCAGTTTCCTTGCACAGTCAAAAGATATCCTTTTATATATCACATGATCTGCTAAATAATTTTCCCCTAGTACTCTGTGATGATTGACTGGCGTTCCATCCTGAGTATAGCCCTGATTTGTGCCCTGTGTTTGCTTGTTATAAGCTCCAGATCATAGTGATCCTCCACAGGATTAAAGTGGTACTGAAAATGAAGTAATAATATATATTTGTTCCTTGGGTATTTCATTTCTCTTGCACCTGCCTCCTCTAGCACGAACCTCCTTCTCTCTGACCGAGAGTGATGCTGAAATTGTTGTCGAATACCACGACGGGTTTAAAACAGGAGGGGATGCCAACTCCTCCACATGGCGCCAGGGCTCATGCAAGGACCCTGATGATGACGATGAAGATGATGAAGAGTTGGAGGAAGAGGATGATGATGATGATAATGATGGTGATGAACCCAAGGACGATAATGGAGAGGTTGAATTTTCATCTAATGGAACTATCGACGCTGCAGACCGGGCAAATGACTTTGAAATTGATGATGACGATGATGACAGTGATGATGATAGTGATGGTGGTGATGGTGGCGGCAATGATGGTAGAGATTTTGGTGATGGATTGCCGCCATTGTTCGTCCACCTGACTTGCTCTGTCAGTGTTCGGAACCAACACTGTTCCATGCCTGTGCGCACTCTGCCCACATGCCTTGGTGAGTTGGTGTGTGTATTAATATGGAGCGTGATGATCTGTTCTGACATTCAGATTTCCCCAGTGCATATGTTACCCAGTTTGGTGGAACTGCAATGTGCAGATAACAGATGTGTACATACGTGTGCATGCTCTTATAAAACACCAAACCTCAATCTAACGTTTAGAGATGAGTAAAAATTGATAATTAAATCCAGAACTTTGCGTGAGAAATTCTTATTTTCTGGAAGTCACTTATATTCTTTAACCCATACAGCCTGGAATTTAATCCTTTTATTTCGAACTGTTGAATCTCTCTTCTGTAGGTACAGGCTTAAGACGATTATTTACATTAACTCTCCAAAAACAATACTTATTCCTATTTCAAACCTCTCTGCTCTTCTGCACCATGCTGGTCATTGTTCCTTCCCTTTGTCTGTGTCTACTGGTTATATGCGGGCTGACATTGTATTTTAAGATAGAGCCTTGAAGGACATATTGAATGTGTAAGAAGGGCAAGACCTAAAACCAGATGGTGGCAGCGATGAAACTCGAAGAGAAGAAGTGGTAAAGTGCAATGGTTGTGATATCTGAAAGAAAGACGGTTGCAATGCGGAGATGTATTTTACCCCTTGATGTCTGTGACAAGCGGGCACAAACCCAATCTTGGTTCAGGTCATAGTGACGTGGGAGTTCACGAATCAGAATTCTCCCAAATGGGGAAATGAGGAATGGAAGCCTTTATGTGGTGTGGGAAAGGTTGATGGAGTCAAACCCCCAGAAACGTACTGCAGACTAGAGTCATAAAACCCATATATAACAACGACAATGATGGGGCTGTTCTGTAGCAACGGTATACTTATCACACCCCTCCTACTGGTTACAAGCGGTATTAATGCACGTTATCACGTGATTGTGAGCCGTAGGCCATTTCTTTCGTTATATGACCTTCAGGTAAAAGCGCTCTAGAAATGTAAATATTATAATACTATTATTATCAAACAAGCATTTAGCTCACAGACTCGCAGTTGCACTGTCTATTACTCTATCAATCACACACTGTTGGTGTGCCTCCTAGACACACACACTGACACTGAAACTAACTCTCATTAACCTATTCTACCAGGCATACGTATGTCTCTTGGGAGCTAACGCTATACAACATTTATTAGTCCACTCTATGTGGGTACATATACTCGGACAGTCCAACTGGTGTCGACTTGGCTCCAATGGTGCAGTCGCTGGCTGGTGCTGTAGCGATGTGACGAACAGTGCTCGCCCTGATGACGTGGCAACGACCAGAGTTGATCTTGGTGACGACGTAACAATGAGGCAGCTTGCTTGAGCTTTGCCGAGCCACCCCACAGGGCGTGTCGCACTGGCCTTGGGCCGATGGCACCCCGTGCTGCTCTTAGGCTGGTGAGATGGCCCTTACTGTCCTTGAGCAGGTGAGATTGGCCTTCTGCATTTTTTCTCCAACCCATCCTTTAGCCAAGCTGCCCAAGCGTGCTAGGCTGGGTCTCAAGCCGTTGAAACGAGGTGGTTTGTGTGGAAGCTGTACCGCTCGATGCCCGCTTGCTTGCGCGAGGTTGCCACGTGGCGCGGTCTTTCTCTCACTATCCTGGGATCGACTTGGCGGTGCTTTCTGGTCGAGCAGTTTTTTCATCTCCCGTCGTCCCGATCTGTCTCCCTGTTCTCGCTCAGGTTTTAGAAATTACAACTGTTCTTTGCTCCTCCCCTTAGGTTGGGTCTGTTTGGTCACTCAGGCAACATCTCTGTCCTAAGTTCTGCATACATATCCCCCTATATGCTTGCATGTACAGTGTCTTAGATAACCTCACAGGCCCTGTCTTTACTCATTACACATGCACACCTGCTGTATTTACTCAACATGCACAAATTCACATTCAAGCCCACGTTTGCGACAATGTTATGTCGTGGTTGTTATTGTCACAGGGGAGGTGTTGGGATGGCTGGAAGGTGTGGATTTGAGAAAGTTTCGTCTCAAGGATTTGACAGTCACATTGGACATTATCCTTCTCACCTTGCCACTTGAGATTGAAGGGTCACCTCTTGGGATATCGCATAACAGGTGAAGAGTCTGGATTTGATACTTTATTACACACACATGATAAATTGATTACAATATGCTCTCCCACATTATAAATATAAGTAAGCTTCGATGATTTTCTGTTTGTATGCATTGATTGTAAGTAGTTCGTGGGATCCCTGCAGCCAAAAAGGGAACTGCATTAGCCAAAACTCAAGTGAAAGAAACCAATTCTTGAATAATGTTGTGTATTTTTGCATACCTACTATGCACATGCATGCTGAAAACATGCAAACACAAATGAGCATGTGTATCTTATCAGGCATTGCCTGAAATAATTGCCTAACCTGCATTACATTTATCTGCTGCCCAGGAGCACTAATTAGTCAGAAGGTTGAGTGTTATTTTTCTTTATGTCTTTTGTCTTGTCGCACTTCACTACAGATACGCATCGGAGAACAGTGCCTTCATTCACCGCTCGCCGTTGCAGGGCAGCTCCTACCGGTCAGATGAGGAGAACGTCCTGCATGGCCCGCTGCTTCCCTCCGCCATTACTGAACTACGGTTAGCCTGCTTACCTGCCTGGGTGCTTTTTCACCAATACGTGCAATTTCACCTACTTGCTCTATTTCCATGACTCGTTTGGTTTACAGTATTCCGATCATAATTCTATTATCTTGATTATAATGGTTATGGTTTATGGCATTAGCCATGGTCATGGTAACAGCGTAAGTAGCAATGGCAGTAAAAGGTGAAATGGAGGCAGGAGTGGTAGCAGTAACCGAACTTAGAAACATCATCAGCAGAATTTTCACTGGCATCATCAGCAGCCATAGCACTAACAAAAGCAGAAACATTATCGTCAGCAGCAGTAGCAGCAGCTTCTTTGCCATTATCACTATCACCGCTGGTATCATAATCGTCATCATGGTCAGCAAGGCATCTAACAGCAGTTAGCCACTGAGCTAGTAAATCTAAAGCCTGGATTTGTGCGGTTAATCTGAATGTCTGTTTCTCTGTTGTGTTTTTGAAATTTAATGACAGGGAGGGAATACCAGCCCCTCTATCCAACCTGACGGAGACACACAGGCAGGCCGTCCTGGACACCGTAGAGGAGGTAACTGACGGATGAATACCGAGTCTTTACCAAACACCTCTTTCACCATTATTGTCCTCTTCATTCTATTTATCGCCACATCATTACCCATGCCACAAACACGGACTCAATGTGGATATGTGTGCGTGTGTGATAACTAAAGATTGTGTGAAATTAAAGACAGTGTGTGTGTGATTGTGTGAGACATTGTGCATCTGGGCATGTAGGGAGAGATGGGCTTAGGTACAACTTAGGAGTGTTGTTGCCATGGTAACGAGAAAACCCTGCCCAAGGGGTGAAGCGGAGAGGATTGGAATATTCCAGACTCCAGCAGACAGATAGAGCAGGGAGACGATGGGGAGAAGATTGATATTGAGGGCAGTGGCGTTAAGTTGTCGGAAAAATGGCAAAGGAATAGAAACACAAACTAGTCAACCTACCAGAAGAAACCACTCGATCCTAGAACCACCGTCTCGACCCCAGCAGAGAGAGAGCGACCGCGCCACATGACGACCACACCCAAACACGTGGACACTGTGCGGCACAGCTTCCGTGCAGCGGACCTCTCAATGGCCTGAGACCTCGCGTGGCTCAAGGACCAGTTGGAGGACCAATGCAGACGACCTGTCTCATCAGCTCTAGGCCAGCAAGGACTGTCTCATCAGCTCGAGTGCAGCACTACATGCTATCAGCTTGAGGCCATAGCGACACACCCTACGGTGTGGCACGCGACTTCATTCAGCTTGGGCGAGCTGCCTCGTCGCAACATCATTAATGAGGTCAACTTTGTTCATCGCCACATCGTCAACAGGGCGAGCATTGTTCATCACAATGATCGCAGGACCAGTTCTATTCATCACATTGCTATGGTACCAGCCAGTGACTTCCTGCTCGTGGCCAGGTTGACATCAGTTGGACTTTAATTCGAAGGCTTTCGTGACCAATGTTTTTGGGTTGGGTCATATAAAAAATGTATGTCGTAAACCCTCCATCACCCGACAACAGCCAATCAGTAAAGTATGTCAATGTTAACAAAACGTGCCAATTCTTCACTATCTCAGCACACCCGTGTGTTGAAGAGCAAACTCACAGCATTTATAAATGAAATACGATGTGTTACTGATAATAGCAATCAGCATCATCAGGCAACCCGTACCTACTTAATACGAATTCACTTCAGAATAAAGAGTGGGGAGGCTGTAATGTCATCACAGCGTGCGCTCATTCGTTGCTAGGATCCAGTGGGTTTGGGGGGGTGGTAACAATTACAGAGGTTTTGAAAGCTTGGTTAATTAGATTGTATTAGTCAGGTGCTCTATAAATGCAGTTTATAACAGCACCTACTTTTGATTTTTACTAACACAGAGATGGAGCAGCAATGGTTTCCCCTCTGTCTCTGGTTACTGATAATTTGTTCGTGGAAAGTTTTGAGGCCAAAGCTCTAAAAACAAGCATACTAAAACCATCCTACTGGTTTAGGTAAGTGGATAACACATTATTCATCTGGTCACACGGTAAAAATACGCTAAGTGGATTTTTCAAACATCTCAGTTCACAACACCCGTCGATACAATTCACCATGGGGATGAAAGTGGATAACACAGTGCCATTTCTGGATTTCTTGCTAAGGCAGAGCTTAGTTTATAAAATATTGCACAGTGTTATTGAAAACCCATATATACCGACGCTTACTTAAATGCACAATCGCATCATCACCCCTCATAAAAATCCACTCTCATACATCAGGCAAAATAAGTGTTTGATGCCAAAAGCTTGTGGACTGAGATTTTACATGTCAAGAATGCTCTTTAACTTAACAATTATAGCAACGCACAGATCAACAGAGCTCTAATTAATTAAAACAGGCTGAAAATGGTAACGTAATTAAAACCATCAAACTACCATTTATTGCCGGAGTAACTGATGAATGAACTATAATTTTATTTTAGAAAAATTAAAGTAAGATTTGGCACAGTAAAATCAGTCGAAGGAATACTAACTAGTGTCAAAGATGAACTACCTAAACTCTCCAGAGAAGGAGTTTACCGCATTGCCTGTTCGTGCAGACAGTGTTATGTTGATCATACTTGTAGCAATATTAGCACACGTCTTAAGAGAACATCAAAGGAACATCAAAAACTCCCAAACCAAACTGTTGGCGGTTGCAGAACACTCTTTCCAGCAGGGTCATAGAATTGATTTTGACAACGTCAACATTTTATGTAAAACTAAGCATTACTGGCTGATACTAATCTGAGAGTCTATTGAAATTGACAAAAATAAGAATAATTTAAATCGTTCCGAAAGCTTGAAACTTAGTGCGGCTTGGAAACGCATTCTCATACAATAAACATACCAGCTACATACATCCTTAACGCTAAACACAATTCTGCGTTCACACTTCATGATGAGGGTAATCTGACATTGTTGGCCCTTTGTCCAAATAACTCACTTATAATTCGAAACACCGGACTGAATCTGATTAACCTATCTTGTAAACACCTATGTAATATGTTGCCCCAACCCAGCCCCCCCCCCCCCTGCATTGTGTCCCGGCTCTCTTGAACCCGGGAGTGATGACATCACAATCCCCCTATAAAAAGGGACCCAGAATCGGACCAGTTTTACGAGCTGCTCGCCCAGGTTAGGCAGCGGTGCCTGATGCTGATTGCAATTATCAGTGAAACGTGTATCTCATTATGAATACTGCGGGTTCGCTCTCCCACACACTGGTGTACTGAGATAGTGAAGGAATTCTAACGTTCTTTTCACGTGACAAGCCTTACTGATTGGCCGTGTTTGATGGTGGAGGATTAAACGACACTTTTTTGCGTGACTTGACCCACAAATGGATTTCGTTGAGGACTCTTAAGTACTGTTTAGAGTTAGCCGCCGACACATGTGTACTATAGGAGTGTAACGCATGTCCACATACACCTGGGTAACTGGCGTATTGAGAGTGGGTTAATTCCAAGTGTGTGTGGGGGAGGAACGCGAACCGCTTGTGAGCAGCGCTAAGCTCCTGTGCAGATACGATGTTAGTTGAATGTTTGTCTGACTGGAAGTGTGTACTAGCCGCTTATGAACGATAGGGGGTGCTGGGCACCCACGTAAGGGGGATTGTGAGAGAATTTGTTGTTATAAGTTTGCAGTTGCTACATATTGAGGGGGTAGACGAGTAGTAAATAATCACTGCCGCCTTTGTATTCACATTATTACTGTCATTTACCATCATTATCACTTTCAATCACCACTACCACCAAAATAAATTTTATGGAGCCCACCACCATTGACACCCACCCCAACCACCCTGCTGACAAATGCAGATCCGCTGGTTGCTGCGTGACGAGGTGGTGTCGGCTCTACGAGTGGCCCGCTCCGTGTCGCATCGATCCCTCTCCTCGGTGGCTGCCCATGTTTCCCGCTCACGGGACCGCCCCTCCTGCCTCATGGAGCATGTGACGCTCCAGTTTGTGTTCGGCCCCGACCAGTCCATGAGTCGCTTCATACAGGTGAGAGAGTGTGCTGTTGTTGTATTGTTGCCAGTTTAAATGGCCGGTTTCTAGCGTTACCTGGGTTGATTGGTTATTCCTCCATTAGTACGGGGGTTGGAAAAGAATTGTACTTCCTTATATGCTTCCTGGCGCCAATCTTTATTCGAAGGATCTTCGGATCGTTATTTGTCTGGAACCTCTCTCGAGACCTGTTCGCCAAGGGAGACCTGAGCTACACTTCAGGTGGTAGTTCTTACGTTCATTGAAGCATGTAAACTCCACCATCATGATAAGGTTATGAGCAACTGGAATTTTGATATTGCATTTAATTAGTTTTTGGGCACTGTGCATTGTTTGTCCTGTTTGAAATAAGCTTCAGTATGTTTTGTGTAAATAATTGTTTTTGCTCTTTTATTTTGTTTTTCTACGTATCGCTGCTTGTTTTCATGTGTATTTGTGTTACTCTCCAGGAGCTAGAGTCAATGGACTTGGGACAGACATACAAGCTACTTCAGTCTGGAGAATTTCACTTTGTGGCCATACGGGAGACAAGAGACAGAGGTCCTCCCTCGCTCAGTGCGAATATTGGCAACATTACCAGTGTTGAAGTCCTTTCAACCATCACTAGCGAAGATGGTGGTGCTGTTGATGGTGGTGGGGATTGTGCTGCTATTGTTGATGGTGTTGCAGTTGATAGTAATGCAGTTTATGGTACGGACACCATAGCTGCTGATGTTACTGTCGATGACAGTGCTGTTGCTTATGGTTCCATTGAGGATGTTGGTAGCATTGTTCACAGTGCTGCTAGTGATGGTGCTACTGTTACGGTCACCTCCAACGTTATCGATGACAGTAGCTCAAATGAAGTTATTACCTCTCCTGTGCCTGACGTAGCTGTCCGTATTGAAAATAGTAAAGAAAGCGTCATGAAAAAAGGCATGCCAAATTCACCAGAAGATGAAGAATCATCCACTGCCACTAACACTGGTAAAGACACAGGCTGTTTACATCCTACTTCATGTGTAATAAGGCCATGGTAGCATATATGATGATGATGGTGGTTGTAATTATGTGGATAAATATGATGGCAAGTAGTAGTGGTGGATCATTCTGCTGCTGTTAACAGGATATCGTCATCTTGTCTCTGGCTTGGAATCCTCTCCCTTTGATAGTTACTTTGCTCTGTGTTTAGAGATGCTGTCACATTTAGATGTATTAGTCCTATACATTTTATTAAGTTAGCGATGATGGTGATAATGATAATTGCGAATTCTATTTTAGCTTTTCGCTTATAGTGAGGTTTGATGTATGGGTTCAGATTACTCCTCGACCTAGATTCGAACTTATGGCCTTGTGGTCAGAGTCGTCAACTTGAAAGTGCAAACCCTAGTTAGAGTAAATTAGCACCGTTTGCATTTGAAGGGACTGGCCATTGAGCTGGAGCACTTTTAACTCGTATAATCTACATAATTAATCTCATCTCATTGTCAGAACCACTTAATCCTGTACAGGGTCGCGGTGAGCCGGAGCCTATCCTGGCAGCCACAGGGTGCAGGGCAGGGATATACCCCCAATGAGACACCAGTCCATCACCGGGCACTGAGGGAAATTTAGTTTGCAAGCCAATTAACCCCTACAGCAGCATGTTTTTGGACTGTGAGAGGAAACCGGAGTGCCCAGCGACAACCCACATGGACACGGGGAGAACATTCAAACTCCACACAGAAGGGCACCCAAGCCGAGATTCGAACCCAGGACCTTCTTGCTGTGAAGCAACAGCCCTACCCACTGGGCCACCATGCTGCCCATTATCTACATACTTTTAGAATGTAATACTTTACTACATTGTAAAGGCCTCCTGGTGTTCATGAGGTCCTCTTGCCTCTATCACCAGGGAACCAGCAGCAATTATTTAACAGGCCACATGCTGCTGATGAGACGCAGATGAAATGACACTAAACATAATGCTGCTTCACAACAATACGGAAGGCCGATGGGGTGGTGGATGTGATTATTGTCTACAAGAATGCCTCTGTATTTATTTATATTTTAATAATATCAGTAATGGGATTGTGGATTATTCTTATTTAGGCCAAGAATACATTGTTGAGGGTGACACTGGGAGGGGCCAAGGAGGGGGATCCGAGGACCTTGCGAGGCATCCACCGCTAATGCCTGACTTCTGGCTCATCCTTCGTGTTCAGCCAGATCGAGTCACTGTCTTCACACACTCCAGGTCAGCTTTCCTGAGGAACAGTAGTGACAATGGTGTTGTTTGTAGAGATGGTAATTCTGACGGTGCAATGTGCGTAATTTCGTCAAACCAACCAGATGGCTCGACGGCAGGGTGAGCGGCTCCGAATTATAAAATTGTAGGTTCAATTCCTGGTTGAGGGCTGGCTAAGCCCATCATTCCTTCGCGTCGATAAGGGTGATTATTCTAAAGAGAGGCTTGTCTCTTGACCATAGGAATTAGACTTTTCCACCACTAGTTAGGGTCATAAAAAGATACGAGCACTACCTCAAATCCATTTGGACCAGAAATCACTGTTTTGTGATATTTTGTGATGGCGGTAGGTGAGGTGGTCAGGCTACTGATGCTGCTTCCCCTCCTGCAACTGTCTGCTGTTTCTGCTCCTGTTACTAGTATAAGCACTACTATTGTTCCTGCTAGTATTACTGAACATTTCTATAGTTACGCTGATGATTGCTTTGAACCCTAATACAATTGGCTACTAATGTTATGGTTGCATTTACCATTGCTGCTGATGCTTCTACTATAACAACAACTAGTGCTGCAGCTACCACTTGTGTTATTTATAATACTACTACTGCTGCTGCATGACCTGACCTTGACTGTTATGTCCATCAGGAGTCTCGTCGTCTCATCGGGCTCTATGGCTCATACCTCTCCATCATCACCATCGTCGTCGTCATCATCAGCAGAATCATCTGCATCATCAACATCATCATTCTCAGACAGTGAGCCTGGATTCCTTTCAGTCCACCGGATGGTCGTTAAGAAAATCGCTGAGATTGGTCGTGTAGTGAACCAGGTGAGGTTCCTCTCACTCTATGTATATCCTGCTTGCGATTTTAAATGGTTGCACTGAAGTCTTGCTGTGACTGTATCCTTGTATCTGTACATTTAAATCTACGTTTTATATATTTAGGAATGTATTAATGTGGGTTTTCATAGCTCAGTGTATGAAAATTCTCTTTAGAGCTGCTCTTTCAGAGTAGCCATAGTGAACTCTGCTCCGGTCTCCTTCATGATGTTTCACTTCGAGAGCCTGATGATGCCTTTTTACGTGGGAGGTGAAACATTGTGAATGAGAGAGGAGGAATGCTCACCATGATTGTAATGATGTAGGTTTTTCACGGCTCGATGCCTGATGATTGCTTCAAAAACTGCGCTCTCGGGACAGCCATGTCGATCACTCCCTCTCCCTCCATCGCGATCGACTCGCCTGTCCCTAGAGAGCAGCTTTTCGAAGCAATCATCATGATTATCCCAAAAGAGCATCTCCCGTGAGCAGTTCTTGTCATCATACATTACATTATGTCTTCCATCCAGCTGTTTAATCTGGAAAATATATATATGTATTGCACATGAGACCTAGAATATATATTGCATGTAAAAAACAGATATGTACCCCATATTTACTTGGCAATTGTTTCCAATATTGTAGCAATGTAGTTTACAGAATTAACAGTGTTCTTACTTTCTCAAATACGTTCATATGTTTCCATAGAGCCTTCTCCTTCAGGACCTTCATGACACGCGCTGCTGTAACTCTCTGCTTGTAGCCGAAAGCGAGGAAGACATATGGAAACAAGACTCAGTGTACAGCTCCTACCGGCACAGACAATACATGCCTGAAGGTTACTCTATGTGGACGCTTGCCAATCTGTATCTATGTGTCGCTATCTCTTTATGAGTTGTCTATAAGTGTATCTCTCTGACTCAAATAGTATGATGAATGTGTTGGCAGAGTGTAATTACGTCTGACCAAGGAAGTGATGAAAGACATAGGCAGGGTGTTCTGCCAGGCTGAAATGGCCTCCCATCAACGTGTCAATTGTTCTAAATATTTATCTGCATGTGTGTATGTGGGGGAGCAGTGGTGTAACAGCATGTCGTGCTACGAATCCGGCAACTCAGTTTCGATTCCCGCTTATGGTCAATACTAATGATGATCATCCAAACCAGTTTTGAGCCTGCCCCAGGTGAACTCAGCCTCAAATGAATACCTGGTGTGATGTCTAAGTCGAGGCAAAGGTGGCTGGGCGTGGTACTGGTTACCCACCCCCACTTGTGCTATGCCAGCCTTCATAGGTGCTCACTCACAGCACTTGCCACATATCCTGTTAAGGCTATATGAGAGCTCTTTGTCTTTGTATCTTTACCTCATGTGTACATGTATTTGTCTATATTTCAGTCCTTGTCACGGTTTCTTTCTACCTTTGGGAGTCTGTCGGACTTGGTGTGTTTTTCTATTTGTCCCATCGCCTTGTCTGTACTAATCTGTATCTTTGTATGTCTTAGTCTCTTTGTTGCTGTCTTTCTATCACTGCCTTTGTGGCTTTCCGTGTGTGTCTCTTCAGACTAATCAATTGAAGACTCGGCCATGTATATGTTCTTAATATGTTTATCTCACTCCTTTGTCTTTAGAGTATGGAGCTGATGACGGCTATCAGAGTAAAGACTACCTAGCTGCCTCTATGCTCTTCATGCCGGGACACTTTGCATGCGACGTCATGTGGTCAACTGTCATCCCTGTGCACCCACGCTTACGCATGGCACCTAGCCTTGCTGGCAGCAAAGGTAACGCTGTAAAGTTGACACTATGAAACTGACAATAACTTTAATTATAAACTCACTGACACTGGCATTAACAGTAACATTAACAGTAAGTAACATTGAGCCTGCACATTGCATCCAGCATAGCTGTTATATTGGCACTGTGATAAAATTGGAAATCTAATACTGTCAATGACAATCACACTTATACTGTGACAATGACCATGATCCTGTGATGCACTTAACACTGTGGGATTGATCCTGTGACTATAAAATTTTCTGGCAGCAGACCTGGTATCTTTTATGGCACTAGATATGGTACACATTGACACTAATATTGACTCTACACATCCATACTCAAGTAAATTTGGTCCTGAGCCAGTCGTGGAAACCCTTCATGACTATGGTAGATGTGTCTGTCTCCAAATAGAAAAAAAGCTGCAGTCTCTTTCTCAGGGAGTTCATAATAGCTGTCAGAGATACCGTGGTATCAATGCGGGGGTCCTGGATTTGAGGCCTGCATGCGGGTGTTTCTCTCTTGTACTTTTTCTCACAATAATGTTATAAGTAGTACTGTCACCTTGCTAAATAAAATGTCAATTACATGAGAAAACGATCCTCACTGGGTTCTCACTTGATTGACTAGAGGTGTCAATCATGAGCGGTAATAACCCATAGTGGGGTTTAACCTCTAAAGGACTTCATTTAAGCAATTTAATGAAGTGTGAAGGAGGACACTTTGATGTTGAAGAAAGGAAATCATGCATATGAAGGGACACCATAGTTAAAAAAAGAGATTTCTTTATTCGAGAATTTCACTTCAGAGCTGCTCTTTGGGATAACTGTGTCATATGGATGCCATCAACGTGGGAGGTGAAATATTGCAAAGGAGGAATATCTCATTATCTGAAACTGCTTAATCCTATATAGGGTCACGGTGAGCCGGAGCCTATCCCGGAAACACAGGGCGTAAGGCAGGAATACACCCGACGACGGGACGCCAGTCCATCGCCGGGCACTGCGGGGCAATTTAGCCTACGAGCCAATCAACCTATGTAGCATGCTTTTTGGACTGTGGGAGGAAACCGGAGTGCCCGGCGAAAACCCACGCGGACACGGGGAGACCATGCAAACTCCACACAGAAAGGCACCCGAGCTGAGAGATTCGAACCCGGGACCTTCTTGCTGTGAGGCGACAGCGCTAACCACTGGGCCACCGCGCCGCCCCAAAGGAGGAATATGGCTATCCTAAAAGAACATCTGTGAAGAGCAAGTATCATACATTGGGCCGTGAACCTACGTCATTACATTGTGATGGATATTTTGTGTCGCAGGAATCCCGGATCTAGAGCTTGCAAGCTTACTGGATATTTTCTGCTGTAATAATAATCACCTATCCAAATCTCTTTTTGCACTTGTTTTTTTTTCTGCAGGCATGCAGTCACTGCGATCAGCACTTGCCGCTTTCTCTGTGGGGAATCGCAAAAACATGTATGTTTACCAAGAAAGGTCAACAGGAGCGGTCTGCTATCTCAGGTGCGATCGTCATTATTAAGATTATCATCTTCATCAGCACTTTAAACATTTTTTGTTCTTGATAAAAATTAAACTACTTGGTAATACTGCGTTCATAGTAGTTTACAAGCACAAATAATAAAAATAAACTCAACACATAATGATGTATGTTTTCACGGCTCGATGCATGATGATTGCTTCGAAAAGCTGCTGTCTCGGGACAGCCGCGTCGATCGCTCCCTCTCCTCTCCTCGTGACGTTTCGCCTCACTCGTTAGATGCATCCTCAGGCGCAGTATGTGTGTGTAGTGCCTGTTGCTCCTTTATATATGTGGGTATTATGTATGTGTCGAGTCATCTTTTGTTGTGTGAGGTCTACATCTGAATTACATTAACACTAATCTCCTTATCTTATTCACACCCCGGAACTGCGATAACTCCCACCCTGCTTTGTCTGTGGCTAGTCCCCTAATTTGCATCTCATGAAAGAAACCTCTGACATACCTGTCGATCCCCCTCTGATGTCCACACCCAATAGTTCTATATCTGTGCATTACTGACTCAATAACTGGCCTCCAGGATTGGCTGAGCTTTATATTCATTTCTTGTTTTCGGTTCATGATCCTTTTAGTCTTATGAATCTCAATTGCTTCACGAATTAATCTTGGACCTTTATGGCAGATGGCTGCTAGTATTCGTATTTTATCAAAATCGATTCTATGTTGTTTATCTACACTATGTGCTGCTGTTGCTGATTTATCCGTGTGCCGCAAACGTACGGCTGCCTCGTGTTCTCATTTTATTGTGGCTATTGTTCTTCCTGTTTGTCCGATGTATGCTTCCTCAGAGTTGCTGCAAGGGATGCAATATATGCCTTCTGTCTGTAACGGTAGTCAGTCTATAGGTGATTTAAGTACGTCTTGTATCTTCTGGTGGGTTGTGAAGACTGTTTTTATTTTATATTTTTCTAGTATTTGCTAATTTTGTCTGTGGTGCCTTTCACATTTGGCAGGAAAGCGTGGGTCTTGATATCTTCCTCCTCATTTTCTTGCTGTTTCTATCTACGTTCTCTTGTTATGGCACGTTGGATTTCTGTTTTTGTGTATCCATTACTCGCGAGTGCTTGTTGTAGATGTTGTAGCTCGTCTCTTAGATGTTGTTTGTCTGAAATTGTTTTTGACCGGTGGGCTAAGGTGTGCAGTATCCCCCATTTCCGTTTCGGGTGATGATGAAACTCCGCGTGTAAATACCTGTCCGTATGTGTTGTCTTCCTGTGTACAGTGTGGTTAAGTGTCCCCTCTGCGTTTCTCTTCACCAGTACGTCCAGGAACGGAATTTGGCCGTTTTCTTCTATTTCCATAGTGAACTTGATGTCGGGTGTACAGAGTTTAAGTTACCAAGGGATTCCTCTAGCTTCTGTCTTCCGTGTGGCCATATGACAAATGTGTCATCAATGTATCGATACCAGTTGGTAGGTTTTAGTGTAGATGAGTTTATGGCTTCCTCCTCAAAACTGCTTAGATGCAGGTTGGCTGCTGTGGGTAAGACTGGTGATCCCATTGCTGCACCCTCTTTTTGTTGGTAGAACTCCCCGTCGAACTTGAAATAGGTTGTTGTCAGGCATACCTTTGCCAGCTCTGCTAACCTCCGGTGAAAACGTTTTTCAATCATCTTGATGGTTTCTTTGATGGATATTTTTGTAAATAAGGAGACCACATCAAAACTATCGAGCAGGTCCGTTTCGTTGAGTGTGATTTGTTGCAGCCTTTCGATGAAGTGTCTTGAGTTCTTGATATATGAGGCTGCGCGCTCCACTGTGGGTTGTAGTTCTTTGGCTATGTATTTGGCGAGTTTGTAGCTTGATGAACCTATTGCACTTACTATCGGTCGGTACGGGGTCCCCTCTTAATGAATCTTTGGTAGTCCGTATAGTCTGGGGATTCTGCCATCTTGTGGATTCAATTCTTTTAGTTTCTCTTCACTTTGAATATTCTGCTTGATGATGGCCTTTGTTCAGATTTCGATTTTCTTGGTTGGGTCCCGTTGAGTTTCTCATATATTGCGGTGTTGCTGACTTCTTGGTGCATCTTCAACTTGTAATCATCTGTGTTGACGATGACTAGCGTTTCCTTTGTCCACATGCAGAATGAGTGTCTTCATTTTTGTTAATTTTGTTAAGCTCTCGCCGTTCTTCAGCCATACAGTTAGATTTTGGTGGTTTAGATTTGCGTATGATTCTGCACACATCTTGGCAGATTTCTTCAGCATTTACTTCTGGAGCTTGCTGTTAAAAATTGCACATGTGTCAATGACACTGCTTTAAAAGGATAACCTATGTACGTAATAGGCAGCACATTTAGTAATGACCCTTCCTCAGAGCCCTTCGTGTGATATCAAAAAATGCAATTTCCCAAAAGTTTGCTTGTTACCTAATGTTCCTTTCAAGGCCACAGCATTATTGATGAATGTGAATTTTCTGTTTTTTGTCATCGTAATCATCGTTAAAACCAGTCATATCATCACCACCAGAAGTAACATCACGATCGGTTTCATGATCATGATATTAATTCAAAATCAACATCAGCAGCTGCAGGGTCAGCATCATGAACTTTAATTGTCAGCATCCTTATCATCAGTAGCATCAGCTTCATCACTAGTTTTATCTTCCTTATAAACAAGAATAGCATCATTAACCTCAATTTGTCATGATTGATAAGTGTGCATAACAATTCTAATAATTCCATTAATTTACTTAGGAGAGCCTCACTGAGCCTTAAGACTGTCTCATGCTTCTCCTATTTGCATGAATGAGTGTGGGGGACAGACATGGTGGTTTAGTGGGTAACGCTGTCGCCTAGCAGCAGGAAGGTCCCGGGTTCGATTACCTGCTGTGGTGCCTTTCTATGTGGAGTTTGCGTGTACTGCCCATGCCTACGTGCCTTTTTGCTAGGTACTCTTATTTCCTCCCACCGTCCAAAGATACGTTGCTGCCTAGGTTAATTGGCCTGCTGAGTAAATACCTTTAAAAAAAGTGTGCCACTGGATGTACTGGCGTCACATCCTGGGTAGTCTCCCGCCTTGTGTGCTCCGTGGACCGGATTGGCTCCGGCTTCAACCGTGACCCTGTACAGGATTAAGCGTCTATTGATAATGAATAAGTGCCTCTATATTCAGGCCTACTTGACAGTCTGGATGGGTGAAGCCTCCGTCCCTCCTACCCAGCAGCCGCCGTCACCGTTGGAACAGTACCCGTACCTCACGCTCATAAGCATAGTACACCTCTACACATTGCCGTCTCTCTAAACTGTATTTCCTCACCTCCCTTTGGCCTCACCAATTGCTCACCTCATTTGCAGCACCACTGTTTCTCACTTACCTTCGTCACCTTTTAATTTCTCTCATCATCCTCCCTCTCACAATTTTCACAACATATCCTGTCAACTTTAAGCAAGCTGCAGCTTCCTCACAATCCACCGTGAGTTAAGTGAGTTATTTATTACTTAAAACTCACTGCAGTGGGGTTGTAGGCTGTCTGCGAATCTTACCAGTGGGTTTATCTCCGGGTTTGGGTGCCTTTCTGTGTGGGGTTTGTGTGTGTCTGGGTTGGTTCGCGTGCTGAGTGAATTGTCTCCCTGAGAGGTGCCTTGCGATGTGATGGCGTCGCATCTTTGGTGTGGCTCCCCCTTTGCGCCCTGCGTCTGCCGGGATGGGTCCCAGCCTCTCGCTGCCCTTGTGCAGGATTGAGTGGTATAGATGCTGATTGACACTTCCTGATGTTAGCTCACTACATTACTACTCATTTCTTAATCTTTTGCCACGTCAGCATCTCAACCATGATAACCTATACATGTGCGGCTCTCCTGAATCTCTGCTATCAATCTCTTCTCCCTATCCCCAACCTTCTGGCCATAGGCCGTCAGCTGACCATACTTTACCACCTTTGTTACATCCATTGGGGTGCTCAATACAGAAGGCTCATTAACCTGCCCGCGGCTGATTTCACTACCCTAAATAAAATGTATCAGCTGCTGAGAAAGCAACAAATTAGGCATTTTGCAGCTCAGCGTTGCTTGCGGAATATACCCGCTGGTTGTTCACCCTCCAGCACGTACATAGTCTGCAACTGAAACCCACTTTGCCCTACTCAATAAGCGGTCTCTGAACACCGAATTAGCCTTGCTCATTGCTGAACTGATCTTCGACAACAGTCTGGACCTGCTCTGCCTAACAGACACTTGGCACCATGAAGATGATTTTCTCAACCTTGAATCAGCCTCAACCTCAGGACCTTGCACTCCATCAAAAGGCTCGTTTCCATGGCCACAGTGGCGGCCTTGCAGTTCTCTGCCATGTTACTTTCGACATCTGACCGATTCCGTCGCCTATCTTCCATTAATTCGAGCATATGTCTCAGTATTGCTGGTCGGCTCAACCTGTGAAGTTGGTGCTGCTTTACTGCCCACCTGGAGCCCCACCACTTCTTTGTCAATGAAATGTCTGAGCCGCTTTCTACGCTGTGCTCTAGTTCTGAGAGGATCCTGACACTTGGTGATTTCAACATGCATGTTGACTCTCTATAAAGCCCCCTTGCAAGAATTTCATGGTCACTCTGAACTTATTTGGCTTCATTCAACACGTGACAACTGCCACTCACAGATGTGACCATACTGTGGACTTGGTTTGCTCAATGGGCATATCTGTAACCAACATGTCGATCACTGATCCTGGTTTGTCTGATCATTCCGCTATGTGTTTGATCTGGGTGTGGCGTCCATCGGCAAGCGCCTGGTGGCCAGGTGACCCACATAACCTGGTCGGGCTCAGCCAGAAATTGATTCGTGGAGCAGCCTTGTGGGCCCACCACCCGCAAGGTGAAGCGTATGTGTCAGGTGCGATGCCGTCACAGCAGCGAAAAAGACGGACTTAGATGGACTAGACCTTTGCAATGGAAACTGGCTGTTGGGACGTGGAATGTCACATCTCTGGCAGGGAACGAGCCGGAGCTTGTGGAGGAGGTAGAAAAGTACCGGCTTCAGATAGTTGGTCTCATCTCCACACATAGCATTGGCTCTGGAACTAAACTTCTCGATTGGAGTTGGCCTCCTATGCTGGGGTGGCCCCCGGTGAGCAGCCCAGGGCGGGTTTGGGGATACTCACAAGCCCACGGCTTGGTGCTGTACAGTTGGAGTTTTTCCCGGTGGACGAGAAGGTCGCCTCAATGAGGCTTCGGGCCTCGGAGAGGAAAGCTTTGACTGTTGTTTGTGTGTATGCACCAAATAGCAGTTCAGAGTATTCGGCCTTCTTGGAGACAGTTGGTGCTGTGCTCAATAGGGTTCCATCTACTGACTCCATAGTCCTACTGGGAGACTTAAGTGCGCATGTGGGGAATGATGGAGATACCTGGAGGGGCGTGATTGGGAGAAACCTGAGCGGTGAGCTGTTACTGGATTTATGTGCTAGTCATGGATTGTCCATAACAAACACCATGTTTCAACACAAGGAGGTTTATAAGTGTACTTGGTACCAGAACTCCTTGGCCTGAAGTCAGTGATTGACTTTATAGTTGTTTCAGCAGACCTAAGGCCGTATGTTCTGGACACTCGGGTAAAGAGAGGGGCAGAGCTGTCAACTGATCATCACTTGGTAGTGAGTTGGATCTGATGCACAGGGCACCTGCCTGATAGACCTGGGAGACCTAAACGAGCAGTGTGGGTGGCCTGGGAACGTTTGGCAGAGTGCCAGGTGCGGAAGTATTTCAACTCGCACTTCCAAAAGGACTTCTGCATCCCGGGAGAGGTTAAGGACATTGAGTCCGAGTGGCTCTGGTTCAAGACCTCAATTGCCCAGGCGGCTGCGAAAAGCTGCGGCTTGAAGGCAGTTGGTGCCTGTCATGGCGGCAACACTAAAACCCATTGGTAGACACCATCGGTGAAGGAAGTCATCAAGTCGAAGAAGGAGGCCTTCTGAGCAATGCTTGTGAATCGCTCTCCTGATTCGACGGAGAGGTATCGAGTGGCCAAGAGGGGAGCAGCTAAAGCGGTTTCTGAGGTTAAAGCTCAGGCATGGGAGGATTTCGGAGAGACCATGGATAACGACTTTCGGACAGCTTCAAAGATGTTCTGGCAAACCATCCAGCGCCTTAGGAGGGGTCGATGGGACGTCGCCCAAGCTGGGCTCAGTAAGGGAGGGGAAACACTGACCTCTAATGAGATAGTTAGAAAGTGGAAGGAACACTTTGAAGAACTCCTTAACCCGGTGGACACGCCCTCCTTCCAGGAGGCAGCGCTGGAAACCTGTGGTGGGGTCGAGTCCATTACTGTGGCTGAAGTCACTACGGCGGTCAGTGACCTCTGGAATGGTAAGGCTGCAGGCATGGATGAGATTCGTCAAGCACTGGACAGTGTTGGGGTGTCGTAGTTAGCACGCCTCTTCAATGTTGCGTGGAAAGTGGATTCCGTGCCTCTGGATTGGCAAACTGGGGTGGTGATTCCTATCTTTAAGAAAGGGGACCAAAGAGTGTGCTCCAACTACAGAGGGATCACACTCCTTAGCATCCCAAGTAAAGCCTGGCCAGGGTTCTGGAGATGAGACCTCGACCATTAGTCAAACCACAGATTCAGGAGGAACAATGAGGTTTCCATCCTGGCCGTGGAACCATGGACCAGCTTTTTGACCTCTCACAGATAATTGATCGGTCATGGGAATTTGCTAATCCAGTCTACATTTGTTTTGTAGATCTGGAGAAAGCCTATGACCGTGTGCCCCGAGATTTACTGTGGAAGGTGTTGCGGGAGAATGGGGTGCCGGTATTTTTTTTTGAGAGCAATCCGGTCTCTCTATTCCAAGAGCGAGAGCCGTGTCCGTATACTTGGCATGCACTCGAATCCGTTCAATGTGGCTGTTGGTCTCCTCCAAGGGTGTGTCTTGTCTCTGCTCCTATTCGTTATTTTCATGGACAGGATCTCAAGGTGCAGCCGGGGTATGGAGAGTGTCCAGTTTGGGGGCGTGGAGGTGGCATTGCTGCTGTTTGCAGATGACGTTGTTCTTCTCACCTCATCAGATTGTGACCTCCGACGGGCACTCGAGCGGTTCGCGTCTGAGTGTGAAGCAGCTGGAATGAGAGTCAGCACCTCCAAATCTGTGGCCATGGCCTTCTCACGGAAAAGAGTGGGTTGCCCTATTCAAGTGAGGGGAGAGCAGTTTCCCTTAGTGGAGGAGTTTAAATATCTTGGGGTCTTGTTCACGAGTGATGGTAAGTGGGAACGTGAGGTTGGCCAACGGATTGCAACAGCGTCTGTAGTGATGCGGGCACTGTACCGTTCCGTGGTAGTGAAGCGGGTGCTTGGTCCTGGGACAAAGCTCTCGGTTTACAGGTCAATCTATGTCCCTATCCTCGCCTATGGTCATGAACTTTGGGTAATGACCGAAAGAACGAGATCGCGGATACATGCGACAGAAATGATCTTTCTTCGCAGGGTTGCTGGGCTCTCTCTCCGTGACAAGGTGAGGAGCACAGAAATCCGGAGAATCTCAGAGTAGAGTCTCTGCTTCTCCGGATTGAGTGGAGCCAGTTGAGGTGGTTCAGGCATCTGGTAAGGATGCCCCCTGGAAGGCTCCCCTGGGAAGTCTATCAGGCACGGCCCACTAGGCGGAGACTTAGGGGCCGACCCAGGACACGCTGGAGGGATTGCATCCTGAGGCTGGCCTGAGAACGCCTGGGAATACCACAGGAAGAGCTGGAATATGTTGCTGAGGAAAGGGATGTTTAGTCCACTCTCCTTGGACTGTTGCCTCCGCGACCCTCACCAGGACAAGCGGTGTAGAAAATGAATGGATGGATGGCTTGATCTTTGGGTACCGCCATCCATTTCCATCACCAAGCACCAAATCCATTTCCGAAATCTTAATGCCATCACTCCAGACGTATTCACCGCTGCAATCAACTGTTAATCGCTCTATGTCTTGGTTCACTCTGCCTCTGATGCGACAGTTGAAAATTGCAAGAGTCTGCTATGAATCATTCTGGATGACTTGGCCCCAGTAAAGTTACACTGTTTCAGGCGGAAAACCATCCCTCTGGTATACTGCTTAACTTTTGGACCTCAAGACGAATGCATGCAGGGCCGAACGGACTTGGAGAAAGTATGGCCTCACCGTTCATGCTCAATTCTTTAAGAACCAGCTCAATTACTTATGGAATGCACTTGATTGCACCCGTACCAGCCACTTTTCCAGCATTTTGGCTGATACCTGTGATAATCCCAAAATCTTCTTGTGCACTTGCTCTTGTGTACTTGTGTACATCCTACCAACAACCTGTAGGGAGGGTCATTGTTGCCATTTCCTTTCGACTTTGAAATCACTCGCTTAACGGACTTGAAATTATTGCAAAAATTAAATTAAATAAAATTCCAATTTACTACCCTTAAAAACCTCTATGCAAACAAGAATAGATTTCATTTTTTAAGTCACACATTTGTCCCATCCCAGGTTTAATTCCCAGCTTGGCTGCCTTTCTGTGTGGAGCTTGCATGTTTTTCCCGTGTCTTCCTGGGTTTTTGCTGGGTAGTCCGATTTTCTCCCACTGCCTAAAAACACACTTCTACCACGGTTAATTGGCCTTCTTAGTAAATTTACCCAAGTGCCCTACTGTGTACTACATTTCGGGATATAATAATAATAATAATAATTGCACTTCTAGAGCACCTTCATCGTGCTTTTTTTTATTTAAATAGGTGCTCACAAACATTACTTGTCCATTTTATCTTTTTATATAAATAGGGTATACTTTTATACTAAACTATGCCTCTGTGCATGTGTGTTGAGTATATTAGTTTGAGCACTGCACTACAAATTCAGCGACTTGAGTTTGATTCCCACTCATGGCTAATAACAGTGGCAAATATTATAACTGGTCCCGAGCCTGAAATGAGTACCTTGTACTATGTGTAACCATCAGCATTGGGAATACAAAGGCGGGCCATCCTCGTGTGCCGTGCCAGCTCGCAAGTAGCAGTTGCTCCAACTGTCTGTTAAAGACTACTTTGGGGATCGTTGTCTTTGTATATTTCAAGCAACACAGAAACATGTCAACTGCGCTCAACCTTTTCTGATGTTGATTTTATGTGCGAATCTATATTATATATATGCTCTATGTATACACACACATGTGTGCATGTATATATACACACGCCTGTATATATTACAAATGTGGGTATATATATATATACACATGCATATTTATATATACACATGTAGATAGCAGTTGCTCAGTGGTTGGTATGCTGGGCTATAAACCTGGCGAGCCGAATTCGAATGCCGTTTATGGCCAACACCATTGACAATTTCTCAACTGGTCCTGGGTCTCCCAGAGGTCGACTCAGCCTCAAATGAGTACCTAGTGCAGTGTGCAAACATTGCCAATAGGGAGACAAGGGCGGCTGGGCAGGTTGCTGGTCACTCACCTCCTCGTGTGTCGTGTCGACCTTCATAGGTGCTCGCTAACAGCGCTTGATTCGACACTCTGTTAGCGCTATATGAAAATTTTGGCTTTTTTGTAATTGTGTGCTGTGTATATGTATACTTCTCTGTGTGTGCATATTTGCATGTGACTTGGTGCACATTTATGGATGTTTCATACCTGCCATTACTTAAAAACCTTTTCCCAATAAAATCTATTAACTTAATCCTCTAAAAATTTAACAGAGCCAATTTGGCTAAGAAAATCTATATTCTTCCTTCACTAATTTTTGAATTTTCTTGTGTTTTTCCTCATCAACGATGTATTTGTGTAACCAAATGATAGTCTTTGTGATTGAATTAAATATTCTTTATTTAATCAGATAAGAGCCCCATTAGTGTCGTAAAATATTATTTACCCATGTCTGTATTTTCAGTGTTGTGATTCGATAAAACAATGGGTGTTTGTTTTACATTGTCGTATATGCAGCAGCTACGAGTGGCTTCAGGGAGAACATGAACTCATTGCATTCAACATAATAAAAATACAAAGATTGATTCTTTTATACCCATGTGATTTGATACGTTTATTGAGCTTAGTAAATATGAATGATTGGATGAATCTTTACACTTTTAGTTATCTGAATAAGGGCGGTTGTTAAATGGTAAATAATAATCGTCACACATGCTTGTGTCCGTATGAGTGTGGCGTGTATGTGTGCATGTATACTGGCACTGTGATTTGACCTGTGTTCAGTTGTGACTTAATAATATCAGTGTTCAGTGGTATCCAAAGTGGTCTTGGAGCTCCCCCAGGTTGACTTAGCCTTAACTGTTTATCAGGTGCAGTATGTAATCATTGCCAGCTGCACGAGGTGCTGGCCCTCCACCCCCTTGTGTGCCATGCTGGCTTTTATAGGTGCTGGCTAACAGCATTTGACCTTTCAGTCTGTTATGTTTATATGTTGGATTTTTGTCTCTGTAGTGTAGTACAGTGGTTAGTGCATTGCACTACGAACTTAGCAGCCCAGGTTGGATTCCTCCACACAGCCAGCGTTGGTGATGGAGATCTTCAAAGGTCCTGGGCATATCCTAGGTCACATCAGGCTTAAATGAATACCTGGTGTAGATTGTAAACGTTGGTGAGACAAAGGTGCCCGGCCATAGTTCTGACCACGCACCCCTCATGTGTTGTGCTTAACTTAATAGGTGTTCGCTGACAACAGTTGCGCCCATAGTATTTTAAGGTTTTGGGCGTAGGGTGGGCAAGAATCTTTGTGAGTGAACGAATGTGTTTGTGTGTATGAGCTGCAATATTACAGATTGAACTACATACAAGATTGGACAGGCTTCGCCAGGGCACGTTTCACATTGAACAACACAATTTTTATAATGGACTATCGAGAATTGAAGGAGGGGGTAGCTGGGCTTGTTCCATTTCTGATACAATGACATCATAGCCCTTACTCCATTAGGGAAATGAAGTCATGTTAAATCAAAGTGACCTTAATCATAAGAATGGCAACATTAGTAATGATAATAATTTCTTTTTTACCCATGGAAGACCTTGAAATTTTGTAAGTACAATGGATTTTGCAAAGCCAAAAGATAAGAGGTTTTTTTCAGTCATTGAAGGAATGCATGTCCTCTTAAGCAATGAGCTGTATTAATGCTGCTTTGGCAGTGGTGTGTGATTAAAGTGTTCAACTTGAAAAACGAGACACCAACCTATCAGCACTTAAGAAATACAATTTTAGCATCAGTATTATTAGCAGCATCGGTATCATATCATTATTGTAATGTGCAGCAGCAGCAGCAGCAGCATTAGAGACTGTTTTTTATACGTTCATAGCTATTGTGCTATTTTTGCGTCCCTTTGCATGTGCGTAATCTCATCTCATTGTCATAAACCACTTAGTCCTGCACAGGGTCGCGGTGAGCAGGAGCCTATCCCGCAAACACAGGGCGCAAGGCAGGGTTATACCCATGATAGGATGCCAGTCCATTACCGGGTACTGCAGGCAATTTAGTCTGCAAGCCAATTAACCTATGCAGCAGCATGTTTTTTGGATTGTGGGAGGAAACCGGAGTGCCCGGCGAAAACCCACACGGACATGGGGAGAACATGCAAACCCCACACAGAAAGGCACCCGAGCTGAGATTCGAACCTGGGACCTTTTGCTGTGAGGCGACAGCGCTACCCACTGGCCCACCATGCCGCCCCTGTGTGTAATGTGTACTTATATTTGTTAATGAAGGCGTGTGTAAATGTATATATATGTGCATTATGTATATACATAATGTTTGCGTGTGTATATAATGTCTGTCGGGCTGTGTAAGATTTTGAGGACATGCTGTTTGCAAGTATCTATCAAGACTGACACAGCTTACAATTGGAGTAGTGTGGTCAGCAACACAACCTGCTACCAATCCCGAAAGAGCAGCGTTTAAGAGCAATTCTCATATTTAGTCGTGAAAACCTGTATCATTACACCCTGAGGTGTAACCAGTAATTAAATTAGAATTGTATGAACATGTATATCAATGTATGTTTAATGGTCTATGTATGCTGTGCATTTATGTCTTGCTACAGGCTTATTGAGGAATCTGCTACCATAAGGACTTCCTTTGACTCCAACAAGGAGTGGATTTCATCACCAGCATCACTTCAGTCTCCCTCCATAACATCCCCCTCAATATCTCTCACACGCAGCCAGGAGCCAACAGTCTCAACAGACGAGGCTGTGGTGAGCCCTGGTTCCAATAGAGTAAGTGCATGATCGGAGTCTCTTAATACTTAGCTCCAGGATACTATGTTTGAAATCAGTCTGAATTGACACTTGAAGCTAGGATGCTGGTTTACAAAATCCGATTTTTTTGGTGTTACTTTTATTCAGTACAGTTTTCCTATGTACAACAAATACCAGCAAACCGTGATGGAAAAACGTGGTGTACTTGTGTGCTTCTATAGAAGTGGAATAGGGACACACAGTGCTTGAGGAAGAGTCTAAAAGTAACATAAGATGACATAGAGGTACAAGGGGTAGGAAAGGAAAAGACATGGGGGCAGGGGGTTCAGAGTCGGTCTTGATTGAGACTCAACTGTTTGAAAATTGTGATCTTTATTGTGACCAGGTTTGATTGATAAGGGCAGTGACATAGCCTTCTAGTAGCATATTCACCACTTGTTAAAGAGGTTCTGCCGTTCAAATTGATCAGATTCGCCTATTAATATTGTGAGTATTTTGTAATGATGTAGGTTTTCATCGCTCGATGCATCGATCGATCGCTCCCCATCGTGATAGAAGGGGAGCGATTGACGCTGCTATCCCGAAGGAGTAGCTTTTCGAAGCGATCATCACTGTGGGTATATTACCTGTAAAAATATGCAGTATCGGCTAAAACAGTTTTGAGATTAAATATCCTGAAATGCTTAGTAGCAAGAGTAGATCATTGTGTGCTGGTGTCACAGTCCAATTTTGCAAAATTTGAAAAAGTCACTTTTGATTGCTTCGAAAAGCTGCTTAAATTACTCAATTTGAGCTTATACAGCAATCATTGCCCCCTTTGTCAAAGCTTGGCAAGGACCCTACTGAAAATATCATAGACTCCATTGGGCTTTACTGATTAAACAAATATTAAAAAAATAGCATTTGAGTCCCGACTTAGGCCTGGTTATAGGAGAAAGGGGTTAAACATTGGGTGTATTGCTTGAGACTTATAGAAAATACATTTGAAGATCAAAATCTCAATGAAGACATTGTTTCATGTTTTGTAATTTGATAGAGATTGAATTGTAATAATATTTTTTCAGGGTTGTGGTCTTGATTGAGACTCTTCCCTCTTGTCACGTAGACGCCGCGTGGGTGGTGGGACCGGCAGGTGTCCATAGAATCTGTGAGCTCACGGGCTGCAGAATCCTCTGCCCGCACAGGCAGTCACTTGGAGAAGAACATCCGCCTCAACGTGCATGGTGTAGTGCCGGCCGGTAGGTGCTGCCTCAGTGATACTGCTGTTGTAAATCCCTGAGATGGAGTCACTTGTATCCATGACTTGCACTCAGAATCTTGAGAGAGACACCCAAACCAACTCTTGAATTCTGGAAGTCAGTGGCGGTGGCTAAGTGTTGGAAACACAGTCATTATGCACCTTTTTATAGAACGTGACAGAGAAACAAACAAATCCAAGACTTGAAAACAAGACCTCAGTGGTGCTGGCTCAAATATCCTTGACAATGCCGTTATGAACCTGATCTGGCCATTGTAAACTCTTGATAGAGGCACATTAAGCTGGAAATTGGACCTAGGACACATTTGCAATTATAATTAGAATGTGTAACCCCTTGTAAATAGTGTATGACCCATTGCCAATGCACTGTTGAATAAAGGACATGTTTGAGGGTGACACCTTCGCACGGTCGTCTCAATACGTAAAACACCTACCAACACTAATCAGGCTCGAGTGTGCTTTACTTCCAAGAGCTGGATGAATGTAGTATGAATTTCAAGGTTTTCCACAATACGTTCTATTGTACACAAGCAGAATGCGGCTGCTAGAGTCCTCACTTGCACACCCATCCACGATCACATATCCCCAGTACTGGTTTCTCTCCACTGTCTACTGGTCAAATATAGGATCAAATTCAAGATGCTCCTTCTCACCTACAAGGCTTTCACTGGTGCTGCTCCGACATGCATCTGTGACCTACTTCAGACACTCCTCAACACCACAACTTCGATCCTCCAATACGGGCTTGCTGCATGTGCCCAGATCGCACCTCCATTCGATGGGTCACAGAGCCTTCTAGCGCGCTGCTCTCAGACTCTTGAATGTCCTTCCATTGGAGATTCGGTCAGCTGAGGCCCTGGGCATCTTCAAATCTCATCTCAAGACTCACTTGTTCCTTAAGGCTTTCAAATCCTCTGGCTATGACTGTTGATGTGGCTCACCATTGTTGTGCTGGGATGATGGCTCACTGCTGACCTGCGCCTGCTCAGGAACACTTATTAGTTTCTTCGTTTGTTTAACAATTATTTTTATCTCTTATTTTAGTTAATATGTAATATATAATCGACAAAGAATTTTTGCTGAATTGCCGTTATTATCTTGTTGATGTGCCGTTCTCTCTGCAGCTCTGTGCAGCGCTTTGTGACCCTCGGATGATAAGCACTCAAGAAATGCAATTATTATTATTTTTCGATAAATGTTACATGAAACCATTTCCTAATATATGTATTATTAAAACTGATAATTTTGCATTTTAAAATTATAGTTGAAAGATCATATGTTAAATGTTGTTCTGCAACGATGTTTATATAAAAAAAAAAACCTACATTTTTTTATTTTTGCTGACTTTCCGTTCTAATGTCGTTGTTGACATGCCGTTCTCGCTGCAGCTTGGTGCAGCCCTTTGTGACCCTCGGGTGAAAAGCGCTCAAATTCAATAATTATTTTGTCCTGTAAATTACAGCCGTTATTTGACTTTCAATTGAACTGCTCTGATGTTATTCTTGTTGACATGCCGTTCTCTCCACAGCTCAGAATTGTTACAAGAATATTGTTGTTGATTTGCCGTTCATATGTCGTTGTTGTTGCTGACATGACATATGTGACACTGTCACTGTATGTGACATACAGTCAAATCACCGCCATGTTATTTATTCTGTAGGATAGCAGGTTAGATGTTTGTTATTACAGCAGAGAATATCCAGTATGCTTTCACGCTCTGGATGTGGGATTTGGGGGATAACTATAGGCCTTCCTCTTGCAGTGAAAGAACCACAATGTTGCGCATGTACTTGCAGTGTGCCAAACCGTTCATAGCAAAGTTTTCTGTTGCCAGAAATTCACTGCAATACCACGTCATGGCCAGTAGGCAGACTAAAGAGCTTTCTGCATCCAAAGTCTTGTCAACCAGCTTGCTCGGGCATGAATCGCCCTTTCTCCATTGGTGACCCAGAGCTGCAATGTGTATTCCATTTTCCAGTGGTGGCGGCCAGTTTATTTCTTGGCCGACATCTTTTGTTAACGTTCCATTTAAGTAACATTAATCACTTCTGAACAATGTCTCTGTTCATCTGTGTAAATTCGTGAGTGTATTAATATACATATGCATTTCTGTGTGTCTAACTGTGGTGGTGGCAGCGGAACTGCTCAAGGCTCAGCTATATCATGATTGTACATTTATCTGTGTGTGTGTTGGTGTGCCTTCAGATGCACCTGACCTTGCACAACCTATTTGTGAACAGCGATTGTTTTTGTTGCCTCTATGTCTTCAAGCATGGTACTGGCCACCAACACCCTCGCGTGCCGTGCCGACCTTCATAGATTCAAGCAGCACTTCCCCGAAAAATCTGATACAGCTATACAGGGGATCTTTGCTTATTGTGTCTTCATGTGTGTCTGTCTATGTAAGTATGTATATCTCTGTGGGGAGTGGTGGCTTAGTGGTTAATGCGCTGGGCTACAAACGTGACCATCCGAGTTTAGATCTTGCCTATGGCCAACATAGTGACGATTTTCTGGACCAATCCTGAGCTTCCCCTAGGTTTACTTGGCGGCAAATGAGTGTCTAGTGCAGTGTAAACATTGTCACTTGGGAAACAAAGGTGGCCGAGCATGGTGCTATTCACCTACCCCATCGTGTGGGGTAGCATCTGACGCTAGGATCTTTGTCTTTATATCTGTGTGTGTAGGAGTGGAAGTGACAGGTGAGCTGCTCAAAGCTCTGCTGCGCCGTCTCCACGAGGCGACACTCGATGTCATCACTGTGATGCTCGTGCGCAACTGTATGCTTACGCCCGCCGACGTGCAGGTGCTGTTGATGAGCCCCCAAGTGTGGTGGTGCAAAGGGTCCCATCCCACTATTGCCAGATTAAACGACAGGTATTTAGGTTTACACGGGTTGACCTATTGCCCCTCAGTGAGGGTGGGGTATTGGAGGAGAAAATCACAACAGGACACCCTTCTAGATGCCAACATCCTTAAGTCGTCAGATCGTCGGATCGGTATTTGTCTGGAACCTCCCCCAGAATATCTCACCTTATTGACTAAGCCATAATGAAAGCCACGCCCAGTGAAACAGAATGGCTCATTCAAAATACACACAAGAGGATTTCCCGTTTTGTAATCATCATCAACTCAGTCTTTTGTTTAGTTGCTAGTGCGTAGACAAAGATGGCCAGGTACGGTACCGGTTAAATATTTGCCTTGTGCTCTGTTCCAGGCTTCATAGGAACTCGCTAACAGCACTTCGTCCACAGTTTGTTAAAGACTATAAGCTTATTAAAATCTTTATCCTTTTGTGTCTGTATGTATACGACATGTATATCTACATGCGTGCATACATACACTTTGTATGTGTGTATATGTGCATGTATGAATATATAGGTATTCCTTTTAGCATGAATACAAGTGGATTCAGAAAAAGGCACTCAGAGCAACCCCGGATTTTCTCCATTAAACCTGGTGTCAGCAGCACATGTATTTAGAATTACATCTTGGGAAAAAAATATTTGTTAAAATTAAATAACAAATGCTCGCTTAAAAAAAATAAAACTCACTTGCAGTGAGTATGTATAAGAATAGTGCGTCAAACCACAGGCATCATTTATTAATTGGTTAGCAAGGCTATTTCTCCATGGCCTTAATTACAGTTGGCGGGACTGATGAATTATAAAACACACATTGCAAAAGGGTTGTCTGACTGGTTGCATTTTAAAATAATGAAAGAATGTTCTATTTAAATGTGCGTGCCTCTGTGTACTGGATATGTACTAGGATTAATGATGGAAATGGGTTTTTCATCGTTATTAAGGTATGTTCAAGACTTTTAATGTGGTACTCTTGGAGAGCTGTGGTGATATTAATGGTTGTTAGATTATAGTGGTGGTGGTGGTGATTCTGTTGGTAGTGTGGGGGGGGGTAGTATGTCGGTAAGCACACTGTGCTATGAACCCAATCATCTTTATTCAATTGTTGCTCACTATCAATAACAGTGGCATTATTTTCACTGATCCTGGGCATTCCGTAGTTCGACTCAGCATAAATTGAGTATTTGGTGCAGTAGTAAATATTGCCACTGGGAGACAGGCAGCTGAGCGTGTAGCTGATCACCCACAACCTCATGTGCTGCACAGGTCTTCATGGGTGTTTGCAAATTGCACTTGACTCCAGAGTCTCACGCCATACAGCAGATGTTTGTGTTGGTAGTGATGGTGATGGTCAATGAAAACAAACACCCAGAGCTCAAACCCACGACTTAAAAGCTCATTGCTCACTGTGCCCAGTGCCTTTTGTGGACATGTTGGCCATTATGTTCATCCTTTAGACTGAACACTGCCACCGAACTGTGGAATTTCCTTCACTGGTTCAGGGCTGCCAACAGATAAGACAACTTCCCAATTTACATATTAGGAGGGACACATTTTTTTACATGCTTGAAATAATGTGCTCTATTGGGCACTTATAATTTAAATCTTATGTTAAAGGACTCTATAATACAACTTTGCATATCCATACAATATTGTTCAAAGGGTTAAACAAGAAAAATGGATGGTGGGAAATGGTGCGTTAAGAGGTGATAAATATATGGATGAGGCCTCACTACAGTGGCGTCTGTTTGGCGATTTAAAAAAGATGTGGTTATCGGCCCAGGGGGCCCATAATGGCTGTCGGACACAAAACCAGTACCTCTGGGTTTTGGGTTTGAGTCCTGGTATTGACCATCTCTCACAAAGAGTTTATAATGGCCTTGCCAGAGACACTGAGGCAGCCCATAATGAGTTTCATAGTTCAAATCCAGTTCTAGTCGTTTATAATTATTATTGGTTGTTTTGAGTTTCATAACTTGACCATGTTCCTATTGACTCTACAAAACAAAACCCACCATCATCACTTGCATTTAGGATATGAATCAGAATGGCTAAACTAACATTTATATTCCCATGTCTTGCCATATATCACTTTTTGTTATCCTATTGCCCCCATTTCCTGCTTTTCCCCTCCCTCTCAGTACCTCCCTTAAACTTTTGAAGAGCTCATATTTCACTTTCCCCACCATTCATCTTCTTATTTCATGCATTTTATGTCCCCTTCCCACTAATCCTCATCACATCTGCTTACTCATCAGCTATCTCCACCTCCATGCAAAAAATTTGTGATATTTTTCCCCACTTAATTAAACCTTGTCTACACCTCTTGCTACCACTCCTCTCTTTTTACGCTATCTTGCCTCCCATAATTTCCTTTCATTTCACCTCCACTCACATTCACCTATCTTCACTTCTCCTTGCCTTTCATTGTCACTTCTTAACCCTCTGTCCCCCACCTTCATCACACCTCCCTGTATACCTGGCCTTGCTTTTTCCCCTCATGTATAGTTCCTCCAGCCACCTGGGCAGGCTCCGTCAGAAACTGTGCTGGTGGCGATTCCACCATCGTGGAGCCCGCGCTTCCCGGCAGTGCTACATTACCTCCGCCAGAATCTCCACACCTTCCTTCTCTCTCCCAAGTACATCGACACCGATCCTGACAACCACTTCCAGGTAGGGGTCAGCAGCATTTGGGGGTAGTGGGGCAAGGAAACATTTCAGAGTGCATCCTTTTAGCTCTACATGTTGGTGTTTAATCGCAAGTGTCTCCCTTCCTCTCCTTGTGCCTCTCATTACCTTCCCATGCCTCCCTTCTGTTTTCCTTTCACAATCCCCTACGCAGTTAAATAATGGTGAATGATTACAAAGAGATAGTGAATATTATGGGCACTAGCCTGGCTAAAGCACACCACATTTTTTATTTAAGCTCGGTGGATAAATTAAATATAGCAGATAATATATCTATCCGTATTCAGAGTTTGATGCACATTTAGTGGATTGTAAGTTTAATGCCTGCTCGGGATGAAGCAGCCTATCATCCTTATAGGTTTGTAGTACACACTGTTGAACTTCTACAACAATGGCTGACTTGGAGAGATTTGGCCCTAATATAAGAATTTGTTATTTCCTCCATTAGCCCAGGACCACTATCAAAAAATTAATATTGCAACATGCTTGTTACAGCATTTTTGAAAGAGACAAGACATCCATAAATAAGGAGGAGCCAACCCTATCTCTTTAAGTTTGCTGGCTAACACGGCCAATATGAGCCTTATTTTGCTATTATAAACCTTTTGAAGAGGCTACAGAGACCTTCAGCCCCAAGGCTCAAACCCAGGATTTCAGAAAGACTCACAGACTCCCGAGCTCTTGGGCCTGAACACAGAAACTGTTATATTGCCGGCTTGATGTGGTACATGATTATTATAAATCGTCTGAGAGACATACAAAAGGCAGACAGAACTGCATCAGAATTTGAACTGAGGGAGGAGAAGTTTGATTATATTGACTTACCAACGCTCTATTCCTACTCCAGCATCCTCTTGACAAGATGTATGCGAAGGGAGAAATTTATCTGTACAACAAGCCTGGTGGTCTGGGAACAGGAGGAAAAGGTGAGGAATCACTAACACTCACTCTGGCGTCATGAACTCATAACTATTTTCAAAAACATTCAGTCAAGGGATTGTGCAGAAGAGGGGCATGAGTAACATGAAGGCTGATCTAAAACTGGATGTCAACTCTGTTACATTTAACTTTCTTGCATTAAATTGCTGCACAACATGCCATGTTAAGCACTGCAACTTCTGTTCTGCAATATATTTATACATTTCCGAGCCATTAGGGTCAATCCTGGTCCACGTGTTTTAATTATTCATTGGTAGAGGCTAGGAATGCATGGTTGCCCACTGTCCAAGGGGCTCAAATTTATCTAGGAAAGGAAAAGCACCTGGTTGACCTACAGGTTAAAAAATAGATTTCATTTGCATGAGTAACATTGCAAACATAATTCCACAAGGAAAATTACTAGGACAGATAATTTTTTTTCTCTTTTCTTTAATATGTCTGGTTTGACATGTATCAAACAATCGATCACCTTGAAATTCGACCTTTATGCTACAACACGACAAGCTATTGTATTTGATCCGGCCAATGATGGCACTATTGCATGTGTCTTCAAAGAAAAAAATTGCAGCAAAGTTTCTGCTTGTTGTATTCTCAAGTGCAACCTTATTTCTCCAATGCAGCAGCTCATTTATTTTCTTGTGTGTTGTTAATGCCTGAATATTGCACAATTTAACTTGCTATCTCACCTCCACACAAACTGACTACGTCCATCATCATGATCTGCTGATTGGTGTTGTACAAACAATGACAGCCCAACACCAGCCATCCTTTGGAGTGTATTTAAGGCTTTATCGATAAGGCTTAAATGTTTGTCAAGAAGGCCAGTCTGAATTATCAAGATATTTTTTTCCATGCTCCATAATGGGTTTCGTTCATAAGTAAAAAAACTCAACCTATTTATAATAATCTAATAATAATATTTGCACTTAGAGAGCGCTTTTCACCCTAGGGTCACAGAGTACCACACAGAGCTGTGGAGAGAACAGCATGTCAACAACAACAGCATGAGAGTAGATCAATTCAAAGTAAAATAATGGCTGTAAGTCAGTGAAGGACATAAAATAACATAAAATAATAGTTAAACCAAAAAAAGGAAGGAATAAGTGTTCCTGAGCAGGTGCAGGTCAACAGCGTGCCATCAATTAAGCACAATAACAGTGAGCAGCATCAACACTCCAAGCCAGATGATTTCAATGCCTTCCAGAACAAGTGAGTCTTAAGACGGGATATGACGATGCCTAGAGACTCAGCTGATTGAATCTCCAATGGAAGGGCATTCCTGGAAGCAGCACGCGAGAAAGCTCTTATCACCCATTGAACGGAGGTGCGATCTGGGCACATGCAGCAAGCCCGTATTGGAGAATCGAAGTTGAGGTGTTGAGAAGGGTGCCTGAAGTAGGTTGCGGATGCATGTCGGTGCAGTGCCAGTGAAAACCTTGTAGGTGAGAAGGAGGATCTTGCATTCAATTCTGTATTTAACTACTAGCCAGTTGAGAGACACCTTAACTGGGGATCTCGTGGATGGGTGTGTGGGTGAGGACTATCACAGCCACATTCTGCACACGTTGGAGACGATTGATCAGGTAAGCAGGGATGCCAGGGAGAAGTACATTGCTATCATTGATTCGTGAAGAGATTAAGATGTCTATTAGCTTCCCAGCATCGGAGGGTGACAATGTTGCACAGTCTAGCTATGTTTCTGAGGTAGAAATAGGCTATCTTCATCACCTTATTGATGTGTGTCTCGAGGTGAGTGAGGAATCAAGAATCTCTTGACTCCGGACTGCCTTAGCAATGTCGATGGACTGGTCATCAAGTGTCAAATGGATGCGCTCAGTCTTGGACAGTTGGTGCAGGGTTCTAAAAGCAAAACGTCTTTTTTGTCACCGTGTAGTTTAAGGAAATTTAAATTGAGCCAGGCCTTCACAGTTGACATGACAACATGCAAAGACCAGACGCATTTATGGATGGCTTTGTGTGGATATATATTTGGATGTCATCGGCATAGCAATGGTAGCTCAGATTGAGGCTGGGCAAGATATATAGATGTTGAAGAGGAATGGGCCGAGGCCTGAACCCTGAGGAACTCCACACATAACATGGTGAATCTCTGAGTTACATCCTCCGAGGATTACGAACAGCTTCCGGTTGGAGAGGTAGGAGCTCATCCAGTGCACGGCACAGCCAAATACCCCTATGCCTTCCAGTCACTTCAATAAGTAGAGTGGTAAGTGGTATCAAAGGCTGTGCTCAGGTCCAGGAGGAAAATAATAATTGGCAAGCCTTCAGCTGCAACAAATAGGTCATTAACTGCTTTGACCAGAGCCGTTTTAGTCCTGTATCTGAACCCAGATTTAACGAGATCGAGATGGTCCTTGATCGTGCAGTATCCATGCACGATCAAGGACCTTAGAGAGGAATGGTTAATTGGAGATGGGGTGATAATTATCAGGGATGTTGCAATCAAGGCCAGGTTTTTTGAGTAGAGGGGTAACAGCTACAAATTTGAATAGTGGAGTAACTATGCCGGAGTGAAGTGAGTTGTTGAAGAGATGAGTGAGGAAGGTGACGAGATTTTAAATTTGACCGGATGAGTTTGGATGGGAAGGGGTCCGGGGTGCAGTTTGTAGGCCGATAGCTGGTAACTAATGAGACGTCAGATTCCATTGACTTGGAAAATTCCAGGAGTTTAGAGATCAGGGTAGGAGAAGGAACAATTTTTGAGGTATTTGTTGGAGTCTGAGGCTTGATAGAGATGCAGTGTGCTCTGTTTTTTTCTGGAAGAAAACCGAAATCAATTGATCCACCTGGTGTTCATGAATGAAGAGAGTAGAGGGTGAGTGACTGATTGGATGACGTAGCCGATGGATGGTCGAGAAGAGTATGTTTTGCTTCCCCCAGGTGTCAGCTAGAATACTGGAAGGAAAGATGGTTGGTATGTGGACAATCAAGTACCTTCCGGTAGCAATTGAGGTGGTCCTTAAAGATTTGAGCATGAACGGTGAGGCCAGATTTTCTTCATGTCTGTTTGGCCCTGCGTGCATTCACTTTGAGGTCCAGTACTTCAAAAGTATGCCAGAGGAATGATTTTCCACCTGAGGCACAGTGTGATATGTTTGGGTTGGTTCTGTACCTTACTGAGGTTTTTAATTAAATTACTTCTTTTTCTAATGATGTAGGTTTTCATGGCTTGATGCATGATGATTGCTTCTAAAAGCTGCTCTCGGGACAGCCGCATCGATCACTCCCTCTCTCCCTATCGCGACGTTTCAAAGTGCCTGAAGATGCCTCTAATGTGTGAGGCGAAACGTCGCAATGGGAAGAGAGGAAGTGATCGACGCGGCTGCCCCGAGATAGCAGTTTTTTTTAAGCAATCATCATGACTTAGCAGCCCATAATGGATAGTGTTGATTTACTTGTTATTTTTACAGCTTTTTTCACTATGGCTTGCTAATCAGTGCTGTCTGTGATTGGATTGAGTTTGACGCATGAAACCTTTTCTTCTCATTTATGATCACCTAAAGCAATTTAAAAAATTTACAGACATCTTGAACATGTTTTCCTGTTTGTAATACTATTTTATCTATTTGTGCTGAGGTCAATACTGATATTTCCTCACTTTAACGTAATTTTCTCCAGGCACCAGATCTAATGCTGTTTTTCCATGTGTCACAGTACCAGTCATTGTCCTGTCATTGTCTGGCATTCTCAGAACTTGTGGTCTTTTTTTATTTTGAGTCAGATACTTTTTCAAGGATTATTTTCCGAACTATTTTCAAAAATATTTTTTTGAATGGTATGTTTTCAAAAGAAAATTGATGACTGGCTTTAAGTTGCATTTCTTTAAAATTCTTAATATTATTTAGTATTAATACACATTATATTATTATATTATGTAATTCAAGAATGTGTATTCACGTGCATCCACAAATACTCCCCAAACATAACTGAGTTGGTGTTCATCAAAGTGGCCTCAAATATAGGAAGTCAACACCGATTGTCCTATAGATGGACTGAGGCCCGACCATGGGAACAGTTAGGGTATCTACCATGGGAACAGTTGAGGTATTTTCCATGGGAACAGTTGGATGTGCATAGGCACTATGAGGACAGTGAGCCAGGGGAAGGACCTATAGCCATATGGTGGGTTACTTTAACTTAACGGACTGTAAGAGTGGTTCTTGCAGGATGTGTCGACTTAATTACAACTGTGAGTTTAGGTCTTGTTACAGTAAAAGGACATTTATGTGTTGCTGCAAATAGAGCAAATAGAAGGCTTTTATCATCATGCATTACATTTGTTTTTTTTTAGGATAGTCGGTCTTTTTTGCCAAACAACTTATTTAATTTACTCATTTATTAAACATAAATAGTATATGTGCTTTATTTGCAAATTTCAAAGAAAGGCGAATATTTTTTTTAGTCTGTGAAAAAAAATCTTTAACATGATTAAGGAATTATTTATTTTTCTGTGTAGAGAGGTCCGTAAATCTAAACTTAGCAGAGTGCCTCCCGCTTGGAAATTGATGCTTTGTCAATCGATTTTATCTCTTTATTTTTTTTATTTCGCCTGCTGAGACATTGCAGGTTTGGGGTGGGTTTGTTGCAGCGAATCAAGCGGCATTCGACGTGACCAACAATGTTATCCCAGCCTCCTCATCGTGCTACCCTCTCCAATCACTCACCAAACTTTAACCCTTTATTAGGCTAAGACTTTGCTAGACATGACACTGGGTTCCAGAATTTGAGTGCTAATTTAGAAATAGATTTAAAAATCAGTCTTGGTTGAGGTTAATGTTCCAAGCAATTTGGTTTTAGGATCAGAGTTTTGATTGAAACCAGTTTTCAGGATTTTTTAAAAATCTTTACTGAGAATTTAGTTTTAATTGAGGCTTGGCATTCAAGTCTCCTGGAGTTAGGTTTCAATCATAACCGATGACACTACCTTGTGCTAATAGATTAAATTAAGACTTTGGACACACTGTCTTTGCTATGGGTATTGGACCCTAAGCCTCATCACCCTTGTGGCTTGTTCTATTTTCCTGCTGGCTGCTGCTTGCTATTTTAGTTTTTTGCAACGCCTTAATTGCTAATTTTTTCTCGGAATATCGTTCCTATTTTGTTGTTCATGGTGAATATATTCATTATCTAATATAAACTCTCACAATGCAAACAGCTTCTTGAAGGTATCTACTGAGCAAGTCACTTCAGATGCCTTTTATACCTATATCTACATGCTGTTCCATTGAGGCATTTGTTGTGCGGAAATCAATCTGAGTATTTTAGTCTTATCACCTTTAGTTCACTTAATTTGTGTAGAGAACACAAATTTAACATCACCTTTTTGTCATTTTGCACAGTTGTTGGTGGTCTGGCTGAGAGCGTCCACTTGCTGAACTTAAGAAACCCCTTTTAATTACCGTTGGCTGAAATATGGATTTCACTAGGGGCATGTGGAAGGCTGTTTGAGATACCGACCCAATGGCTGTCAGTGCTTGACAACCCATTGCTATCGGGCAGCGGTGGAAGATCTTAATTTCACCATTATTTTTTATGCAATGTGAATATCCCAAGACAGTCACTTACCATTAATAAATAATAATAACATATATCATCTTGAGTAGCAGCAGCATTGTCTTAACCATCAAGCATCACCATTGTTTATCAGGAGCAATTACATCATCATCAGTAGTGGTTGCAGTGGAAGGGTTATGATAAGACAGAATTGGAGAGAGTGGGAGATGAGACATGTTTTCTGGAGAGAAGTAGAGTAGGAGAGTGGAAGGATTGAAGAGGGAAGAGACAGAGGGTTAGGGAAAGGAGAGCAGAGAGGGTATAGTGGTGTAATTCAAACAGCATTTGACAGGCAACACATAGAATGCATAAGCCAAACATTGCACACGAACATGAGCACACAGATACGTAAATCCACGTACATAAAAATGCATGGTCATGCTCAAACATAAGTACACTTTAATTCACTCATATTATCTCCAGCTCACACACTTGTATGCTCCCTTTCATACGCATATACATTCTCCCATTCCCACACATAAAATTCTGTTATATACATTTACACGTCCTCAAATTCATTTGTACATGTCGACATTCGTGCTTTCCTATTCACTCTTATACAAATACAAAGAACCCCCAGTAACCTTAACAGGCATTGGGGAAAATGCTTTTAGTCACCGACTCACACAAATACAACAACCACAGTTTGACAATAATTAGCAGTGACGTCATTAGGGTACTTGTGCACCTTAAGGCGCAACAACAACCGCCATTCACCACTAAGTGGCAGTGGGGTCACCGTGGCACCTGTGCCAGGCCATATGTACCTTGAAGCCACCTGAAATGTCGAAGGCTCGTCGAAAACAGGTATAGGGACAGACCCAGGTGTTATGGGTTGCCTGACTGAGATGACTGGCAGATGCTCCGCCTATGTTCCCTACTGTGCCAGTTTATTGTGTTTTAGCCGCCCAGCACTTTGCTCGTTGTTGTACGCGTCGCTCCTCCCCCCTCCGTTGTTGTTAGAGGGCAATTGCCTCCAACTGCTCCAAAACATCCCTCACGATCCTCCTCCACAGAGATCGATCTTGACCTTGCTGGTACAAGTCTTCAGCAATTCGACTCATCTCCAGGTCTTCCTGTGCCACATCAGTCCATCGCTTCTTTAGCCCATGCCACGCCCGCTTAGCCCCCTCTAATCAGCCAAACAGAATCTGTTTGGGTATGTGGTGGCTGGGCATGTGGGCTATATGGCCCAGCTTCCGCAGCCTCACTTGCCAGAAGAGTTCACCATTGGGACTTTGTCCAGATCTTTCAAAAATTTGTGAGGTCCTCACACAATGCAACCTGTTTAAACCCAGGATGGATTGTAGGCAGGCCAGTCGGAAAGTTTCAAAACGGTGCAGATGTTCCGCCAGGGGCGTCCACGTTTTGCAAGGATTAAAAAGAGAGGGCATGACTGCAGCTGAGAAGACTCGAAGCTTCGTGTGAGCGACTGACCAGGCAGCTTCCACACAGCATTACATAGCTGATGAAACGATAATGCTGCCCAATTGATTCGGAGCGAGACCTCCGCTGCTAAACCGGAACCATCCATGAGCACACTGCCAAGGTATGTAAACTTATCCACTCTCTCCACAACTGCCCCATAACTCATGGAGAGCTTAGGGGATGGAGTATTTAGTGGCACCAAATACCCAGACAGTTGCTTGGTTTTGGTTGGACTGATGATAAGACCTCACCTCTTTGTGGTATGCTCCAGGTTCAACAGCAAGCCCCTAACTCCTCAGAATGAGCAGCATTCACCAAATCATCGGCATATATAACATGGTTTACCAATAGGGTGCCATCCCTTCACTGCACCCAGGCAGCGATCGCCTCCCATAGTACCTGTACCAGATGGAAATTCAACTAGAACACCCATGAAAAGCCTCTCGAACTACGTGATCAAAAAAAGATGTTGAATAATGTAGGAGCCTGAGGGCATCTCTGTCGCACCCCAAGGTGAACCGAGAATGGTTCTCACTCCCAACCATGTAGTTTTGCCCGGGCATGCATCATGAAGGCTCTTAATGACGGTGAACAAGGTGTCAGGGATCCTGTAACCATGCAGAACAATCCACAGCTCTGGCCTACTGACGATATCGTAGGCCCTGACCAGGTTAATAAAGCAGAGATACAGGTTCTGTTGGAATTCCCTACATCTCTGCTGCAGCAACCGGACAGAAAATATGTCGTCTCTGCAAGACAACCCCAGCCTGAAACCACTTTGGGGTTCTGCACGCCTTTTCTCAGCGTGCTTGGCAAGATGATATTGAATGATCCCTGCCAGAACTTTTCCTGGTACACTTAGGAGCGAGATGGCCTTGTAGTTATTACAATCGGTGTGGTCCCCCTTCTTTGACGTCATCAGCAGGGATGCAAAGCTTACAAGCCACTCTCCAATCCACCCGTTTTACGACTCCTTTTTCAGTCTATTGCAGCAGACTTACTCATTCAATTATTGTTGCCTTGATTTTATTTCCATTCCTTATAATTCTTCCAGTAGGCTCACCACCCGCAGGAAGGTCCGTGAGGGGCTGGTGCAATGTGGTTTGGGTAGCAGTCGTGGCGGGGGGCCTCGACGACCCAATCCCTGG
>JAZEWT010000001.1:37970036-38016395 GCA_036362905.1 Mordacia mordax
TCGAACCCGGGACCTTCTTGCTGTGAGGCGTCAGCGCTAACCACTGGGCCACCGCGCCGCCCGACTCTCATCTTGAACACCCTTACACCCATCTCTGACACTGTAATTCATATCTCTAACACTGTTATTCATATCTTTAACACTGCGACTCCTATCTCGAACACTGTTATTCCTATCTTGAATACTGTGACTCCCTTCTTGAACGCTATGACGCCTTTCCCTAACATTTTGACTCTCATCTCGAACACTCTGATTCCCATCTCTAACTGACTCTTACTATTCCTCCTGCTGTTTAGGAATGCACAGCTCTCTAGGTTGATTGGCCTGTTGACTAAATTACTCCCGGGAGGTTCCCTGTGATGTGTTGGTGTCGCATCCTGGGTGTGACCCTTCTTTGCTCCCCTCGTCTCCAGAGTTGGGCTCCGGCCCCTGTTCGATATGATCACCTACACATACGTGGATTTGAAGAGCTTGATTCCTACATTAGTTCCTTGTAACCCCCAACCTTCTGGCCATTTGCCGTGAACTGATGATACTTCAACACCCTCATTACATCCATCAGGGCGCCGGCAACAAAAAGCTCATTGATCTGCCTACAATTGATTTCCCTACCCCCATCCCCATATTTAACACTACATATCGGCTACTGAGGAAACAACAAGTTAGACCTTTTGCAGCTCGACGTTGCTTGATAAAAAAAACTTCTGGTTGGCACTCCTCTTCCATCATGCACATTGCTTGCAACAAAAACCCACTTTGCACCACTCAATGTGCGCTTTTTGAACACTGAAAAAGCCCCACTCGTCCCTGAGCTGATCTCAGACAACAGTCTGGATCTACTCTGCCGAACAGAGACCTGGCATCATCAAGATGATGTTCTCACACTGAATCATACCCTACCACGAGACTTTGTAATCCATCAAATGGCTCAATTACATTGCCGTGGTGGGGGCCAAGCAGTTCTCTACAATGTCTCTGCCGACATCCGACCGATTCCGTCACCGACCTTCAATTCATTCGAGCATATGTCTCTGGATTGGAGGTCAGCTCAACCTGTCATGTTGGTGCTGTTCTACCAATGAACTGTCTGAAGTGCTTTCTAAGATGTGCTCCAGTTCTGAAAGGATCCTGATTCTTGGCGATTTCAACATCCATGTTGACTCTCTAAAGAGCCCTCTTGCAAGGGATCTCATGGCCACTCTGACCTCGCTTGGTTTCACGCAACACGTGACATCTGCCACTCACAGATGTGGCCATACTCTTGATTTGGTTTGCTCATGCGCATATTGGTAACCAACCTGTCCGTTACTGATACAGGTCTGTCTGATCACTCTGCTGTGTGGTTTGATCTTCAAGTACCACCTCCAATTTACATCACCAAGCGCCAAATCCAATTTCAAAACCTTAACGCCCTCACTCCAGACATATTCACCGCAACAGTACTTCACTCTCCGCCTCGGCTCACTTTGCCTCTGACACGATAGCAGAAACTTATAACAACATGCTATCAAGCATACAGGATGATTTGGCCCCATAATAATCATGCTTTGTCTCGGGCGGAAAATCATCCCCCTGGTATACTGCTGAACTCTGGGATCTCAAGGCGAATGCACGCAAGGCCGAACGGATTGGGAGAAAATATAGCCTCATCGTTAATGCTCAAATCTTTAAGGAACATCTCCAACGTTACCAGAAGGCACTTGACTGTGGCCGTACCAGCCATTTTTCGAATATTCTGGCTGATATCTGCGACAATCCCAAGATTATTTTCTCGACCATTAATCAGCGCATTCGTCTAACCAGTCACTCGCCCTCACCTCCCTTCACTAATAAAGATCAGGTGGATCAGTTGATTCAGTTTTCCTTAGAAAAAAACTGAAGCCCACTGTATATCTACTCAGCCTCAACCACCAATGAGTACCTCACTACATGTTTCTTCACCTTCCTTGACCTCAAAACTCCTGGAATTTTCCATATTAACAGAATCCGAGGTGTCTTCTTTAGTTACCAGATCTCGGCCCACAAACTGCTTCCTGAATCCCTTCCCATCTAACATCAGCTGGGCAAATTTCAAATCCCTTGCCACATTCGTCATTAATCTCTTTAATAACTCACTTTGCTCTGGTATCGTTCCCCACTATTCAAACGTGCCTCAGTTACCCTCCTGCTTAAAAAAGACCTAGCCTCGATTGCAACATCCCTGATAATTATCGCCCCATCTCAAATCTACCATGTCTTTATAAGGTCCTTGAACGTGCAGCAGCCGCACAGCTCAAGAAACACGTTCTTGATAATGACCTGTTCGATCCCTTACAATCTCGGTTCAGATTCGGCCATGGTACGGAAACTGCTTTGGTAAAAGTTGTTGTTGACCTACTTGTCGCTGCTGATGAAGGCTTGCTATGTATTCTTGTCTTCATGGACCTGAGCACTGCCTTTCATACCGTTGACCACTCTATCTTACTTGAGCGATTAGAGGGTATCGAGGTCTCTGGAAGGGCCCTGCAATGGCTAGCTCCTACCTGTCCAACCGGAAGCAGTTCATCAGCCTCGGAGGACAAAACTCCCCCCATCCATCCTGTTGTGTCTGGAACTCCTCAGGCTCCATTGTCGGCCCTCTCCTCTTCAGCATCTGCATACAACCACTCAGCCATATCCTGCGCAGCCTCAATCTCAGCTACCATTGCTATGCCGATGACATCCAAATCTATATCCACGCAAAGCCATCCATCAATGCGCCTGGTCTTTGCACCTCGTCCTCACTGTCAACTGTGAAGACCTGGCTTAATTCATTTTTTAAAAACTCAATGATGACTAAACAGAAGTTTTGCTTGTCAGAACCCCGCACCAAATGTCTGAGGCTGAACCTATCCAATTGATGCTGGACGACCAGACCATTAAAATTTCTAAAGGCAGTTCGGAGTCCAGGTATGATTCTTGATTCCTCACTCAGCTTCGAGACACACATCAACAAGGTGATGAGGGTAGCCTATTTCCATCTCAGAAATATAGCCAGACTGCGCAACATCCTGTCACCCGCTGATGCTGAGAAACTAATACACATCTTTATTTTATCACGAGTTGATTACTGCAATGCACTGCTCCCTGACACCCCTGCATACCTAACCATTCATCTCCATTGTGTGCAGAATTCGACTGCTGGAATCCTCACTCGCACACCCATCCATGATCACACATCCCAAGTACTGATGTCTCTCCACTGGTTACCGGTTAAATACAGGATTTAATTCAATATCCTCCTTCTCACCCACAAGGCTGTCACTAATGCTGCTCTAACATACATCCGTAACCTACTTCAGTCACTCTCCTCAACAAGACAACTTCGATCCTCCAATACTGGCTTGCTGCATGTGCCCAAATCGCACCTCCATTCGATGCATGACAGAGCCTTCTCACGCGCTGCTCCCGGACTCTGGAATAGCCTTCCGTTGGAGATTCGGTCAGCTGAGTCCCTGGGCATCTTCAAATCTCGTCTCAAGACTTACTTGTTCCGTAAGGATTTCAAGCCCTCTGGTCCGGACTGTTGATGCGCCACAAAGTTGTTGTGCCTGGGTGATGGCTCTGCCGACCTATGCCTGTTCGGAAACATTTATTCCTTGTTTGTTGAATTTTTTTCTGCTTCTATGTTCTAGAATGTATTGCCACTCTTTGACTTTCAGTTGAACTGTCCTGATGTTGTTGACATGCCGTTTTATTTTACAGCTCGTGTTTGTAAAAAAAAATCCCCACAAAACTTTGCTGTTGCTGATTATCCATTCTCATGTCGTTGTTGTTGATATGCCGTTTTCTCTGCAGTTCTGTGCAGCGATTTGTGACCCTCCGGTGAAAAGCGCTCTATAAATGCAATTATTAATATTATTATGTCAAATGTACTGTGTTAACTCGGCCTTGTAGCCTACATGCCCAGTCAGTGTTTGTTTGCGGAATGGAGGGTGATAAATGACACGGCATGTATTCCAGAAGAGATAGACTGATGTAGTATAGAAATCTGTGGAGCTGATTGGATTTGCCAAAGACTAGTTCTAGCAGTAGTCTATGGAGCCTCTTCTGTAGAGAAGGCTTGTTGAGGACGCTACTTGTCATTTTGAGGCATTCTCCTTTAAACAACAGCGGAGGGCAGAGGAACAATGGTCACAACAACGAGCGTAGTGTCAGGCAATTAAAATGCGTCAAGTTGGCACCGTAAGGCAGCACGGAGGTGCATTTACCAGTCATCTCAGGCAACCCATGACATCTGGTTCTGTCCTGTGACCTCCCCTCGAGCCATTGCAAGTGCATCTATCCTGACATATAGGTACCTGGATGACATCAATACTACTTAGTGGTGAATGGCGGTTGTTGTGTGTGCTTGTGTGTTTTTATGTGTGTAATACCTATGTCAAGTAGGACCCATACTTGGTGCACAAGCGGAGAGTTATAATAATGCTGAGAGCTCACCCACCATCCCCCACTCGGCTACAATTGAATCCAATGCACTTAGCATCATCTTCCGGGACCACAGACTTCCCAAAGTGGCTGTCAGAGGAATTAAATACAGCATCATCACAGCATACACAGCCTCCTACAGCCTGCAGTTCATACAAGCTATAAACCTGTCTTGTTGTGATGAGTGGGTAAGAGAGTGAGTGTGGGTGTGTATTGGGGTGAGTGAGTAAGTAGTGCACACACCCAGTGCGAAGTGATTCTTGCTTGGGGCCCTTGTGTGTGTGTGGGTGTTTGTTTATGGGAGCAGTGGTGTGTTGGATAGCGCATTCCAAAAAAGTTGTTTTTCCAGTGTGCAAACATCAGCAATGGAGAGACAAAGGTGGCCAGGTGTTGTGCTGGCCACACCCTGGCCGCATGTGTTCTGCAGGCTTACTAAGAGCAGCAGTTGTAGTCTATACAAACATACAGGGGAGCTTTTCTCTGCGCAAGTGTGTGTAAAAAGCGGTGGGAGAGTGCGTTGTCAGTCTGGTATCTGAACCTTTCCGAGGCCTAACCCATGGCCCATTCCCCGAGTAATAATAATAATTGCATTTCGAGAGCGCCTTTCACCCGTGGGTTACAAAGCGTTGCACAGAGCTGCGGAGAGAACTGCATGTCATCAACGATATATGAACGGCACAGCAGGGTAACAACAACAATACCCTCACGACGGTTAAACGCACCGCATTACAAACGTGCGAAAACCCAGTGTTAACCACACAACTGAGGGAATGAGAGGAACCCCCCCCCCACCATAGTCACAACCCCCTGCTGGGATCAACGTTTGAAGTAGCTTCGTATGAGCATGGTCTGGCAAACACCACCCCATTGTGACAGATATTTCTTTAAGTTGAATGTATGCATACTGTGCAACTCTCTCCATGATTAAGTAATCCAATGGAGGTTTTGTTTGCTGAAGATGTAACCCATTACATGAACAGCTTTTCTCAAGTAACTGCTAGGTAGGGATAGAGCAACTCAATTCAAGATTAATTTTATTAACGTTGTGATGAGTTCGGGTGCTCAAATAGCTGCAGGGGTAACATGAAACCATTACTTACAACCAGCGATGAAAGTAAACCGGTATGGTCCAGTACAGTGTACCGGTAGTAAAGTGACCGATGCATTCAGTACAATACAGGTGGGAACGGTGGTTGTGGTATGACCATATTGGTCACCCCTGCATGCAACATGTATGTATCGGAATTAACATTGATTTTCATATATGTACTTCACTGCACATATTGTCCAGTAAGGCTGCAAATTAGTTACGCAAACGGGTGTGTGTCATGGGTTGGAGCCTTTGTTCACGAGAAGAAGAAAAACATACCCCAAAGTGATTTTAGACGAACTTTCGTGTGGTTTTGTTGCGAATGCTGTTCTTCCAAATGTAACATCACTTGCAGTGAAATTACAAGTGTTTTTGAAGGTGACTTTAAATGTTTTTTTTTAATCAACAAAGATTCATATTCATGGCCGACAGCTTGAAACACACAATCTTGGTGTTATAAATTGGCAATTCAACATTCTCTCAGTGCGTATCAAAAAAGAATACGTTAATCTTTCTACGCATTTTTGACCAATTGTATTCCACAATCATTTGTTAAAACATTCCATTTCTCGAACCTGGAAACCTGAGTTCAATTTCCAGTCATATTCAGTATCAGTGAAAAGTAACAACCGTTCCAGAGCTTCCTTTAGGTCAACTCTATCTTTCAGTGACTATCTGGTGCAGTGTGTAAACACCGGTATTGAGAGAAAAGGTGACTTGGGTGTGGTGCCAGCCAACTACCTTTTTGTGTGCCGTGCCATCTTTAATGGATGCTAGCTAACAACACTTACTCTAACAGTCTTGGCTCTTCAGGGATACTTTGTCCTCCATCACTAAAGGAGCCCCGGTATTTGTCTTTACCTCCTTGTGCAGGCATTGCTTGTGTGGCACTGTCTACGTTGGCACTGCCCACTGACACCAGTGAGAGCAGTACAGAAGAGGCAGAGAGAGATCCCCTCTCAGACACCGACCTCGATGCTATGACCCAGGTCACCTTGGTCAAACAAGGCAGTGAGGGTGAGTTCACGCGGAGTCAAGGTTCCCTTTTGGGCATCAGGTATCAATTTTGCACCTGAAGTAAAATATGTTTTTTCGCCATGGAAAATATTGCTTCTGTTGTGGCAATGTGGAATTTTCATCATTCGCTCATGGCCACCACAGAGATGAATGGTGGTGGGTCACTTGTGCCTTTGTCGTGGGTGTGGCTTGGACCGGTGTGAATGATGCCAACGACATACCTTGACCTGCAAGACTCACTCGTAGACTCGCATCACCTTCCCCAATAGTCTATAATTCCAGACGAAGAATATTTGTCTTTGCATGTTATTATATGCATTCAATAAGTCCTAAAGATAAAACAACAACACCAAATATAGCGTGTCCCAGGGATTTTTGGAGGACCCCTACAAAAAAGTGAATTATTTCTGAATAACTGCATATTACAAGCTTGGAAGGTGAAGCAATGAGCAGCGAGCAAAGTAATGTTGACTTGTTTGCTGCATGTCTCCCAAGACTCAAAACATCTCAGCTAGCATCAAGCAGTCCCAGTTCAGTACGAAACTAACTATTGTAGCACTAGATTGTGCATTCTGGAATTGGCTTGCGATATCTGGAGGTTTTAGTGGAGATTTTCCGTGCCTCACGTTGCTGCTATAATGCAAGTATATAATGAAGGTTTTGCGTTTATTTGATGGATTATCCTGTTTATCCAGTTTCTTAGCTGTTTTACAAGGGAAGTCCATGGTGCATAAAATATAGATGTTTATTTCAGTCGAAAATAATAATTGCACCTCTAGAGCACTTTTCACCTGAGGCTCACAAAGCACTGCACAGAGCTGTGGAGAGAAGGGCATGTCAACAACAACAAATGTACCACAAATCAACAACAATAACGTGTTTTTGTTTCAAATCTGAGCTGCAGAGAGAATGGCATGTCAACAACACCCTCAGAGTAGATGAATTAAAAGTAAAATAATGGCTATAAATCTGAAAATGACATAAAACAAGAGATAAAAATAATTGTTAAACAAATGAAAGAAGGATTAAGTGTTCCTGAGAAGGCTCAGGTCTGCAGCACGCCATCATCCAAGCACAACAACACTGAGCAACATTAACAGTCATAGCCAGACGACTTCAATGCCTTAGGGCATAATGCCTTATGGAACAACAATACCTTACGGAAAAACAAAATACCCAGTGAGCTTACAAGCTCTGGATGCAGGATTCATGCAATACAGCACATGTTAGCACTGACCAACACAACATGGGCATAGCAAGAATACACATTGTAAATTGTTGAATTCATTTCGATTGATAAGTTTAAAAACAAATAATTTGGAGATATATGGATATACTGGGGATATCACACTCCTGAATGAGCCTGTTATTTTTTCGACATAGCCTGCATGTATTCACAATATATGCATCTGTGTGTCTGCATACAATGAGGAGCGGTCGCTCAGCGGTTAGCGTGCTGGGCTACAAACCCCTTGTGGCATGAGTTTGAATCATGCTCACAGCTAATACCAGTGAGGATTTTATGAACCAGTCCTAGGTTCCCCTAGGTTGACTCAGCTTCAAATGAGCACCAAGGGGCCTGGTGTGATTCTTGTCACCCACCTCTGTGTCAATCTTCATAGGTATTGGCTCATGGCTAATGACAACTGTGTTACTGCTATAGGGGGGATCTTTGTCTTTATGCATTTGGGAGCAGTAGTGTAGTTGTAGTTATTAGCAAACTACATTATTGACCCCATAACTTGAGTGCAATTTAAGCTCATAACCAATAACAGTGGCAAATATTTGAAATGGTCCTGGGCCTCCACTAGGTCGACACGGTTTCAAATGACTACCTGGTGCATGTACACATCAGTACTCGGGAGACAAAGGCAGCCTAATATGGTGTTGGTCGGCCAGACACTTCTTCGTGTGCCATCAGCTTTCATAGGTGCTTGTTAACAGTAGCTGACCTAACACTTTGTTAAATACTACAGAGGGATCTGTGTATGTTTTGTTTGTGTGGATGTGTAGTACCCGCAGGTGCTGTGTTCCGATTTTCACTGTGGGAGACGGGCACGATCAGCATGGTGCAGCTTTGCGAACGCCTACGGGCGGCTGTGCTCCACGCAGTGTGCGAGGCGGCGCTGGAGTTCTCCATCCTCACTGCCCCTCTCTCCATCCCAGAGCCGACTTCATCGTCCTCTTCATCGCCAACGTCATCAGTATCGTCATCATCACCAGCCACGGCATTATCATGTTCATCATCAGCAGCAGCAGCTATCGAAGCATCAACACTAACAATGTTGTCATCATCATCGGCAGCACCAACATCAACATTATTGTCACAAGCATCAACAGCAGCTCCAATTGCAGCATCATTATCAGTAGCATCATCAATGACACAAACATCACCATTATCACCATCATCTTTAACAGCAGCACCACAAGTAACTGATGCTGATGCCGGAGTAGCATCAATTGGTAAGGAACCTTTGCAAGCAACTTTTAAAGAAAAATAACAGCTTCACACTACTTTAAATAGAATTTTTATGATCAAACGGTTATTCGTTACCACTGACTGATCAGATTGCTCCATGATGTCAGACAATCATCACTAAATAATTGCTTCAAAAAGCTGCTCTCTCGGGACAGCCGCGTCGATCGTTCCCTCTCCCTCCATCGCGACGTTTCGCCTCACATTCGAGGCATCATTTTGCCTGAAGATGCCTTGTTAGAGAATGCTTCTAACGTGGTGGAGGGAGAGGGAGCGATCGACGCAGCTGTCCTGAGAGAGCAAATTTTCGAAGCAATAATTGTGCATCAAGCCGTGAAAACCTACATCATTACAATCATCACTAAAGATAATGTGCCTGTGCAACGCTATTGGTCTCAGTGTCACAGTCAGTTTTGCTGTACGTGGCCAGAGGAGCACTTACTTGACTTGGGAAATGTATTGTTTTTATTGGGCTTCTCGTCATCTGAAGTCAGAGATGCAAAGGCTTGATTAGGGTTTGCACTTATGGACAATATAAAGTATTGAATTGACACAAGTAGTGATTTTGTCTGCTCATTTTTTACTTCATTTGTTGCTGTAGTGACAGTAGTTTATGTAGATATTGTTGTAATAGTACTTATTTTTTGTTGTTGTTTTTTTTTCTAGTTCCTGTTCCCTTCACTTCTCCTGCCCCCGCCACTCGCTCCATCTCCAACCCCATCCCGGGTGGAACAAAGGGCTCTCATCCCCCACTCTCTCCTGGAATCATTGCAGGCATTTCCACGATGCCAGAACCAGCCGGAACTTCCGGAACACCACAAGGAAAGGCTGGGAGGAGGAGCTTTTGGGAAATATTAGCGGTGAGATAGTGACAGATGTTGATAAGGCTTATGCTGTTTCTGCTGCTGCTTGTGTTCGCATTGCTGTTGCTGATACTTATAGTGATACCACATATGATTACGATAATGATACAGCTTGTGATGATGACAGTGATACTCTCTGTTGTTTGTGATAATGATAATGCTACTGAATTTAATTCTTATATGTATAATACTGCAGGTGGTGCTGCTGATGGTGTAGATATGCATCCTATCGACAGTGTTTTTACATATATTGCTTTTGGTGGTAGTGATGTTGTGACTTTGTTAATGTTTGTAGAACAAGACAGATTCACCAAATGCTGGCTCGCCGAAGACGACAGACGACATTACGTCAAATCCATGTGACGAGGTAAGTTCTGACTTGTATAATATCCCCATTTACAGTGTTACATCCCTCACGGTAAACTGTCAGCTACGGTAGTGTTGGGGGTGAGAGCAATTTGCATGATAAAAAGGTCGCAAATTATAATAAACTTCTATTTATCATCATCATTACCAGAAAAATTGTCTTTGGCAATGTCATTGTCATCATAGATAAACTTTATTGTCATCCCATCCGTATACAATTACCGTATATAGAAGAACGAAATAACTTTCTCATTATCCTTGGTGCAAAAACAAAACAAGGCTGAATACAGATTCAACATGGCAGGGCAAAACACTGGGACGTTATAGACTATGTATAGTAGAGTGAAGTGGCAATGCAGGTATGCATAAGTGTGTTTGAGGAGGTGGAGAGTTTGTGGTATTGAGGAGCCTGATGGCTTGAGGAGGAAACTTGCAGAGTCTGGTAGATCTGGCCAGGATGCTACCTTACCTATTGCCAGATGGCAGGTGGGTAAAGAGTTCCTAGGAGGGGTGGGAAGGGTCCTTTGCAACGCTGGAGGCTTTTTGTGTGCAGCTTTTGAAGTAGATGTCCTTGATGGAGGGAAGAAGGGTCTCACTGATGTTCTCCACTGTCGTCACTATCTGCTGCAGGGACTTCGGTCAGAGGCATTACAAGTCCCATACCAGACAGTGATGCAGCTGGTCAGGACACTCTCGATGGTTCCCCTGTGGAATGTGGAGATAATGGGTTGGAGGAAGGCTCTCTATCCTCAGTCGTCGGAGGAAGTTTCTATGTTGTGCTTTCTTGACCAGCAATGCAGTCTTGACTGACTAGCTAAGGTCATCTGCAATATGTACACCAAGGAACTTAGTGTTCCTTACTGTCTGCACTATGGAGCTGTTGATGAACAGCGATGAGTGGGCTGTGTGGGCCTTCCTGAAGTCTATGGTTATCTCTTTCATTTTGTCAAAGTTAAGAGACAGTTGTTGTCTTTGCACCAGACTACCAACCCTCTACCTCTCCTCTGTATGCAGTGTCATCATTGTTACTGATAGGGCTCACCACTGTCGTGTCATCCGCAAACTTAATTATGCGTTTAGAGCTGTAATTGGTGGAGCAGTCGTGCTTCAACAATATTAACAGCAGTGGGCTGAGCACACAGCCCTGGGGAGCGCCGGTGCTCAGTGTTGTGGTACTGGAGGTGTTGTTGCTGATTAGGACCGTCTGAGGTCTCTCAGTCAAAGTTCAAGATCCAGTTACAGAGGGGGGTGCTCTGGTCCAGCAAGCCCAACTTTGCTACCAGTTACCGGGGATGATCGTGTTAAATGCTGAACTAAAGTCAATGAACAGCATGCTTACATAAGTGTTCTTGTTTTCCAGGTGGGATAGGGCCAGATGAAGGGCAGAGGAAATAGCGTCTTCTGTGGAACCGGTTAGGGTGATATGTGAACTGGAGTGGTCCCTAATGAGGGAGGGAGAGTGGTTTTGATGTGACCTATGACTAGCCTCTCAAAGCACTTCATGATGATGTGTGTGAATGCCATAATGTGATAGTCATTTAGGCAAAATACTGTTGACTTCTTCGGCACTGGAATGATGGTGGTGGCCTTGTAGCATGCTGGGACGGCCGCCTGGCTCAAGGAGATGTTGAATATTTCAGTGAGGACATCTGATAGCTGGTATGCACATTCCCTTACCACGCAACCAGGTATGTTGTCGGGTCCATCAGCCTTGCGTAGATCCAGTCTGGATAGGGTATGCCCGACATCAGCTGTGGACAGGCAGAGTACCTGGTGACTGGGACGGGGGGTAGTCTTTTTAGCAGGCGTGTTGTTCAGTGCTTCAAACCATGCGTAGGAGTTATTCAGCGTGTCCGGGAGGGAGGTATCGCTGTCGCAGGTACGTGGTGCAGTTTTTTAGTCAGTGGTGACCTGCATGTCCTGCCACATGCGCCACGTGTCTCTGGTGTCCACGAAGTGACGATGGATTTTCCGTGCCTACATGTGCTTTGCTACCCTAATAGTGTGGGACAGGTCAGCTCTAGCTCTTATGAGGGCTGCCTTGTCCCTCGTTCTGAAGGCAGCATCGTGGGTTTCCAACAGCCCACGGACTTCCATGGTCATCCACAGCTTTTGCTTGATACGTGTGGTGATTGTCTTCGATACAGTGACATCATCTGTGCAGTTATTGGTGTAGCCAGTCACTGATGCTTCATACTTCTCCAGGTTTGTTAGGTGGTATAGGTAGCAGCTTCCTTGAAATTATTCACGTGTGACATCAGTAACACAGTTTTCGTCAGATGTAAATTCATGATAATTATCTTCATTTGGTGTTCTATCTGTAGACAGGTTCGGGACTGTTGTCTTATCCATTTTTTTCTTTTGCCGCTTTCATGTACCTGTAGAGATAAAGTCATCGTTATGATTTGCATTGACATTCAGATCATCAGCTGCATAGCCATCACCATAATTGTCATCAAGAGCAAAAGCATAACACGCATCAGCAACAGCATGATCATCATTGCCTTTACTGTTATTCCTCTATGGTTGATGAAGTGATTCGCAACACTTTGTGAGATCAGTATTTTTATTATTTATTTTTTTGAGAGCTTGCTCCTACCATGAGAAGGTGGAATTTCTACTTTGGGCTCAGGGCTGTCAGTTGATATGACTGATGCCCCAGGCTAGCTTGAGCAGGTAGGATTTTCACATGGGACTTTTGAGTCCAAACAAATCAGCATTTAGGATTTTTAGAAATTGCTCTTGAAAACACTAAGCACTCGAGCTTACAGTATCTTGGCCTCTTTATGTTTCAGTGATACATTACAAAGCCAACTTGAATGGCTGCTCAATGTCCTTGTTTTTCCTATTTGTGGGTACAATGCGTCTGTGGTGTGGGTGCCAGGTGGGCGCAGCACGACGCCGGCGACACAAGACTGGCACAGGGGCACAGAGTGATGTGGCTGTGAGTCCCGCAGGCAGCGGTACTACCTGGCTTCACCAGGAGATTGCACGCCGGCAGGAGGAGGAGAAGAAGTAAGAGGCGTGACTTTCAACGAAGACGTCAAACCTGAAACTTTGTCTCCTAAAGTAGTGTCAAACGAGACTCCAAATGCTATTAATGCTATATATTCTGTGGCACACTTATATGTGTATGGGTAATTATACTGCTGAATAGATGTGTGTACAAATGGCTGAACACTTGGATGTATCCGTGAGTGCGTCAATCAGTGAGTGCATCAATCAGCAAGTGAATTAGGGAGTATATGGGTGAATAGGCAAGTATATAATACTACTAATAAATGTATTATTATTATTGACTGACTGCACATCACAGTCAACATCACTGTACTGTGCACATCACTGACTGTGTGCACAGCAGTCAGTGATGCTGACATGCTGTTCTCGCCACAACTGCGCACCTCCACAACTGTGCACCTCCACAACTGCACAACTGCGCACAGAGTTATGGAGAGAACAGTATGTCAGCAACAACAACATCAGGTCAGTTCAACTGAAAGTCAAATAATGGATATAATTTAGAGAAGGACATAAAATAAGCATAATGATATAGGTTCTCACGGCTGCTGCTGATAAAATAGGTGATGAAAATAATTGTTCAACAAACAACGGAAGGAATAATGATTGCTTCGAAAAGCTGCTCTCTCGGGAGAGCCGCGTCGATTGCTCCCTCTCTCCCCACCGTGACGTTTGGCCTGACACATTGGAGGCATCCTCAGGCGCAGTGTGCATGTGTCGTGTGTGCCTCCTATTTATATGTAGGTGCTATGTATGCGTTAAGTCTCCTCTATAGAGTTTCTGTATTCCAGGATCAATGGATGATGGTCAGGGTCCACTTGAAAGGGTTCCATTGTCTTGTTCACACACGAGAATCTCATTAACCCCATCCTGTTCTGCCTGTGACTCATCTCCTAGTTACATATCATGAAAGAATGCCTAGTTCTCAAACACTTTATAATTCCCCTCTGATATCCACATTTCTGAGCTCTATATATGTGCCCTGCTGACTTCAATGACTGGCCTCCAGGTTTGGCTGAGCGTTATTCTCATTTCTTGTTTGCGGTTCATAGTAATTTCTGTCTTGTGAATCTCTTGCTTCATGAATTAATCTTAGACCTTTGTGGCATATGGCTGGTAGTAATCAAATCTTGTTAAAATCGATTCTGTGTTGTTTGTCTACACTGTGTGCTGTTGTTGCTAATTTCTTCGTATGCAGCAAACGCCCTGCTGCCTGGTGCTCTTTCTTTCTTGTGGTTATTGTTCTTCCTTGTGGTTATTGTTCTTCCTGTTTGCCCAATGTACACTTCCTCACATTTGCTGCACGGAATGCAATATATGCCTTCTGTCTGTAATGGCAGTCGGTCTTTGGGTGATTTGAGTACGTATTATATCTTCAGGTGGGTTGTAAATGCTGTTTGTTTTTTATATTTTTCTAGATATTTGCTGATTTTCTCTGTGGTGCCTTTCACATATGGCAGGAAAGCATGTGTTTTGATATCTTCCTCCTCATTTTCTTGCTCTTTCTGTCTAGGTTCTCTTCATATGACACATTGGATTCCTGTTTTTGTGTATCCATTGCTCAGTTGTGCTTGCTGTAGATGTTGTAGCTCGTCTCTTAGATGTTTGTATGGAATTGTTTTTGACCGATGGGCTAAGGTGTGCAATATCCCCCATTTCTGTTTCGGGTGATGGTGAGACTCCACGTGTAAATACCTGTCCGTATGTGTTGTCTTCCTGTATGCAGTGTGGCTGAGCGTCCCCTCTGCGTTTCTCTTCACCAGTACTTCCAGGAACGGGACTTGGCCGTTTTTTTCTTGTTTCCATTGTGAACTTGATGTTCGGGTGTATGGAGTTTTAAGTGACCAAGGAATTTCTCTAGATTCTGTTTTCAGTGTAGACAGAAGCGTGTGTGTAGATGAGTTTCATCTACACGAAACCCACCTACTGGTATCAATACATGGATGAAACATTGATGACACGTTCCTTGTATGGGGAGATGAGTCACAGGCAGAACAGGATGGGGTTAATGAGATTCCGGTGTGTGAACAAGACAATGGAACCCTTTCAAGTGGACCCCGACCGTCGTCCATTGATCCTGGAATGCAGCAACTCTATAGAGGAGACTTAACGCATACATAGTACCTACATTTACATAGGAGGCACACACGACACATGCACACTGCGCCTGAGGATGCCTCCAACGTGTGAGGCGAAATGTCGCGATAGGGAGCGAGAGATCGATCGTCACGGCTATCCCGAGAGAGCAGCTTTTTGAAACAATCATCATGCATTGAGCCTTGAAAACCTACATCATTACAAAGGAAGGAATAATTGTTCCTTTGCATTCAGTGAGCTGCAATACCAGTCCTAGCTAGAGGACTTGAAAGCCGTATGGAACAAGTGAGTCTTGAGATAAGATTTGAAGATGCCCAGGGACTCAGCTGATCGAATCTCCAATGGAAGGGCGTTCCAGAGTCTGGGAGCAGCACGTGAGAAGGCCCTGTCACTCATCAATGGAGGTGCGATCTGGGCACACGCAGAAAGCCCGTATTCGAGGATCGAAGTTATCTTGTTGAAGAGGGTGCCTGAAGTAGGCTACGGATGTATGTTGGAGCAGCGTTCGGCATTATGCCAGGGGGATGCTTAATTTTCTGCCCGAGACACAGCGTGATTTTACTGAGACCAAGTCATGCTTGATAACAGGCTTCGTAATTTTTAACTGTCACATCAGAGGTGGAGTGAGGCGAGTCTCAGAGTGATGAACTGTTGCTTGTAGCGGTGAATGAATCTGGAGAGATTGCATTAAGGTTTCGGAATTGGATTTGGTTCTTGGTGATGGTAATGGCTGGCTGTACCCGAAGATCAAACCACACAGCAGAATAATCAGACAGGCCAGGATCAGTGACGCACTTGTTGGTTATAGATATGCCCCTTGAGAAAACCAAATCCAGAGTTTGGCCACATCTGTGAGTGGCAGATGTCATGTGTTGAATGAAGCCAAATGACTTCAGAGTGGCCATGAGATACATTGCAAGGGGGTTGTTTAGAGAGTCAACATGGATTTTGAAATTGCCAACTGCCCTTCCCACCCACACTGAGTGAATAGGCAAGTGAGTGTATAAGTGGATGGGTAAGTGTATGGGTAAGTGTTTGTTTTTGTGCGTTAATTGGTGTGTGAAACAATTAGTTGTATAACTGAGGATATCTCCTGAGGGTGGGGAGCGGTAGGACAGTGGTTAATATTCTGGGCTACACACCCGGTGACCCGAGTCCGAAACCCACTCTCGGCCAACACCGGTGACGATTTAATGAACCGGTTCTGGGCCTTCTCTGGGTCGACTCAGCCTCAATTGAAGAAGTAGTGCGATGTGTAAACATGGCCACTAGGGAGACAAAGACGGCCGGGTGTGGTGCTGGTCACCCAGCCTCTCTTATGCTGTGTCGACCTTCATAGGTGCTCGCTAACGGAACTTGACCCTACAGTCTGTTAAAGCTATATGGGGGATCTTTGTCTTTTGGAGTTATTAGTTGTCTAACTTAGGATATCGCCTGAGGGTATATGTGTGGGGGAGTGACTGAGGGTGGATAAGTGATTAACATACTGTGCTAAAAGTCTCGGGACTTTAGTTCAATTACCACTCGCAGTCAACTTCAATATAAATAACAGAACCCATCCTGGGCCTCCCCAAATTCAACTCAGCCATACAATGAGTGATTGCTGGATTGTGAAAACATCAGCACTGTGGAGACAAAGTGAGTCAGTTGTAATGACCCCCCTTTCACTGCCGTCCTATGCACCTTGCCAACCTTCTTTGGTGTTTGAAAATCTCACTCGTCACAACGGTAAGTGTAGGGTGTATGGGGGATTTCAGTTTGGTCTTTTGGTTAGTGTATGGGTGTGTAGATGGTCTGCCTGTTTGTGTGTTCTGCAGGCAGCGTCTGGAGGAGGGTCTTGCTGGAGTACTCCATCCAGCCTACATGGGGCCTTGCCAGCGATGGCTGGAATTTATGCATCACAGAGGTGCATGCATATACAAATACACAATGTATTTTAAAATAGTCTTGATGTTAACATTGCACACGTAATGTGTGAAAAGCTGATATTTCGCCCTCTGTTAATTACATTTATTCTCCCAAAAGTATAACAACCATATATAGACGTTTGAATTATTCTGCCGGTTCAATTAAGATTTGTTTATGTGAGTGCTATTGGTGACAGCAGAGTAGCTTTTTCTGCTTAAGTCATTGCTTTTGGGAATAGGTATTGAACTTGTATCACCACTGAGTGGCATGTGAAACAGCAGCGCATGATGAAAAATACACAATGAATCTGTGCTGCCATTGATTTAACATGCAGATGCAGTACCAGTGATAGCCAGAATAGGGAGGAACATTTCATATGTTTGACGCAAGGACTAGCAACAGCACACGATGACCAATTTGACATTTGATTGTGAGGCATGATTCACTGATATTTGTCCGTTGTTACAAGATGATGTTTTAAAATGTAATTGTCCTTATTATATGTTGGGATGGAGCAGTAGTGCAGTGGATAGTACATTGCACTTTGAACATGGCGACCTAAGTCTGATTCCCAAGCTTGGGTAATATCTCATGTCTAATACACACAGACACATGTTGTGTATACTAAGTTCCCCACGGTCACGTGATACCACAATGCATCTTACGCCTGCACAGCATATCTCATTGCTCTATCTCTGCGGTAGTTGTTCTCTTGGGTACAATCCCTCCACTAACTGCCATTCCATCACCAGTCTCATACATCAGCTATCAACCCTACTAACGATGCATTCTGAGAAGTCATTATATATTTTGCATTTCTGGAGCATGATCCCTCTGATTTGCGTCTGCTGTATGATCCACGGTTACCTTTTTCATATCTCAATCTAATTCACAGTATGCATTTCTCTGCTTCGTGTACATTTCAACTTGTTTGTTTGTCATTTTTCCTTGTTTCTGATTCGTATGTCATGCAGGTATTGCCCAATGTTTAATAACTATTATTTGAAGAGTCACATGTTGTTTATACTTTTCTTTATTTCATAATTTCGATTTTCATCCACCTTCAGTCATCCTATTTTGTTGTGTATTCCAATTTAGTCTCTATAATTATTGTTATTTTGTTCAGCATACGTTTATACAAAATCAAATTTCCTGTGTATCTTTAAACGTTATTGTTGCTGATTTTCCTTTCTTATGTCGTTATTGACATTCCATTCTCTCCACAGCTCTGTGCAGTGCTTTGTGACCCTGGGGTGAAAAGTGCTCTGTAAATGCATTTATTATTAAACCAAGATAATTCAGTAATTTTGTACAGTTTATTTCCATCCATTAGTAAAACTGACTCGCCTCCGTAAATCCGAGACAGTACAATCTGTTTGTTACTTAATTTCTCCAATATACTTTCAGAAATATCTTATAATGTCACTGTGAATATCATTGATTGAAAAGTATATGTTTGCCGGAATCATTTGTTATTTAAATTCCCATAAATATAACTTGAGCTTAAGACGTACTGCAGTACTTTTCCCAAATTTGGAACGTAATTGACTATAGAATTCCCTTCACCTCCTGATAAAATCTTATCAAGTTTTTCTTTCTTTTTTCAAAAATATTGCGCAAAAAAACTTTTGTAAAAACTGAACACATTCGGCCAATAGCCCTTCTTCATGTGTTCATTTTTATGTTATTTGGATTTGTGCACCACTGTCATTGAAGTATAGACAAGTACATTGTGTGACGTCACCAAGGAATGCGAGCGAGCCTGTCTGCCGCTCTTGGAGTCTCTTCTTTCTTCTCTCCGCAGCTCTGTGCTGCGCTTTGTGACCCTCGGGTAAAAAGCGCTATAGAAGTCTAATTATTATTATTAAATTGTCCAGTACCATATATTGGTCTGCTATTTAGGGAAAAAATGTGGTCATCACACTCATGTAAGGGACCCTCGTAAGTTGCTTGTAGCACTTTGGTCCTGTTGTTTAAAGGATGCCTGTTCATAGTTGTAATGGAGCTTAACGCTGAATTGAAATATTTTTTTGTTATATGGATGCTTACAAATAGGGAGAGTGGGTGAGATACAGTGAAGGGAGGAGGAATAAATGAACCGATGAAAAAGAGACAAAGTGAGATCATATTGGGATATTCAGTATGGGGAAAGTAAGAGAAAGGTGTGGATATATAGAGCTTTTTATATAAGGTTAAAGGTCAGTCTGGCTGTGGCTGGATGCTGGCTGCAAGGTGCGGATGGATGGTCACTTCCTAAGGATGTACGGGTTGCTCGTATATATAAAATATAAATACACACTCTCATATTCATATATGTGAATGCATAATTTAAGCACACACAACATCCATGGTCAGTACATTTTGAGGCTATTTCATGCTCAGTGGCTTATCACTTCAACAATGGTGATCATAACACCAACTCTAAATAGTCTCACTCCAGTCCCCAGGTGGAAATGAGACTGGAAAAGGATGGAATGCCACTGTACAACCAACAGGGACACATTGATGTCTCCAGTTCACTTAAAGAAATCTTGTTTGTTGAATATTAGATGAATCCTGTTCTTGTTTTTTTCCAAGTCATTAAAGGAGAGTACAGTTGGCTCCCACTACATAATTTGCACAGTAATTTCTAAGTTGTCAATATCAAATTATTCATGTCATGTTAATGTTTACCTTATTTCTGATATGGTCATATTCATGACACGGTGGCCATTGTATTTCCGCCATTATTATTATTATGTGCATGCTGCCCCTCTCATGATAGTACTGTTATGTTTGTGTTGGTGTCATGTTGGCACAACGGTTTTAACTTATAATAATAATAATAAATTGCATTTATACGGCGCTTTTCACCCGAGGGTCACAAAGCGTGTAGTGCTGTGTGCAGGCTGCCCATAATTGTTGTGTTGGTGTTGTATACATTGTATCGATGTTGTGTGGGCCACCAATTATGTTAAGCATGTTTGTGCATCTTTTGTGGCCTGTTAATCACTGTTAGTAAATTGATGTTAACATTGTTGAACTGACTGAAATCCTTTTTGGGATGCCTTTCATGTTATTGTCGTGGTGATCGTTCTAACTTTGTGTGTATTATGTGCAAGCTGCCCATTTGTTTGTGTCCAGCTAGCGGTAGTATGTTAGTGTCTTGTTAATTGTCTTTGAGTCGTGCATAAGCTCTTTATTGAGTTAGCACCATGTTGATCATATTAGCACAGTGTGCATATGTATCATGTTATTGTTGTGTTTACTTGATGTTAGTCACATTAATCATGTCATTCGCTGGCTGACCTTTGTGTTAATAGTGTAAGCTATATATTGCTTGTTTAAGCCGCGTGTTGAATGTGTGCACTGCACATTGATATAGGTTATCACGACTCAATATATGAAAATTCCTTTCGCGCTGCTCTTTCAGGAAAGCCGAATGAACCATTCCTCCTCTCTCCTTCATGATATTTCACTTGCCACATTGGATGCATGATAAATGTGAGAGGCAAAATGTCCCACACCAGACAGGAATGCTTGACACAGATATTTTGAAAGAATAGCTCCTGCTTACTTTGTTATGTTCAGGCTATTATGTTAGCAATGTGTTGATGGATTGCACAAGAGTAACGTTGATTGTATTGGTGGTGTTGTGTCCAGGGTGCCCATCGGTGCACCGCTGTGAGATGGAGCTGTCATCACGTCTCCAGATTGACCGTTTCCTTGCGGAGATGGAGAACCTCGTGCGCAGCGCAGCCGAGGACATGAGCGTGCGCGTCTACATCAGGGACAGGTGAGTCGATGGCAAAACACCAGACACAATAATACAGCATGACATGCAAATACTTAATCACACAATGCAAATCATGAATAACACAAACCACAGTTATAAAAAGTTTGTACCACACATTAATGTCATTATGGTGTATTGATGTATGTGTACATGTACATGTGTGTATGGGGAGTGGCTGCTTTCACAGCCTCTGCAGTGGCCAAGAGTGCTCTGGATGGGTGCGGGGGGCTGGTAACTCCTCCACCTTCAAATCTATGTGCCAAAAAAACACGAAATGAAGAAAAATTCAAGCTTGTGCCAGAGGCACCAGGGGGACAGTTGCCTTGTGACTTCTCCTGGCCAAACCCCATTTGGCAGTGCCAGGAGATTGAGTACCCACCCCTGGGGTTCCTCCAGACGACAAAAAGCTGCTGTGTGTGGCCACGTGGAATGTTCGAACGCTCATTGCGGAGAGAATGCCACTCCACTGTCAGGAGCTGGACCGGTACCGCCTAGACCTCTGTGGGATACAGGAGGTCCGGTGGACTGGTTCTAGCTCCAGTCATCAGAAGGGGTGGCTCTTCTAAATAAAAGAGTGAACCGGGCATGGGAACATGGTGGTGAGGTGTGGGAACCTCTGAGGTGTGGGAACCTCTGAGGCTACTGTGGGCTAACCTCCCTATAAATGGGAGGCGAGGGATGATGGTGATGGTCACTGATAAAGATCGGTGGAAGGATGCAGGCAAGGTGTTGGCTAAAGTGCAACTTCATGATAGTCATCTTACTAGGTGACTTTTATGCCAGGGTTGTTCATGATGCAGACATGTCGGCTGGAGTTATTGGAAGGCGTGGGTCAGATCAGCTCAACTATAATGGTAGGAGGCTGCTAGACTTCTTTGCAGCCCATGGGCGAGTAATCACCAATACGCTATTTCGGTCATGGGTGCGTTTATGCAACATTATGGATACATGCCGGGTCCAAGTAAGAATATCTGCTGGATACATAATAATAATTGCATTTATAGAGCACTTTTCACCCGAGGGCCAGAAAGCGCTGCACAGACCTGCGGAGAGAATGGCACGTCAACAACGGCAGAGAACAGCAAATCAGCAACAACAACTTTTTTGGGTTTTTTTTTACAAATCCGAGCTGTGGCAAGAAAGCCATGTCAACACCAACATCAGAACAGTTCAACTGAAAGTCAAACAGCAACGACAAATTATAGGACATTAGGACATAAAGTCAGCAAAGTAATAAATAATTTCTTAAACAAATAAAGAAAGGAACATATGTTCCCGAGCAGGTGCGGATCGTAAGAAAACCAACATCCAGGCACGGCACCACTAAGCCACATCAACAGTCCAAGCCGCAGGAAGGAATAAATGTTCCCAAGCAGGCGCAAGTTGGAAGAGAGCCAACATCCTGGCACGACAACACTGAGCCGCATCAATAGCCCTAGCTGGAGGACTTGAAAGCTCTACGGAACAAGTGCGTCTTAAGACGAGATTTGAAGATGCCCAAGGACTCAGCTGAACGATTCTCCAGTAGAAGGGCATTCCAGAGTCTTCGAGCAGCACGCGAGCAGGCTCTGTCAGCCATCGAATGGAGGTGCGACCTGGGCACATGCAGCAAGCCCATATTGGAGGATCGAAGTTGTATTGAGGAGGGTGCCTTAAGTAGGTCACGGATATATGTCGGAGCTGCGCCAGTGAGAGCCTTGTAGGTGAGAAGGAGGATCTTGAATTCAATCCTGTATTTAACAGGTAACCAGTGGAGAGACATCAGCACAGGGGATATGTGATCATGGATAGGTGTGCGAGTGAGGACTCTAGCAGCCGCATTCTGCACACGTTGAAGACAATTAATCAGGTAGGCAGGGGTGCTAGGGAGCAGAGCATTGCAATAATCGATTCGTGAGGATATAAAGATGTGTATTAGCTTTTCAGCATCAGCAGGTGACAGGATTTTGGCAGTGTGGCTATATTTCTAAGATGAAAATAGGCTACCTTCGTCACCTTCTTGATATGTGTCTCGAAGGTGAGTGGGGAATCAAGAGTCACACCTAGACTCCGGACTGCCTACGCAACTTCAATTGTCTGGTCATCAAGCATCAATTGGATAGGTTCAGCCTTGGACAATTGGTGCGGGGTTCCAACAAGCAAAACTTCTGTCTTGTCTCCATTTATTTTAAGAAAATTTGAATTGAGCCAGACCTTCCCAGTTGACAGTGAGGATGACAATGATTGCTTCGAAAAGCTGCTCTCTCGGGACAGCCGCGTCGATGGCTCTCTCTCCTCTCCTCGCGACGTTTCGCCTCACACGTTGGAGGCATCCTCAGGCGAAGTGTTCGTGCGCGGCTTCTATTGTCAATAGGCTTCTATTGTCAATAGAAGCCACGCACGAACACTTCGAGAGCAGCTTTTCGAAGCAATCATCATGCATCGAGCCGTGAAAACCTACATCATTACAGTGAGGATGACACGCAAAGACCAGACGCATTGATGGATGACTTTGCGTGGATATATATTTGGATGTCATCGGCATTGCAATGGTAGCTGAGATTGAGGCTACGCAGGATATGGCCAAGAGGTTGTCGGTCGATGCTGAAGAGGAGTGGGCCGAGAACTGAACCCTGAGGAACTCTAGACAAAGCAGGATGAATCTCAGAGTTTTGTCCTCCGAGGCTGACACACTGCTTCCGGTCAGACAGGTAGGAACTCACCCAATGCAGGGCACAGCCAGAGACCCCTGTACCCTGAAGTCGCTGAAGTAAGGTCAGGTGGTCAACGGTATCAAAGGCAGCGCTCAGGTCCAGATGGACAAGCATTCTTGGCAAGCCTTCATCAGCAGTGATGAGTAGGTCATCAACTACTTTTACCAGAACAGTTTCAGTACTATGGCCGAATTTGAACCCAGATTGGAAGGGATCGAGGAGGTCTTTATTAAGAATGTTTCTGGAGTTGTGTGGCTACAGCACATTCAAGGACCTTAGAGGTGAATGATAGATTTGAGATGTGACGATAATGATCAGGGATCTTGCAATCGAGGCCAGGTTTTTTAAGCAGGGGGGTAACTGCGGCCATTTGAAGGGTGGGGAACAATACAAGAGTGTAGTGAGTTATTGAACAATTAGTGACGAACGAGGCAAGGATTTTGAAATTTACCCGGATGATTTTGGATGGGAAAGGATCCAGGGAGCAGTTTGTGGGCCGGGATCTGGTAACTGAAGAGGAGACCTCAGATTACGTTAAGTCGGAAAATTTCAGGAGTTTTGAGGTAAAATAAGGTGTAGGAACAATTATTGAGGTATTGGTTGGTGATTGAGGCTCGGTAGAGATACGATGGGCTTCAGTTTTTTCAGAAAAAAACTGAATGAACTGATTTGCCTGATATTTATTAGTGAAGGAAGGTGAGAGTGAGTGACTGGTAGGACATAGTGGTGGAGCAGCGGATGCAGGCTTTTGTCCTTGACACCAGGACCTACCGAGGAGCTGATGTGACCTCTGACCATCGGCTTGTCATCTCTGAGATCTACCTGCCATTTTTCCATGGTAGTGGTGGGCATCTACCAAGGACTCTATTGAAACCCACATTGGACTGGTCTCACCTTGATGATGAAAGCCTTAAGCGAGAATTTTATCATTGTTTACAGCTGGGGCTACATTATTCCAAGCGCCTCCCGATGCCGAGGGGAAATTGGTGAGGCTTTGGGCTGTGGCTCATGCTGTTGGAATGGCTCCACAAGGTAAATGGTCCAGGCCTCTCCAGAAACCCTGGCTGATGGAGGAGGTGTTCAAGATAGCCAAGAAAAAACGGCAGACGCATTCCCACCATTTGCAATGGCTCCACTTGGTAAACGGTTCAGACCTCTCCAGAAACCCTGGCTGACTGAGGAAGTGTTCCAGCTAGCCAAGAAAAAACGGCAGACCCACTCCCACCATTTGCAACATCCCACACCAGGAGAATTAGGAAGTTTGTCTCAGCCTTTGCTCGGAGGTTCGGGGAGCTGTGCGGGGTTGCACTAATGAGTGGTGGTCGTGGGTTGCTGCGAAAATTGTCTGCCTTGGTAGTCCATGATCACAAATCATTATTTAACTCAATAAAAGGATTTACTTGCAACGCTGCACCAAGTACCATTCTTAAAGGGGAAAATGGTGATCCAGTCTCGGACCCCCAGGAACAAGTCCGCAAATTTTGAGATCATTTTAAAAGATCTTTACGGATGGGAACCCCTCCAGCTCAGATAACATCATGGGACAACATGGGGGTGACCCTGCTGGTGCTGAGGTACCTCAGATTATGGAAGAAGTAGCCACACCCTGAGTGGCTGGCGGAGATGACATCTATAGAGAAAGTGAGTAAGTCGAGCCAGAGCCTAAGACCAGGAAAAGCACTGAGCAGATCTTCCAAGAGAAATGCTTAAGGAACATAGTGCTTGTCTGCAGACTGCCCTGTATGACATCATTAAAACCGTCTGGAGCACAGGAAGGGTCCCACAGGAATGGAAGGATGCCCTTGTGGTGTCCCTCTTTAAGAAGGGGGACCACATCGATTGTAATAACTACAGGGGCATCTCGCACATCAGTGTGCTGGGAAAGATCCTGGCAAGGATCATTCAACATCGTCTTGTGAAACCCAATGTGATTTCAAGCTCGGGCGGTCTTGCACAGTTGCTATATTCTCTGTTAGGTTGCTACATCATAGATGTAAGGAATTCCAACAGGACCTTCATATTTGCTTTATTAACCTGGTCAAGGCCTACGATACTATCAGTAGGCCAAGGCTGTGGATTGTTCTTTGTGCTTTCAGGATCGCTGGCAATCTACTCACCATCATTAATGACCGCCATGATAGTGGGCAAGCCTGGGTAAAACTACGTGGTTGGGAGTCAGAGCCATTCCCTATTCACCTTGGGGTGCGACAGTGATCCCCTCAGACTCCTACATTTTTCAACATCTTTTTTGCCATGTAGTTCGAGAGGTTTTCCATGGATGTTCCAGTTGAATTTCCATCTGGTACAGGTATAATGGGAGGCTAATCGATGCCCGGGTGTGGTCAAGGGATGGCTCCCTATTGGCCAACCATGTTGTCTATGCTGACAATTTAGTGAATACTGGCCATTCTGAGGAGGCGTTTGGGCCCTGTTATTGAACCTGGAGCGTGGCCTAAATAGGTAGGGTCTTAACATCAGTCCCACCAAAACCAAGCATCTCTCTGGGTATTTGGTGTCATCGAATACTCCACCCCCTCAGCTCTCCATGATTGATGTTCCAGTTGTGGAGAGAGTGCAGAAGTTTTTATACCGAGGCAGTGTGCTTGTTGCCCGTTCCGATTTGGCAGCAGAGGTCTCTCTCCCAATCAGTCGGGTGGCATTATCGTTTCATTGGCTACGTAACACTGTGTGGAAGCTGCCTGGTCTTCTCAGCTGCAGTCATGCCCTTTCTGTATGCTTGTGAAACGTGGACCCCTTTACGGAACATCAAGCATTCTGGCTGGCCAGTAAGCTTCTAATTGAGGCTGCATTCCGCGTCAAATGAGTACCTAGTGCAACACCAATGATGAGTTTCTGAAATAGTCCTGACCTCCCCTAGGTCGACTCAGCCTCAAACGTGTACTTAGTGCAGTGTGTAAACATTGTCACTCGGAAGACAAAGGCGGCTAGGCGTGGTGCTGGTAACGCTTGTGTGCTGTGTCGACCTTCATAGGTGCTCACTAACGGTAATTCACCCTCCAGTCTGTTCAGCCTTGACAGGGGATCTTTGTGTTTATGTGTGTATATGTGGATGTCTCTAACTCACAACCGCAACACTTGGTACCCTCGCATGTCACATGCATTTATATCATTACAATTATTAAGGCGATTTTATCTATGACCTCCCAGATTTGGATTTTAGATTTGTTGAAGACTTTCACGAGAGCAATCACTTCTCCTAAAACTATATCATGGGGCAAGGGGGACCCAATTCTGTAGGGGTTAAGTAGTCTGAAAGGTTATAACAAGCAGCCCGTCCTTGTATTGTGCTATCTGCCGATTCGGCACAAAGTGCCATCCATAGCCAGAGACCAAATGTGATGTCATGCAGTCATGGCCTGTGCGTAAACTGCTCAAAGAAGACTTTTACGTAACACCGTCACAACTAGTGTGACCGCATGACAGGCCCTTGCAGGACTGGAAGGTAATTTATTTTTACAGTAAGGGATATCACACTGGTCTTTGTATATATGTGCTTTGTGGAGAGCGGTAGCAGAGTGGTTAGTGCATTCTGCGACAAAGCTAGCAAACCGAGCTTGAGTTCTAGGAATAGCTGACATCGATGGTGAGTGATTCTAAAACTTGTTATCTGCTTTAAGTTGACTGACTGAGAGCATCATAATATAATGCAATGTCTGGCAAATTTCCGCACCGGCTGAATGCTTGGATGCCTGCCCATCACCTCTCTGTGGTTTCCTCACACCTTTATAATGATGTAAGTCACCCTGTATAAGGGCATCTGATAAATAATAATTAATAATAATATAGATCGACTCTGCTTTAAATGAGTATCTTTTGTGGCGATTAAACATGAATATTGAGGAGACAGAGGAGTCCAAGGCATTGTGCTGGCTGCATCACCCCATCTTGAACCGTGCAGGTTCTTGGTACCAGCACTATCCCCAGAAGTGTATTAAAGATTATATGAGGGACCTTTTGAATTGTTCTCTACACATGTATGTATCCATTTGTACATATGCGTATGTGTACGTAATGTATCTGTTTGTGTAGTGGTGGCACAAAGTGGCATCCCTATCAGCCTTTCCAGGAGATGAGCGTCACTCCCGGGCTGCAAAGAAAGTTTGTGATATTCGCGCGGAGCATCGCTCAGTGGAGGAACAGCGGTGCCAGCTCTCTGGGTAATATTCACTTGCAAACACCAGACCGTAATAGATAGACAGGCTTGCCTTGGTTTAGACCAGAGCACTTAAGTCTTATTTTCCAGTGGGCTGGGTACTAAAACCGCAATGTCCTAACTAACATTTGCTATGACGTTGTAATGTCTGTACATGCAACCACTAACATGCACCTTTTTACTGCAGGTTTCTTGCTTCTTGTTTATCTTGCTGCCAACTTGCTGATTTTATCTCTTATATGCCACTGTGTCTGTTTTTTGGTTGTCATTCCATTAATCGGCATATCTACTCTGTCTTAGCCAGTCATTTTTTGCTCAGTGGGCCATAGCTAAAAGGGCCACCCTAAAAGGCTTCACTGGCCAGATGTGGCTGTGGATCACTCGTCTATACTGGATTGTTATTTTATTTACCTTGTGCATTAGTGGTGAGCCGTGCAGCAGCGTCATCATTTGTGGAAATGCATTGTCCTTGGATTGCCACTGAGCTCGATCAGCAGACAGTCTTAAACCATTCGTATGAGCTCTAGCCCCTTGTGGAGTCTAAAATGTTAGACTGACACACCAGTTTCTTGTGGTATTTGTCAGAAATTCACTAACTGACCAGTGTAATGGGATTGCAGACAATATGTAGACAGGTCTCTGATGGGGTTCTCAGTCAAAATAGACCATTAGATCGATGTGTGCATGTGTTTGTATTCATTCAGCACCTTTTCTGGAAGAATGGTCCGCTTCTTCGCTTCCTTTCGTAAAACGTAAGCTCTGAGTTGCAAGATTATAGTCTCAGTTGAGAATCGGTCTCAAGATAAGGAGTGTCGATTGAGGCTTATGTTCAGGAGATTAGATCTCACGGTCAAATCCTTCATTGGTCTTAGATGCCAAAAGATTGGGTTTCATCAGTCTCAAGTGAAGTTTGGCTGCAGGAGCCCATGTCTCAGGTTTGGAATATTGATTGAAACTCAGTTCCAGGAGCCCTAGCTTCAGCATCACTCTTGATTGGGACCGAGTCTCAGCAGAAAAGCCTCGATTGAGGCACTCTCTCTCCTCTACCTTGCTTTGCTTCTTTTAATAAGAGCTGCCAGGAGTGACTGCCTAGCCGTGAGCAGTCATAATACGAACGTACACATGGGACACTCAATATTATTGCCCACTTTAAAATAAAAATATATTTAAAAAAACTACTCTCTGCCCCACAGTAATATCTCTGCACACACACATATAGTTTTTTTTCTTTATTTGAATCACTTCTGTAATAACCAAAGGACATGTTTTAATTTAAAAGTGCTGTTTTGGCACGTCTCAGCCTTATTCGTGTTGTGTGTATGAATATATGAGTGAATGTGTGAGCGTGTGCGTGTGGTCTGCGATAGTATAGTGGTTAGCCACACTGCACCTCAAACCCGGTTCGATTCTCACTCATGGGCAACATCAGTGACGGATATCTAAACCAGTCCCGTACCTGCCCAATGTCGACTCAGCCGTATTATGATGTGGTGTGTAAACATCCGCGCTGGGGTGCCAAAGACCATAGTGCTGGCCACCTAGCCTCTTGTGTGGCGTGCTGACCTTTATAGGTGCTCGCAAACAGCACTTGACCCTACAGTCTATTAAGGCTTTCAGGGGTGTCTTTGGTAAGTATTAGTGCCAAGCCTATTTCGATATTAAATGAGCTGCTCGCCAAGTGAAAGTCCCTGCACATCATTAGCATTTTAAAGGTATCAAACAACCCTTGGGGGAGAAGGGACTAGCCTTCTGCCCCAAGGCCTCTCAATGCAGCGTCATGTGCTCAGGAGGAGCTGGCCCTGTGGAGCTGTTATGCATCAGATGTTGGAAGAAGTAGCCTTCTGCAGAGAGAGTAGCTAGCTTATACACATCTGCCAAGACTATCGCATTTGTGTGCAATATAATTGCTTGGACGACAGGGTGGGGACCACCAGAACATCCTTTCATGCTAAGGAAGAACAACAAATTTAGTTGACAATTCTGTCAACTAATATTGTGTCTTCCTTAGCATGCTAACAAAGGTTCTGGGAACGATATTTCAACATTGTCTCGTCAGTCGCCACACTGAAGAGAAACTTTAAGTGCTTCGATTTGCACTTGGAGGTGGGACTGATCCTGCTTGGTTGCCAGATTCTGTCGGTATCTGTGTCAAGGTTTTTGGAATTTCAACAGGAATTATTTTACTTTAGTGACCTTATCAAGGTCATAAACCCACGGATTTTGGCTTATTATAACACTCACCACAAACAGAATGTGTGTCATTTGAGCATGAGTGAGCGTGAAGGCCAGGAGGGAGAGAGGGGTGTACCTTAGTAAGTACTGATTGTAACACTGTCATTTGTAGATAATTAACTCGTGTCATGTAATACAGTGGAGCTACCCTTATCTGATACTTTATTATCCACTACACCTATAGTCCCGTGCGGTTGTACCAATCCCTGCTTCTACATATTAGTGAATTAGCTCCTCTTAGCAGATAAGAGGAAGGAATGCCATGCAATGATTGAATGTATCCTGTTATCTGTGGATCAGCCCATTGTATTATCAGCCATATTGCGGATAACAGTTTTACTGTTGTGCAATTCCTGCTTTCTACAAAGTTCTTACCTGTGCTGCTTATTGTCCGCAGTTTTCATTTTTACAGTTAATCATGGAGATGCCCCTTCCATTTATATGTGGTTTCATAGATAAAATGAATTCACTGTGGGCAGAGCTGGTGCAGTGAGTAGCGCTGTCCCCTCACAGCAAGAAGTTTTCTAATTTGATTACCGGCTTGGGTGCCTTTCTGTGTGATGTTTGTGTGTTCTCTGTGTGTCCGCGTGGGTTTTCTTCGGGTTACTGCGATTTCCTCCCACCATCCAAATACACACTGCTGCTTAGGTTAATTGGCCTGCAGAATAAATTGCCCCCAAAAAAGTGCCTTGCGATGTACTGGCGTCACATCCTGGGTTTAGCTCCGCGTTGCGCCCTCTATTTGCTGGGATAGGCTCCGGTTCCCCGCAACCCTAGACAGGATTAAGCAGGTATTGATAATGACGATTGTGGGCAGAAACTAAATTATCCTGTTGTAAAACAGTTCTGCCAAAAATAGGTTGATACTCAATGTATGTAATTTAATAAGGAAAATTAGGTTAAAATGTAGTCTCATATTAATCTTCATTTTAGTTCAGGTTAAATAAGACTTTGTACATCTGCAAATAATATGGAAATATTCAACGTTATCTTCCCATGTGGATTACTTGGGGGCTCTGCTGTGCTGTGGATGAGTGTTCTAATGTTAACCAATAATACTTGAAAAACTCTCCAAGCCGAATTAATGGGTGAGGATGCCTTTGGAGTGATGGTGGATGTTTGGCATGCTGCAAATAATTAAGTGATTGCATAATACCAGGTTTTTTAAATCACATTTAAATACAATTGAATTTCAGTGTATTAAAACGCTAGTATATATAATATGTAAACATTTTACAAACTAACAACACTTTAAAAACAACACGTGTGTAATATCACAAAAATAAATCTTGAGTCACCATCACTGTGAAGTTGAGGTGAACTGCTCTGCTGGAATGTCCATTGGGCTTGAAGAAGCTGACAATTTTTGCACAGTAAATACTGTGCACTCGTTGAAAAATAATGTATGAATGCTGATGGTATATTTTCAAAGCAATATATGAGCGATATTCATCTGCCGTATAGATATGGATTCAAGTAAAATGTTAGCCTTCGAATTAATGTTATCGCCTAATTTTTTTGAATGACTAATTTATTTTCCAAATAAATGTGGAAAGACAAGTGATCACTGGCTTGCCACTGGAAGAGTATGTGTTGACCAATTACATAGGCTGCTCGTTATGATCGTTTCTTCGATTCTTGCACTCTCTTTAAATAACTTAAATGAATTGTAACATAACTGTTTATTAAGTATGTTTATAAATTAATAACCACAGTACCGTAAACTTTCCTCACAGTTTTTTTCGTACATAGTGTTCTGGCAAGAGTGTTTATTTTCAAATGTTTCAAGAAGTATTTTTAGCCGTCTTTGTGCGTACAACATATAACAGCTTTGAGCAGTTTTACTGTGATGTAATTTCCCTAGGAAAGCCTCACAGAGCCTCGACATTTTATTTCAGAAGGATCTACATTAGGAAGTTTCACCAGTGTTTATCTTATTAATTGATTTGTTTCATGTGGGAAGAGTATCCTGAGAAAACCTTTGCATAACACTTGGACTATGTCATTTTAATATACTTGCTTTTCTTGCTCTGCACAGCCCACAAGAGCCTACAACGATTCGAAGCACTTGACGCGATTGGAGCAGAGAGGTCATCTGACCAGGGAGGCACAGTGCTTTCGGGAAAGTCAGGACAGACTATCGCACCACGTCAGAGATTTCTCGTTTTTAGTGTGGATGACAGAAAGGTTTGCATTTGACACAAACTGTCAAGGTCACATGCACACATGTACATATGTGCACATGCATATATATGCATAAACATACAGCTACACATACATTCATATTCGCACACTCATACATAAACACACTATGCACACATACACATAATATTCCTCCACATTTAGTCATATCTCTGCCACATCCTTACCCTTGCTCCCTGTTGCTATTGAACTCATATCCTTGCACCATTCCTAATCTACTATGTCTTGTCCTGCTCCAATCTTGACCTCTCACACCAATAGTTGTCCCTGCACACCTACAACTGGTCATCGGAGATGGGTGCCAGCGTCATGCGTGGCACATCCCGCCTCGTGCATTGGCTCAACGCACGCACACACCTTCTGCTGTGTCTACTCAGCCAAAAAATGGGCCTCTTCCACCACTACTACTATGGTGACCTTTCTCCTCCCCACAGTGACCCCGGAAAGCAGCAGGTCAGTGTTTTTTTGCTGTGCTTCAGGAACTTACCATTGCAGTCTCTTGTCTCTGACATTGTCATACCGTAATAATAATAATAAATACAACTTATAATGTGCAATTTCCACGCCAGATCAAAACAAGGTACAGTTATCGAGCCTCAGAGCCAAGCTGAGGATGAATAGGCCTGAAGAAAAAGGTGTTATTTGTGATGTTTTTTGAAATTTGAGGTTGTGGTGGCCTACCAATATTTTTATGGAGAGGCTTTTCTAGGTTGTGGGTGTGGCTGTATAAAAGTGCCGTTCTGTGTTTTTTTGTTTTTGAGCAGGGAATGCTGAGCAGGTGTTTGGAGAAACTGTGGAGAGTGCATGAGCATGTTTCAGTGATTGGTATAAGTTGGTTGGCGAGGTACTGGCAATCGCCTGAATTGATTACGTGGTGGCAGAGTAATGCAGTCTTGTAAGTGATTCTCTGCTGGATTGGTAGCCAATGTAGAGTATGCATGAGGTTAGTACTGAGTGATTGTCCACAAGGAATGTTGAGGACTGTTCGATCAAGGTTGCGTTGAAGGCGGAGAAGTTTGTTACATTGTTATTTTTTGAGTCAATTTAATATGGCATTACAGTCGAGTCGAGTGTTAGTGATGCAGCATGCCAAGATGTGTAATGCAGGTGGTTAGGATGGGGCAGATCTACCATAGTTGGCATTGTTGAACGTTAAATGCCCAGAGTATGTTGTTGATGTGATTGTCGAAATAAAGGTTGGATCAAGGGTGATGCTAAGTAGTTTTGAATGTAGTGAGAGGTTGACTGAGGTGCTGAAAATATCTAGGTTGGAAGTGTAGTAGAGGCGAGATGTTGGAGAGTAACGAGATAGATTAAGGTTTATTTGTTAGGATTTAGTAATAAGTGGTTATTTAGCAGCAATGCCTAAGGTTCCGTATTGCAAGTGGAGAGGTTGGCAGTGTTATCAGGTGATGTCAGTATGGTGTCGTGCTGAATGTCATCGGCATAGCAGTAATAGTTGATGTTGTAGTTAGTGATGAGGGGACCGAGTGGGGGTGTGTAGGTGGAGAAAACGAGTGGTGCGAGCATGGAGCCCTGAGGGACACCATGTGTGGTATGCTCTGTAGGAATGGTGGAGTTGCCGACTTTAATGTAGGTTGTCCTCTTGTACAGGTAAAATGTAAGAAGTGTTAGAGCAGTGCCGGTAATTCCGAACTCTGCTTGCAAGCATTTAATTATTAAGTCGTGGCTAATGGTGTCAAATGCAGCTGAAAGGTCAAACCTGAGAAGTGCAGTGGTTGAGCCGATATCAATTAGCATTAGGGAATCATCTATGATTTAGAGTACTTGCGGTTTCAGTAGAGTGTGCAGAGCGGTAGGCAGATTGTCGGGGACAGAAATTAGAGGACTGATAAATGTGCTGTTGTACGTGGGAAAGAATGAGGTGTTCAAGAATTTTAGAGATAGTTGAGGTGTTAGTGATCGGATGATAGCTGGCCGGGTTGGTGGGTCACTATTGGGTTTTTTGTGGCTATGATAAATAATATCAAGTTTAAAGGCCGCTAAGAAGGTGCCGGAAAGAAAATAAGCATTTGCAATGTTCGTAATAATAACTGCAAATTCGGTGGCATAATTTTGGAAGGCATTGTGTGGTACAAGATCGAGCCGTGGTTGTTTGTTTGCTTTGCTGAGGGTTATTTTGATTGTTTTGTCAACTGTAACCACTTAAATGGTGAGTATGTGGAAGGTGGTGTAGAGTGGGTGGGAGGAGGTGATGTGGTTGAGTGAGTGATCAGGTATTGGTGTTAATAGCGAGAGCAATGGCGTTTAACTTCTGTTCGTTGTAATTCCTGAAAGATTTTACCATAAGTGGTCAAGTACGGGGTTGTGTTGTGATGTGGTATGATATGCATATAAGATGCTACTGAATGTTGTCCAGAGTTTGGCTGGGTTAATGGAGGCAGTGAATTCTCTCCGTGAGTTGTGTCTGTAGTGAGTTAGTGATGAGAGTTGGTATATGTGCAGGCTTTGCCTGGACATCAACCAACTGCGGAGTCTGTTGGATTCTGATTTGGTGCGATATTACGTGCGTTCAAGTTTGCATCAGTTACATTTAGCATTTAGTGCAGCAGAGGAGAGCCATTGATTTGGATGTTTGTGTGAGGTGCAGTACTTAATGGGTGCTGGTTGGTTGATGATGATGTTGGTTAAGTCTTGATGTAGTTAATTGGCAGGTGTGCTGGCATCAGTGGATGTAGTGGTGTAAGAGGTAGCATCTTTGAGTAGGGTCTTGTAATGCTCTATGTCAAGGTGGTTGAGATTGCGTGAGGTGTACTTGAATATGCACCCAAATAACTAGATCCATATGAGTGAGGCCAGCATCCGTGGCTGTAAGCTGCTAAACACAGCGGCTAGAACGATGCAGGCAGACCGCGACAGGCAGGCAGGCAGTCTCCATGCCCAATCAACAAGCCCACAGCAGCGAATGGCGACGCTAGCATCCAGATGGTACATGAAGTCGGTAGGCCCGAAGGACTAGGCCGGGGCACCCACCGAGGTGCGTGCTCAGGAGCTGCACTCCTGACGTTACGCAGGGCAAACTGGTAACAATGACCAGGCTGGGGCGCCCACTGAGGCACAGGTGTCGGCAAGTGCAAAAGCAGCAAGTGGCGGTGGGCCACCATCAAGGCATGCGATTCAGGCCAACAGAGTGCGACTAAACGCCAGCACCGCGAGGCAGCAGAGGAGCAGGGCACGAAGCAGATGGCTCGACGGTAACGAACCAAGTCGGGAAGGTGCATGCAGCACAACTCAGACAATGATGATTGCTTCGAAAAGCTGCTCTCTCGGGACAGCCGCGTCCTTCGCTTCCTCTCCTCGTGACGTTTCGCCTCACACGTTAGAGGCATCCTCAGTGAGTCAAAGGTCGAACTCAGTCGCGTTGGAGGATGCCTCTAACGTGTGAGGCGAAACGTCACGAGGAGAGGAGAGGAAGCGAACGACGCAGCTGTCCCGAGAGAGCAGCTTTTCGAAGCAATCATCGTGCATCGAGCTGTGAAAACCTACATCATTACAGCTCAGACAATGGCAGAAGAGAAGAGGAGCCAAACTACCAGAGCGATGAGGAATAGACACTAGACGTGGATAGGGAAAGAAGTTAGGAGAGGGAGGAGGTAGTTGGAACATTGGATGGCAGCCAGCGACGAGCGTGGCACCATCTTAGAGAGCAGCCATAATAGCACTGGTGCGTATATGATTGTGCTAGTACTGTGTGAGTGTGCCGGTGCGTGTATGATTGAGTTAGAATGTTTGTGATTGCACTGGAGCGTGTATGATCGCACTAGCACCTGTATGATCACAGTTGTGAATGTATGATGACGCCGGGCTGTGTATAAATGTATTGTAGCATGCATGATCATATTGGCACCTCTATGATCGCAGTGGCAGGTCTAGTATCTTGCTGATGCATATATAATTGAATTAGTATGTGTACCATCCCGATAGCTTGTGGACATAACCTCTCCTCACACCTTCAACTAGGAGTCGAACCCTTTCCTGCAGCCTCCATGTGAGGCAGACGCCCTAATCAGGAGTTCAGCTCCGCCTCCTCCCAAGGATTCGACTCGGGCCCCACCCATGGGTCCTGGCAGAGGTGGGATGGATGTCCTAGGATGTGATTGTTGCAGGTTTGACACTTGCTTGCGTGTGTATGCGAGGGCAGTGCTGGCGTTTTCGTATCGTACCCTGCCACTGGTTTGATTCCCAGCCAAAGTTTATTTAATGAACACCTGTTTAATGAACGTGTACTGAAAAGCACTGGAAAGACAGAAAGGCATGGTGCTGTAGTACTCACCACCCCAGAGTTTTGTGTACCATGCTGGTACTCAGATGCTAGCCAGCAACATTTACCCAAACAATCTGTTCAAGGCTCTATTGGTATATTTGTCTCTGAGTAAATGCATGTGTTTGCAATAACTGTCCCCTGGGCATCCTGTGTTCATAGATATCGACATGGTCAGAACGCATGAAAGCCCTGGTCAGAGCAATCATCTGAGTACGACAGTACCACTGTTTGGGAAACAAACGGTGATTGTCCGTTGGAACATACTGGCCTCCATCATTGTTCTCAGCTGCCAACGAATGCACCCTACCTTCGCGCATCTGTCAATGATAGGAACACTGATCTGTCATTTCCCTGTTATCTGAGAGCATCTATTATGCTGCACAAAAGCTCATAGATATCACACATTAGTTTTGAATTGAAAACAACTGAACTTGACATTGTAAGAGGAAATGATTCACTGCTAAGCTATCACATGTAATATTATCATGCAGGTTCTGTTTATATTCCAGATATTAATATATCCAATGCTAACTCAACAATGAACACATTGGCACTGTTTGCTCATTTCCAAACTTCTAACGCCCCCCCTCCCCCACTGCTTCATTGTCTCCAGGTCTCCTAGCCTCTGGCACTGCTGCTGGTAGTGGTAGTGGTGTTGGTGGCGTGACTGCCTCACCGGCGTCGTTAGAGCTGTTACAGCTGGACGAGGCACTGCGGGATGTGGTAGCACCACGCCCCATGCGCCTGGCTCCATACGGGGCCAGTGGCGACGCTGTGATGCGGCACGGGGAGCAGTATCGCGATATTCGCGCGCACGAGCGTAAAGGTGAGATGGAGAGAGGGAGGACGGGTGGCTAGTTGCATCTGAGGGAAACTTGGTCAAGGGTCTAAGTGAGTCAGGTGTTGAATGTAGATTGAATCAAGGTTATAAAGGATGTCTCGTGAGGTCAAGTATGAGGTCTCAAAAGTGTGTTGAATATACGATCTGTGGAGGATGAGTATACTATCTTTGGCGTATTAATATATAGTCTGCAGAGCATTAGTATGGGATCTGTGGAGATTAAGTATAGTTTCTATAGGAGGTGAACTTGGGTCTCATGAGCCCTGTTCTGGATCTGGTGAGGCCAAATTAAGCTTCTGGAAAGATCCTGAATATCAGAAAGTTCATGTTATAGTGTTTAAGGAAGGTCAATAATGGGGTTTCAGCAAGTCAGATATCAGGTCTATGGATATTGTGTTTGGGGATGGTCACATATAGGGCCCTGGGTAGGTGGCAAATGAGTTTGAAGGAAGGCTGGACATATGGTTATAGAGAGGCATTAATATATGGCCAATGGAAGTTATACAGAGTTTACAAGAGGGGTGGGGGGGGAGTCAAATATTGGTTCTACTTCTACTGCAAGTGGAAAATAGAGGTCTCAGATTTTGTTGTTTTACGTGCCTGACTTATTCTCTATTATTGTATTTCATTCTGCACTCTGTACCTATACCACGTGACCATATCTTGCTTTTTGTTCTATCTCTGCCTTTGCAGAGATTGAAGCGCAGTGTAAAATTGAGAACCTGTTCATCACGTGGCAGCAGAGGTCGGCGCAATCAAACATGCCGATCACGGTAACCCTGGGTGCACATGTCGTGTCCATGTGTGTGCTTGAGTGTGTGTGTCTTTCTGTGTGAATATCTTGATGTGTATGGGAAGTGGTGGTGTAGTGGTTAATGCACTATACTACGAACTTAAAAACACGTTCAATTTCCACTTTTGACCAAAGCCAGTGGGGAATATTTGAAATAATCCTAGCCTGACTCAGCTTTAAATCGGTACCCGTGCAGTTTGTAAATATCAGTGCCGGAGAGAAAAAGGCGGCCAGGCATGGTGTTGGCCACCCATACCCTCTTGTGCCATGCCGATTTTCATAGCTGCTCCTAAATGTATATACCCAAACGATCTATTAAAGGTGGATTTTTGTCTTGAAATCGGTCTATGCATCTGCTGAGCATCACCATCAGTCAACTAGTGGCACCTGGGTTTATCTCAAGACCTGCCAATGAGCCTTCCATATGTCACATAGATTAAAAGTGCATTTAACCACCATAGTCACGTCAAACCAATTGTTGGTGAATGGTGGCTTTTGTTGTTTTTTGTTCATGTATATGTGTGTGTAAGGGTAAAAGTCCACATTCCTGTGACTGGGGTCAGTCACAATATAAGACAACAACTTTTGACTTCCTACAGAGTGGTTCTCATTTCGCTAACCCTGGAGGGATGATGGATCAAGTTGATATTGACTTGAATTTGAAATTGCAACCTTCCAACTGTGAGGCAACAAACAGTCTAACCACAACTAGGTTTACATTTTAAAACTAGAGGTCAAATCACCCTTGCATAAGTACTTGGTACAATGTTTTTATAACGTCAGTGCTTTAAAGCAAAATGTGGCTCGCTGTGTTCCTTACCACACCACTCTCCTCATTTGGTGCTCGCTAATAACCCTTGCATTTGCAACCGACAAGGTTAATCAGACCATTTTCATCTTTGTGTGCGTGTGCAGGTCTCTGAATTGGAGCTGCTTAGACAATCATCACGTCTTGTTCACTACTGTGCCACACCGCTTGTTTTCGACCAAGCCACTCACTCAGCTGATGCTGTGAGTTGCAGGAGTAGTAGGTCTGAGGTGTGGTTAATCTAGGCCCCACCATAGTGCGTCAGCAATTACATATCACCGAACCACCACCAACAGTATCAAAGTTGTTCTCATGACCAATGATAAATTATCATGGGGGTTTAGGTTCAATTAGACTCAATTATCAGGTGAGCTGTGTTATATTACATAGTCATTCATGACTTTTAGCCACTGACAGAAATTTTACATATCTGTGGTGGGGGCATTGAAATGTTGACCCCAAATTGTGATGTTTCGTCGAATTTTTACTGCATTGTGACACTTTATCGACTCACAAGAATATAGCAGTGTACGTTTTTAGATTCCTTCAAAATAGAGGATGATTGACTTTTAAATTAGATTCATAAGTTAAATAGAAGTTATTTGAGATAACATTATGGGCAAGATTTTAATTGTTAATTATGTTATGAAGAAGAAATAAGATGCCTTGCCTATTTTGAGATATATTATCGGGAAGATTCTTTTTCAGAAGAGCCTTCTTGACAACTGTAATTAAAAATAAAACATCTTAAATTGATTACATATTACAATATATTACATCCCAGAAAAGATCACATTAATATTACATATTCTGAGAGCTCTTAAATCGAGGAGGAAATTTAAATGTAAACTTAGATTGAATCTTAAGTACATTAACTTGTGATCTCTAGGAGAGGTTAAATTCCTATATAAATGTTATTAAAATGAACATATCCTACGAAATTTCATTGAATTGCGAGATCATATTCCAACCTACTCTAATCAATTAATAGAATATAGTAGTAATAATTAATAACTTTTAACACATACAATTTCATGAACAGACAACAAAGTTTGGGTTCAGCTCGAAGACACCGAACCCAGCTCGAAGTTGGTTGAAAGCTCACTGGAACACATCAGGGGGTTTCAATGTTTTTAAGGAAGTTGCTTATCGGATGCTACGTGTGTAAGGGAGAATGGAGTCTCCAGAAAATGGGATTAATCGCTGAGACGCAACGGTCGGCAGTTGAGCTCCGTGATTTCGGGAACGACGAGCAAGTTGAGAAATGTGCTGCAAAGTACACGGCGGTTTTCCGAGGAAAGGAACAGTAACGATGCCAAATATTATTATAGACTAGAATATGGGGTGTGATGGAAAAGAATAGCATGCTTATATTCGATTTGATGGATGGAAAATACTTCGAAGCATGTAGCAAACAAGTGTTGGCTGCTCCGTGAACATCGGAATGAAAAAAATACACTCTCCTACTCACGTAGGTACCAGACCTCCACATGGAATTTTTGCTCATGGACATATTTTCAAAAACAAGAATAGAATATGTGATATGCAATTATATTTATATTCTAAGCCTCATCCACGTCTTCATTTATTTATTTTGTAAGTTAAATTAGATTAATACACATAATCATTATTTAAATTGTATTATCTAGAGAATTAAAGAGATTCCATTTTATATTATTGAAAGTGGTATGTTATAGAAACATCTTCGGTTGATTTGATTGGACAGAATAGTATATTGTCGAGATGATATACATCTAAGAAACGTTATGTTCAAGAGATAATAATCTCTATTTTAAGCTAGATACTTAAGTGTTATTTGAGGGAAGGTGGGATTTAATTTTGGATTAACCTCTAACCTACTCTTCAATTATATAGTAGATGTTTTAAAGTAGATTCTAGTTGATAGTGAAATTTTTGTTGCCTTAACTATTAATTTCTAATGATGCTTAAATTTATTGTAATCAGCTTTTACTTAACTGTAGATCACAATGGTGGCTATAGCGATCAATAGAACAGGTTATATAGCCGAAGCTATATTCTGATGTAATATTCACGTTTTAGCGTGATTCAGTCTCAGCTGCCGGCTCAGCCAAGCAGCGCAGTCTCTATCACCACCCATCATTTTCGAAGGGCCTGCACACCTCTGTTTCTGCATGGCAGAACCCCAAATCTATCTTCTGTTCATCCTTTCTGTTTCCTTTTGTTCTCTCCAGACTACTGCCAGCAGTGTTCCTCCGATGATACCGCATCGCTCCCCACCCAGTGGCACCAGCGACATTGCTACTCCAACTGCTGGTGCTATGCCTACTATTTCCACCCTCAGCTTAACTGCTGGGCCCGCTGCTGCTGCCTCTGTTAGCGGTGGCAGTGGGGAAGCTTGGCTGCTACAGCTATGCACGGCTTTCATTCAGCAGTATGTGCAGTATCTGCAGAGTCTCGGCTTCATCCTCGTGCAGCTGCGTCCCTCAACACCTGCACGCAGGTGAGAGAGGCAGTGACAGAGGCAGTGGCAACAATATCAGCAGCAGTAGTAGTAGCAGCACTCGTATCCGTGATGGCAGCATTATTAAAAGCTGTAGCCACAGGAGTCGTCGAATTAGTAGCAGCAGTAGTAGGTGAAGTAATTTTATAATCAGCAGTAGTGCAAGTAGCAGCAATCGTAGTAGCCTGGTGGTGGTGGCTATGTACGCCTGTAATCAAGAACAATAGAGGCAAGGATTAGTGGATTACACAAATGTTGTGAAACTCCCTTCCCATGGGTGTCCAGGCGGTGCTCTATTCTGGCTTGCTCAGGAAATGCAGTACAGCCAAAATGTGTGCTCCACCTCTTCTATTTGTTTGAGAGAGTGTTTCTCCCTTGCACACGTGAGTTTTCCCCTGGATGCTTTGGTTTCCTTCGCCTTAATATATAAAGGGCTACAGAACTTTAGGAACTGTTGTTGTCGGCTCATCTCGTGGTTGCCTTTCCTGGCGTTTCCACGATTATTTGTACTTCTGAATCATTCTTCGAGAGTGAGCGAATACTGTGTCTTACAGATTGTAATATTATAATCATAGTCACTTAATCATCAGCAATTGTTGCAGTCGGGGTAGAATTAATAACAGCAGTAGCATCAATAACTTCATCATCAACTCTGAAAGAGAAACAGCCATATGCACTGCTTGAACCCAGAAATGTGTCTGCAGGTCTTCTGTCTCCACACGTCCACGCTCATCTGCATTCTCCATAAACACAGGGATGTCTGATGGGAAACCTCGTTCACAGAGATCCTGGCCAGAGAGCAGCACCAAGGTGAGTGACAGTGTGTGTGAGAGAGAAGCAGTGCGAGGGGTGGGAGAGTGGTTATCGTGCTGCACTACGAATCCTGCAGCCTGAGTTCCATTCTTGGCTAACATCGGTTGTGAGTTATGTCTGAACTAGTCTGGGGCCTTTCTCAGAGTGACTGAACTTTAATTAAGTAACCGGTGTACTGTGTAAACACTAGCATAGGGAAGGCAAAGGTAGCCAGTTGCAGTGCCTACCACACCACCCACTCACGCCATATAGCCACTAATATATGTTCACGAACAATATCATCCCTTCTCAAATTAATATTACATTGAGGAGTGTGGGTTGTGTATTTCTCCCAGTTACCTCAGATGACCCATGGCTCCTGGTTTTGTTTCCCCTGATGTTCTGGCAGTAAGCCTTCGCCACTTCATTGTCCCGAGCTGATGTCACTGCCACTTTGTGGTGGATAGCGGCTGTTGTAGTATGTGTGCCTTTGTGTGTTTGCATATTAGGAGTAATGGTAGAGCAGTTAGTGTGCTGCACTGCGTATCTAGTGACTTGCAAATGAGTACCAAGTGTGATGTGTAAACATCACCACTGGTGAGGTAAAGCAGTCAGGCATAGTGTTGGCAACCTACCTCCTCATGTGCTGTACCAGCCTTCATAGGTATTATGCACTAACAGCACTTGCTGCAAAGGTGTGTTAAGGCTATATGGGATATCTTTGTCTCAGGCTGCAGGTGGGGTGTCTTCGCTCATGTATCACCTCCAACGAGCCCTGCCCGGCGGCCTCGTACTGATGGAACTTGGGTTTCAGGTGATAAGATTTTATGTGAAGGCCACACACATTAAAACACACACACACATACACAAAGGTGGATAAAATTCTATCACATATCTATTTAAAGAACAAAATACTGGTAATTTAAAATCTAAATTGTAACGCACATGAATAAATTGTAGTTTGTCATACCAAAACGTATTCTAAATGTGTATTTTGTCAAACGTTCTACAGAAGTGCAAATATTATTATTATCTGTAAAATATATCCTAAAATTACACTTTTTAATTTCCAACATATTTTTGTTTACTGAACAACAAATTTTAAATATCATCACCGTGATTCTAAGTCACAGATGGATGCATAAGCTTAGCCAGGCCACCCCCAATGGTTCCACTGTACACCGTGCAGCACCATACACAATACAATTCTGTACAAAATATAGCCACATGTACAATACAATACCATTCATAATACAGCACAATCATGAAATATAACGATATTCTCTACGCAACGAAATAACTATCCAATGCAATGCTATATACCAAGTGTCAACACTTTTTGACTTGAGAGCCATATTGACTGACATTGAGACCCGCAGGCTACAGATATCATATTAAATAAATCATAAACACTGCCTATTATGTGTGTGCAAATAAAAGTCACAAAATAGAGTGAAGATGTACTGACATGAGAAAAAGGCAAAAGAAAGAGATAGATGTGTATTTTAATGCAATTTCACTTTAATTGAGCTAATCTAATGTGAGCATGTCGTTCTCTCCACAGCTTAGGTTTGTAATAAAAAACACGTTATTGTTGTTGATTTGTCGTTCATATGTTGTTGCTGACATGCCCTTCTCTCCACAGCTCTGTGCAGCGCTTTGTGACCCTCGGGTGAAAAGCACTCGAGAAGTGCAATCGTTATTAATATGAGGTGCACATTAGCTCGCGATTTGAGTAAAGGGATAATGCAAAAGACAGCTATGTAGTGGAAAGACAGTGATATAACAGATGCATTTTCATAAGATGTTAAATGATGGGAGAGTGATATATTTCAGAAGATCTATGTGGGGGCAGATGTGTTTGTGATAAAAATTTGAAAAACGATGCATCTGACTGCAGACAGATGTATTAGTAGCAGTTAGAAAGAAGAGGGTATGGGCTGTATTTTAAAGAAAAAATATATAGGAGGGAGACGTACTAACATAAGATCGAATAAAGCTGCTTTTGGACACCGAGAGGCAACAGGGTAAAGTTCTGAAAGGTGAACACAACAAGTCTGCTTAGGAGGGCATTGAACCATCTTCTGCAGAGACTGGTATGAGCAGGAGTGAAGGCCAGTGGCCAAACCTTCAACCTTGCCTCTCAGTTACAGTAAAATTATCCTATTTTCATGTTATTGTATATCTGTTCCAGACCAAACAAATTCTTAGAAAGCCTTTGTACACTGCCAGAGCAAGTTTTGTTAGTGAACAACTATTTTAGACTGGCATAATGCATAACATATAGTGTAGCTAGTACCACTCCCAGCTGCCTTTCATCTTTTCACTGCTGATGTTAAGACTGAGTCAAATTGAGGGTTAACGTAGGTAGAAGAGACTGCTTATGAACAAAGAGTGTTACAGACTGGTTTTAGATGATATGGGAGAAAATTTGAGGGAGTAAAGCCCTGCCTTGGAGTGCGAAAGTGATAGAATTGTAGACTGGTTATTGAGAGATTAACTCCATATCCTTGTACGTGTATTCCATATATATGTATGTGGTGATGTCTTGAGTGTTTATATTTGGTGTCTATGTAAGTCCGTTTGTGTTAGCGCGTATGCATATTGGTTAGTTAATGTCTGTGTGTATGCATGTAATTGGCTGTGCCGATGTGTGTGCTTATGTGTGTGTGTGCATATGTTTGGGGGGCGTGGAGACTGGTGGCTCAGCGATTAGCATGCTGGGTGACAAACCTGGCGAACACCAGTAACGATTTTCTGAACCGGTCCTGGGCCTCCCTTAGGTCGACTCAGCCTCACATGAGTACCTAGTGCAATGTGAAAATATTGTCACTAGGGAGACAAAGGCGGCCGGGCGTGATGTTGGTCACCCACTCGCTCATGTGGTGTTACCTTAATAGGTGCTCGCGAACGGCAATTAACCCTACAGTCTGTTAAGGCTATATGGGGGAACTTTGTCTCTCTCTTATTTGTGCACATGTGTAAGTGGGTGTGAGTGATTCTGTTTAGCAAGTGTTCACGCTCAGCATGATGAATGTCGCACTTCATTTTTGATACTGTCTAGTGTCACTTAGCCTCACCACTTTATTTAATTTGGAGAGGGCAGGGCACACAAGCACCAAAGTACACAAACACTTAGATTGCAACCTCCTGCGTGCATATGACTACACACATACCTTGAATATTGTCACATGCACATACGTATGTGTATATATATACTATCGCATACATACATGGGTGGATATACCCACGTGTATACATGTGATCGCACATATTCATGTACATATGTATGTCCACATATAAGTATACTGATGAATGGGAAAGTGGTAACAATAATTTGTGTGCCGTTATTAGAAACCCAGTGATCTGAGTTTGATTCGATACCATGTCATGGTACAGAGTTACATTCTGAACTGGCCCCGGGTCCCTTAGCCCACCCGCATGGAGTAACATGGTGAAGTATTGTCAAGAAACCCCCATGACCAACAACATGATGAGGCATTCATCTAACAATGGAGTGACTGCTAAAAATGTGTCCTTGAGTTATACCTATAAATAATCTATCATTCAGATTGCTCTCTCAAACGCAGCCACTCACCTGCTCATTCACTCACAAAAGAATATTCCTTCACACACCCACGTAGCCATTCTTCATCTCGCTCACTCACTTTAATCTCACCTGAACATTGACATACATAGACTTATTCACCAACTTACTCGTTTGCCATTAATAATAATAATAATTGCATTTCTAGAGTGCCTTTCACCCGAGGGTCACAAAGCGTTGCACAGAGCTGCAGAGAAAACGGCATGTCAGCAACAACGACATAACGACTAATCAGAAACAATAACTTTTTTGTAATTATGTAGGTTTTCACGGCTCGATGCATGATGATTGCTTCGAAAAGCTGCTCTCTCGGGATAGCCATGTTGATGGGGGGAAAGGGAGCGATTGATGCGGCTGTCCCAAGAGAGCAGCTTTTCGAAGCAATCATAATTAC
>JAZEWT010000001.1:38016438-38027504 GCA_036362905.1 Mordacia mordax
CAATTACGAGCTGTTGAGAGAACGGCATGACCACAACAACATCAGGACAGTTAAATGAAAGTCAGATAGTAGCAATAAATTATAGGATATAAAATAAGTGATAAAAAATGTAATTCTTCAACAAACAAGGAAGGAATAAATCTTCTCAAGCAGGCGTAGGTCGGCAGAGAGCCATCATCCCTGCACGACAACATTGACAGCATTGAACCACATCTGTTTTGGCCCATTATTCAACACTCACAGCCCTCACTCACAAACTTAATCCCACCGATTCACTCACACATTTATCCGCTCCTTTCCTCTCTTTGAGCCCACCCACTCACACACTCACCGATTCACTCATTCACTTACCCATCCATGCCCCCCACCCTAACCCAACCCACCACCATAAATAATAAACAGCGATCCCTTACTGTGAGCTCCATACCTCCCAGCTTATTCATGATTAATTTACGCCCTCTCGCCGTGCGCGAGCTGTTTCGGCCCAAAGAAATGCTGAGCACAAATTGGCCGTATTTATAAATCAAGATAAAGTCAAGGACTTTCCGTGCACAAAAGAGCACGGGGCATTGTTCATCCTTGGTGGCTCTGAGAAAGGTAGAATTCCATGTTATTTTGGCAGGAGCCAGTCTATCAATGGGTCAACTACAGTTGACCTCTTCTAAAGGGGCGTGATTAATTTTATTGACCCAAAAGGGATGATGACAGCGATATTACTGCTTTTGCCACTACTTATGATATTGATGCTGTTGACCACCACTGACGATCACGATGGTGTTGCTGATGAAGGGTATGTTGCTGCTGCTGGTATTGATGATAATGATGATGGCCCAAATCGACCCTTTCCTCCTCCCAAATGCGATTTGACCTGGCAACCATCCAATTGTGAGTTGGATGATCTAACCAAAAGCTCAATAATGAAACACCCAAGAACCGGAACACAAGGCTAAGGCACAAGTCCTTTAGAATTCTGTGAGATCACAAGTAGGTCCCCCTCTGAGTGTCACTGTAATCAGAGAAAAAATTTGTCAGGTAAATTATGTAAATCCTGGACATGTGTTGAGTCGTCCCATCATTATCGTGTACGCAACAACATCCTAAGTAATATCATCAAGATCTTCAATATCTCTCCGGGTTCATTAAAATGAGTAGTATCACTGTGGAACATCGACATTGACTAGAATTAGAAGCTCCTGGCCACTGACATGGTTATGTGAAGTTTTCAGCATTGTCTCGGTTGCCATCAATGGCTATGGGTACTACTATTTAGACTAACGCTGACAATGCGTCTCAGCTCTTGTTTCGGATGGGTCCTACATTGGGTGTTTGGTTAATGCCTTTTCATCGAGTCTTTTGCTTCATATTTGAAGCTTATGCATATGCATATAAAGGGTATAACATAACTCAGTACACACAGACGGATTTATGAACCCACTTACTGAACTACCATCTCATGTCCACTTCACACCTGTGCAGATTTTAGCGTTAAATCGTTGGTTCGCCAAATATTATCTCGAATGTATTGGATTACAGATATGCGCTACTGCTCCCACCTCAAAGACTGCATGAAAGCGTGCTCTTTAATATTGTTTTTTTTATTTTATTTCCACAGAGACATTTCTTCACAGTGAAGCAATTCGCCCTTGAATGTTCTCGATTCCCAGTCGGGCAGTCTCTCAACCCACAGGTGACAACACAGTTTCACATCCAGTTCACTCATAACACCACAACCTCCCCTGCCACTATCTGGATACAACTGAGACTTGGCTCTGTAAGGCTGGATTTTAGGAACAGGCTTGATTGAGACCGAGTCTCAGAATCAGAGTATTGATTGAGACCTCAGGAGAATGGGGTTTAAAAAAATAACTCTTCACTCAACTCAGTGTTGCTAACTTGTACAGGATGTATATTTTGTGCTACATCGTCTCGTTTTGTTATGTTGTTGATGTGTGAGTATATTGTCATGTTTGCTGTTCTTCCCCCGATAGGGTTTCATAGGATTGAAAGCGCGTATGAAACATTATGTGGAAGGGAGCACAATATCAGAATCTGCGGTATGTCACCTGCTGGCAGTGGGAGATAGAATATATACCAATAATTCATATTCATATATTTTATCATCTATAGCAACATAATATTATACATTGTCATACATTAGCATCATCCTCATTAGCATAATCATTAGCATAATTTTTGTCAACAGCAGTGCGGTATAACAGTCATTCATAACCAGTGTCAACAGCAGTAACATCATTAAACTTAACTTCGTCATCAACATCATCATAGCAATATCAGTAAATCACTATAATCATCAATCAGTTTGATGTTATCATTCACAACATTTCGATATTTAATATAACTATCATGCATAACATTTAAATCAATATATTTGTACAATTTACCTTTCTGCCTTCTGCATTCTTGCCATTTCTTCAATTCTCCCTTTCATGAAATTTCTATTTCAGTAATAATTTTTTGAACTTTTTCTAAATCTTTTATAATACCACAGCCCTTTAAATTTACAAGTAATGGTCTAGGTCCTCAACATACTTTCCCTCCACTGCCAGCTCAGTTGGGCACTCCCTCCTCCAATAATTGAAGGAAAATTAACCAGTGCAGGTTCATTATTGAGACTTGAAGGATGATGAAAAAATTCTTGGCATTACAGAGGAGTGGGGCTACATTAAACTAGCAATATTACGTTTTAAAAACTTTAATAATTTTCTGCCTTCATCAAACTTCGTGGTGAAAGATTAACTCTGTCACTGATGGGTGAGAGTTTTAAATCATGTAACATGGAGAAACTGAAAACAGTTCTGCAGAGAAATATGAGAAGCAATCAGAGAAAAAAGAATTCTGGAGAAAATACAGAAAACCCAGTCTTCGAATCTGATTCTGAGTACATTCCTCATGTTTCCACCGTTAGAGATTCACTTATGGACAGTGTGATTTGCTAGTGGCAATCAAGCAGCATGTGCTTAAATGAGTGGTTTGGGGAGCAACACCATAAGTTTTTCTTGGCAGGAAAAGCTATGGGATATCGATGGACCAAGTGCATTGCACTTCTTTAGTGGACCATGTAGAAACAGCACAGTTGTGTCCAGATCACCATTACGTTCTATGTCTCGTCACAGAGTGCTCCATCGCCACATGTTTATTTTGAGACGGAACCCACATTTCTCAGCTCCGGTAAATTGATGATTTGTTGTCCAGGCACAAGAATGATTTTATGAAGATGCCAAATAAAATAAACATAAATAAATCAATAAGTTTAAGTTGCTGTGAACTCATAAGGTGCACTTAGAAAAGTCCTCAAAGTCAGTCAAACTCAGGCACTTTTAGTTAGGGTTCGTATGGTTCAGTGTAGACACACTAAAGTCAGGATAAAACATTTTAAAAGAAATTTGCATCCCAAAAACCTCGTTATTTTATTGTAGACACTGACATAGGCCATGTCATGAACTTCCAACTTTGCTAACAGGTGAAAAAAACAACTTTATAGTGAATGTGAATTGTGTTTTAGTCACGTGACTGCATTACCATTGTCTTCAAGTGTTTGACAGTGATCTCACTAGACTTAACGTAAAGTTGAGCCTGCTTTTATTTTCTTCCCACAGTAACTCGTGTCAGAGATAGCCTGGGACAAATTGACTAGGGTTATGACTACTACAGAAGGGCTCTTTGTTTTTTGGTAGCATATTTCGTGTAAACTTTTGGTTCAGAATTCATTGCTGCGCTAAATAAAAAAAGGTGCTTGGTCTCACTAGGTTGTAATTCTTCTGCTGTCTTCTTATATGCAACTGCATCTTGTGCTTATGCTGTGCTGCTTGCTGTTGCCTGCTGTCGTCTGCCTCCTGTTACCTACTGCTGCCTTCAGCATTTTTTTCTGCTGTTGTCAACACCACATTCACTGTTGATGTTCCTCAAAGAACAACAATGGTGACGTGTGCTAATCTGCTTTGTGGAATTGGTGGTTGTGATGTTGGTGGTCATTGTGCTAGTGCTGATGGTGGCGGTCATGATGTTAATGACCATGATTGTGAATGTATAGATGCAATAACCATGAATGGTATTGGTGAATATGGTCATAATTTGGTGGTGTTGATAGAGAAGATGGAAATGGTTGTGCAGTGATGTTGGTGATGGTGTTTGTGGAGCAAATCTCTGGCGCACTCTTACACACATGCGCAAACATACACATTCCTCATTTTAACATTTAAAACACCCAAGACAGTTTAATGCGTGTGTGTACATATATGCATACACTTGAATACATATACACTTAACATTCATACATTCCAAACAGTTCAGTCACATACAGAGCAGTTGGGCTTGTCCTCTGAGCGATTTTCTCTAATGCATGTATTTGTGTGTGCATGTGGACCTATGTGATATTACCCATCACCCCTCTTCCTATTCACCGATCTTATCATCTTGTTGCTATGTTTTTTTTTGTTGGCTGTTATGGTGTTGATATTTTATTGTTGCATTTTTTGTTGTTGTTCGTTAAAAGTTGTTCATTTGATTTGCTTTGTTTTCTCTGATTTAATGATTTGTTACTGTGAATTGTTTGCCCTCATTGAATTTTAATCATTCTTAAATATGCATATGTTTTGTCATTTCTGCTATCATTGCTATAATACTTCTGTCACTGCTGTGTGTTTGGCTGTCATTCGTTACCCTGCTGCCCTGTGTTCGGCTGTTGTCCATTGCCCTGTGTTTGGCTGTTCGTTCGTTTTGGCTGCTGTTACCACCACCCCCTCCCCCCCCCCAACTACCTCTGGTGTTGGTGTGACAGCTGTCGATGCTGTTCACTGAGGAGTGCGAACGAGTTCGAGATCTGATGCACGTGCACTCGTTCAGCCATGACTTCCACCTGCGTGTCGCCCATCACTACTTGCTTGGTCGTCATCTCACGTTCCCGCACTCGTATGCCCTTGGAGCATTCCTGCACCGGTTCGCTCGCGCCCATCGCAGTGCCCCGAAATACGGGCGTAACCACCTGCTCACAGGTGAGGGTACCAGGAGATGAGAGACATAGGGAGGAGAGGGGAGGTAAGGCAAGACATTGGGTGATGTGTAGTGGAAATGCAAGGACATGCGCTTGTTAATGTACAGAGTATGCAGTGCCTGGAAAATATTGGTGGTGGCTTGATGCACGGCTGCCTTCGCCCTCTCCCACTTCTCTGTGATTTTTTGTGCCTCCGAGTCTCTTTAAGAGAGTGCTCATTATAAGTGGTAAATTATTAGGAATTATTCAGACGAGAGAAGGGTGTATATGGGCAGGTAAAGGGCAAGTAAAGAGAGGGATGGGGAGAAAGGGGAAAATTTTGAAATTTAGGAGTTACACGGAGGGACATTGAGAGGAGCAACAAAAAAACACCAAAAGACCTACAGAAGCACATGGAGGCATGCAGTAGCAAGGCCAATATGGAATAGATACAGAATTAGTACTGGGGCCTCTCTGGTTCAGCTGAGGGAGAGTGGGAAGATTGAATGGTGGTAGTACAGGTATAGATACTCTGTTCACTATTATTACTGGTGGTGATCATTTTGTTGCTGTTGCTGATGATTCCAATGCCACTATTTGATAATGTATCTCCCTCCCACCTATTACTGCTACTGTTAAAAACGATCCCTCTGCTGCTGATTATGATGTCACTATCGTCACTGCCTCACATCTCATGCATTCCCGTTATTTTCCTGTGTGCAGGCAAGCTGGAGTTGAGTGTGGGGGGCACGCCAGCCCCCCTGCTGTATGCCTACATGGTAGAGCATGCGCACACCTATGGCCTGAAGCCACTTAACATGGAGAGTGGACCTGGGCCTTGCTCCCCAGGAGGTCCGACCCTCGAGTTTGCCCTCGTCGCTCTATCAACCAGGTGCTGGGGAGAAGGGTGGTGGTGATGACCCAGGATGAATCTCCTAGAGCCACACCTCAATTATGAGTGTGTGTATATAGATGGATGCTGTGATGATATGATTTATAATAATAATAATAGATAATTAAATATTTCAAGTGTGCAGTATTTGTTTACTCTCGAAGAGACAGAGAAAGAACATTTTGGAGGCACGAGGAACCGCAGCATCGAAGGGAGAGGCAGCGATGCAATAAGCTGGCATCAACATTTGTCAAAACCCGTGTCTACTATATATTAACATGTTATTAGCATGATGCTTATAATATAACACAATGGTATGTGGATTTGTGGCTCACAGAGATTTCCGAAAACCCCAACCCACTTTGGTGTCATGTGATGTGGATGAAAATACAGCAAGCGGGTTTACGAACCCATCAGTGCAGACTCTTTTAGTGTTATCCCTCATTACACATGGATTTTCTCCTTAATCTCCGGCTTCCACCTAAATGAATAGATAGACAGAAATTTTTTTATTGTCATCCCATCCATATACAAGTACAGTATGTAGAGGAACAAATTTATGTTTCTCATGGTCCCCAGTGAAAAAAGAACAAATCTGAATGCACATTCAATAGGGCATTGAAAAACACGCAAACGATATGGACTACGTATAGTGGAATGAAGTTGCCAGTGCAGTTATGCATAAGTGTTTGGGGGGAGGGGTGGAGCATGTGTCATGCTTGTTGTGATGAAGAGAGGGGCTGGGTAGCATGACATTGATGAGCCTGATGGCTTGGGGGAAGAAACTGTTGCAGTCAGGTAGATCGGGCCAGGGTGCTGCGGCACCTTTTGCCAAATGGCAGGAGGGTAAAGTGTTCATTGGAAGGGTCCTTTAGAATGCTGGAAACCTTGTGTGTGCAATGTTTAAAGTAGATGTCCTGGATGGAGGGGAGAGGGGTCCCAATGATCTCGACTGTTTTCCTATGTTTACAGTTCCCATACCAGACAGCGATGCAGCTGGTCCGGAGCCTCTCGATGGTTTCCATGTAGAATGTGGAGGGGATGGGAGGAAATCGGATCGCTCTATGCAACATGGCAAAGGGGGTCGTTGGCCATGACTGATCAGATATCACTCACCATTGCCTTGACTAGAAATCTAACTTGCTTGTCAGGTTTATAGTGCAGTGTGTCAGCTACTATGGCACTCCTACACCCCACGTAGTATGTTTACAGTATGTATAATGTGTATGTGCGTTCATACCATCGTATGTGTATACATGTTTTCTATGCCATGTGATCAGATCGGGCTCCTATAAGGATGCTGATGGAGTTCGTCACTTTGATGACTTTGATGTCTCACTCATCGTGAGGCACGACACTTCAAATCTGTACAACCATTATGAACATCAGCATCAACCACAGCAGGAGCAGCAGCAACATTTAGATCTGAAGTATTGAATGGCCAAATGCACTCATCAACCCTCTCACTCAACCAGCTAATCATTTGCTCAAGCACTCACTCACCTACTTAACTACACTCAGTTGCCATATCACTCATCCAACCACAGATAGTTCTTCACTGAGCATTCAACAACAACAACTGTGATTTGCCAATAAGTGGTGGTGACATTCCTATGGTGTCTGTGCCAGGCCATATGCACTTTGAAACCACGTGAAGTGTCGAAGGCTCGCTGACAACAGGTATAGGGATAAACCCAGGTGTTATGAGTTGCCTGACTGAGATGACTGGCAGATGCACCACCTGTGCTTGTGCCAACAAACAACAGCCTTCGGTTGTTGTTTGGGGGCGACTGCCTCCAACTGCCCCGTAGCATCCTCCTCCAAAGAATCAGATCTTGACACTGCTGGTACCAGTCTTCATTAAGTCCACTCAGCTCGAGGTGTTCCTGTGCCACATCAGTCCATCTCTTCTCTAACTCGTGCCACGCCCGTTTCGCCCCTTCTATCCAGCCAAACAAAAGCTGATTGGTTATGTGGTGGCTGGGCATATGGGCTACATGACCCAGCCACCACAGCCTCGCTTGCCGGAAGAGCTCACCTTTTGGATTTTGTCTAAATCTTTCAAGAATATTTGAGTTCCTCACGCAATCCAACCTGGTTAAACCCAGGATGTATCATAAGCAAGCCAGCCATAAATTTTCGAAACGGTGTATGTTTTCCACCCAGGGGACCACATGTCGCAAGCATAAAAAAGAGAGGGCATGACTGCAGCTGAGAAGAACCAAATATTTTTGTGTGGAACTTCAGGCCAGGCAGCTTGCATACAATGTTATGTAACCGATGAAACGATAATTTCACCTGACTGATTTGGAGCGAGATCTCCGCTGCTAAACTGGAATGAGCCATAAGCACACTGCCTAGCTATGAAAACGTCTCCACTCTCTCCATGACTGCCCCATCACTCATGGAGAGCTGAGGAATTGAAGTATTTGTTGGCACAAAATACGCAACAGATGCTTGGTTTTGGCTGATGGTAAGACCCCACCTCTTCATGGCATGCTCCAGGCTCAACAGCAGAGCCTTTAACTCTTCCTCAGAGTGAGCGGCAATCACCTAATCGTCCACATACATTACACCGTTGGCCAATAGAGAGCAATCCCTTGACCACCACCCTGGCATCCATTAGCCTCCCGTTGTACCAGCACCAGATGGAAATTCCCGTGGTACATCCATGGAAAACCTCTCAAAGTACGTGGTCAAAAAAGATGTTGCATAATGTAGGAGCTAGAGGGCATTCCTGTCACACCCAAAGGCTGAACAAGGAAAGGGCCTGACTCCGAAATATGTAGCTTTACCTGGGCTTACCCACTATCATTAAGGTCCTTAATAATGGTCAGCAGAGTGTCAGGAATCCCAAATGCACAAAAAACAATCCACAGCCCTGGCCTACTGATGGTATTGTAGGCATTCACGAGGTCAATTAAGCAGAGATGTAGGTCCTGTTGGATTTCCCTACATCTCTGCTGTAGCAGCCGGGCAGAGAATGAGCATACGTGCAAAACTGCTTGGCCTAAAACTACACTGGGTTTCCGCAAGCCTCTCGGCGTACCTGTCCAGGCGATGTTGAATGATCCTTGGCCAGGATTTTTCCCGGTAGAATAAGCGAGATGCCTTTGTCGGCGAAACAATCGGTGCAGTTTCTCTTCTTAAAGAGGGGGACCACTAGGGCATCATTCCATTGCTGCGGAACTTGTCGTGAACTCCAGATGGTTTCAATCATGTTATATAGGGCGGTCTGCAGACAAGCACCACCCTCCCTCAGCATTTCAATTGGAAGATCGTCTCTGCCCAGTGCTTTTACTGGTCTCAGGCTCTGGATTGCCTTACATACTTCCTCTACAGATTACACCTTCACCAGTCACTCAGAGGTGGTGGCTGCTTCCATTATCTGAGGTACTGCAGCCCCAGCAGTCACGCCCATGTTTTTCCATGAGGTTTTCTGAGCTGGGAGGGGGAGTCCCCTCCCCTCTTCCAATACCTCGCATAAATGCTCTGTAAACCTGCGAACTTTTTTATAGGGCGTCAGAGATCGGATCGCCATTTTCTCATTTGAGGAATCTATTCGATGCTGCGCTGCAAGTCAGCATTTTGATGTATATAAAAAGTGATTTTTGATCACGGGATGCCGAGGCAGAATCAATCTCAACAGCCTGCCAGCACCACTCATCCTTGTAATGCCACATAGCTCTCGAATCCTCTGAGTGAAAGATGCGGTAAGCCTCTTTGTTCTCAGGTGTGGAATGTTACTAACGGGTGGGAGTGGGCCTGCCGTTTTCTCTTGGCTAGTTTGAACACCTATGTCATCCAGTTTTTTTTGGGGAGGTCTGGACTGTGTACCCAGTACAGCCATTCCAGCTGTATGAGCCACAGTCCTAAGCCCATTGCCCCTTGGCATCGGGAGGAAGAGAAGACGATGTCAGCCCAAGCTGCAAACGATGATGAAATTCTTGCATACAACTTTCATCAACTAGTCGAGACCAGGCCACTGTAGCTTTGAATAAGGTTCTTTAGAGAGGCCCACGACTGCCATGGAAGAATGGCAGGTGGATCTTAGAGATGACAAGCCGATAGTCAAGAGGTCATATCAGCTCGATGGTAGGTCCTGGTGTCAAGAACATGGGCCCGCATCTGCTACTTTGCTACGATGTAGTCTTAACATGTTCTTGCTTGGATCTGGCATGCATCCTTGATCTTGTGTGGATGCGCCAATGACTGCACCACGTGTTGGGTTGCACATAAGTATAGCAACGGCCGACCATTGTTGTTGAGCTGATCTGGCCCATGTCTTCCAATCACTCCAGCCCAGGTGTCTGCATCATTGGAGCCACCACTCCCTGTTGTTTGAAAGTTTCCTGTCTCGAGTGGAGGATTGTCCACCCTTCCTGATGACTGGAGCGAGAACCAATCCACCAGACCTCCTGTAGCCCACAGAGGTCGAGGCAGTACCAGTCCAGCTCCCAACAAGGAGTGGTTGCCTCTCGTCTGCAACAAGTGTTCGAACATTCCACGTGACCACACGCAGCAGCTTATTGTTGTTTCTGGAACCCTGGTGGTGGGTATTCAGTGTCCTGGCTCCGCCAAATACGATTTGGTCAGAGGACGTCATGAATCCTGTCTTAGAGTTGTAATTAAATTGAGGGTGGGGGGTTTGCCAGCCCCCCAGACCTGTCCACAGCCCCCTTAGCCATTGTAAAGACTGAGAGCAGCCACAACAGCGTTACCAACTGGCATCACGACGAGGAGGGGGGTTGTTTTGCTGGACACTCACCTCCTTACACACACTGTTACCACATCACTTCGTCACCCATAAGGTCTTTCACTCACCTGGTCAATTAACCGTTTCTTCCCCACTCACTACCACAGTTCATCTCATCACTAAATAATATACTCATTCATTGACCAACTCACTGTTCCATTTAGTTGTCACATGCTTAACCTCAGCCAGATACACTCGAACTCACTAAACCAATTGGTCATGCAAACTCTTTCATTCAATTTAACAATCAACCACTTTTTATAATTCACTCAGTGAGCTACTGATTCAATTAGTATTTTATTTACCTTATGACATACCTGTGTTATGTGCTACAAAGAAGGATCTTTTCCTGAATTGTATATTGTATATATTTTCTATTTTATTTCCAAAGTGTTATTGATGATTGTGTTAGTCTTATTTTGTTAGCT
>JAZEWT010000001.1:38031878-38069402 GCA_036362905.1 Mordacia mordax
TAGCAAAGAGCGCTAACCACTACACTACCACAGCCACCCACATATACGCACACAGTCACCCAGCCGCTTTCACAAACACTCCCCCTACATATACACATACGTTTCTACACACCTCCCTCCATACATATATTTATTCAATCACGTACTTAAATACTTACGGACCCACCTAGAGTCACTGACTTTCCTATCTACACACACACCTTCCTGCAGCAATGAAAAAAGTAAATATAATTAAGGGAATGCATGTATAGAGGGCAAATCAACAAAATCTCACACCACTCTTCATTTTGGTTGCCTGATGACAAACACATTCTATATTAAAGTATATATTAAACATATATGCTAACAGTCACACTGTCCTCTACTCTGATAAAGTGCCATCCACCAAACAATTGATTTCTTATATTTGTTTCTGTTATAAGATGGTATTCATGGGAAGGATCATGAGTTTTTTTAAATGTGTTCCTCCACCCACCAATCCACACTCCAATCATAAATCTTTACCACCTGCCTGCTCATGACATAGCCATACAATCAACTCTGATAAACCTGGTCTCCTAGATCTGACTTTAAATCACGATTCCTATAGTGAATCCCTGTCTCCTGGATCCCAATTTCTTAGGCTGGGGCATTGACACATTGCATGGCCTAGCTGTAGCATCACCTTTTGTAGAGGTTCATGGTTGAAATCCAATGGCCACGCTGGTGATTACTGCGGGCATAATAACCATAAAACTATGTACCATTTTAATTACAGTGTATGTTAAAGATCTAATGGCATCCTTCACAATCGTAGCGTATGGTGTGCATGTGGCCAAGTTGCTCACAAATTCTTCAATTGGGATGTACTTCGCAGTTATCATGAAAATTTTGCAGGACCCTCCTGAAAACGAGGCTTTTCTTGGTAACCATGTTTACATAAAATAACAGGAGATAAACTGAAGCAAGACTGATACTATACCTGGTCTCGTGTCCTTTGTTTTAGGCCGTGTTAAATCAGAAGTTCCCTGACTGCTGTCTGCTGGTACATGTCGATCTTCACAACAACCACACAGTGAGTTATGTTTGTATATATAAACCCACAGTGGCCTGGTCTCGGTTAACTGATGGAAGCTGTAGGTGAGAATTTCATCATCATTTGCAGCTGAGGCCGATATCATTCCCCACTCCTTCCGATGCCGTGGGGAAATGGGTGAGGTTTAGGGCTGTGACTCGTGTAGCTGGAATGGCTGCACTTGGTACGTGGTTTAGACCTCCCCAGAAACCCTGGCTGACGGAGGTGTTCAAGCTAGCCGAGAGAAAACGGCAGGCAACAACTCATGCCCGAGAATGAGGATGTTTACTGCAGCCTTTGTGCGGCATTGCAAGGGTGAGCGGTGGTCGCGGGCTGCTGAGGAGATAGTCTGCCTCAGTAGCCCATGATCACAAATCACTCTTTAACTCCATTCTTAAAGGGGAAAATGGCAATCCAATCTCCGACCCCCAGGAACAAGTCTGCAGATTTGCAGATCATTTCTATAAGGTCTTGGGGGAGGGGAACCCCCCTAGCTCAAATAACACCGTGGTACAACATAGAGGTGACCCTGTTGGGGCTGTGGTACCTCAGATAAGGGAAGAAGTAGCCACACCCTGTGAGTGGCTGGTGGAGGTGCCATCTATAGAGGAAGTATGCAAGGCAATTCAGAGCCTTACATACTGGAAGACCAGGAAAGCACCAGGCAGAGATGATCCTCCAAGAAAAATGCTCAGGGAAGGTGGTGCTTGTCTGCAGACTGCCCTGTATGTCATCATTAAAACCATCTGGCACACAGGAAGGGTCCCTTTGGAATGAAAGAATTGCCCTAGTGTCCCCTTTTTTAAGAAGGGGAACAGCACCAATTGTAATAACTACAGGGGCATTTAGCTACTCAGTGTGCTGGGAAAGGCGCTTGCAAGGATTATTCAACATCGCTTTGCCAGGTACGCTTCGGATAGGCTTGCGGAACCCCAATGTGGTTTCAGGCCAGGGCCGTCTTACACAGATGCCATACTTTCTGTCCGGTTGCGACAGCAGAGATGTTGGTAATTCCATCAGAACCTGCATTTCTGCTTTATTGACCTGGTCATAGCCTACGATACTATCAGTAGGCTAAGGATGAGAATAGTTCCATGTGCTTTCGGGATCCCTGACACCCTTATCACCGTCATTAAGGACCTTCATGAGGGTGGGCATGTCTGGGTAAAGCTTCGTGGTCGGTAGTTAGAGCCATTCCCTTCACCTTGGGGTGTGACAGGGATGCCTGCTCCTGCATTATTCAACATCTTTTTTGACCACGTAGTTTGAAATGCTTTCCATGGATGTTCCATTGGAATTTCCATCTGGCCATAGGTACAAAGGGAGGCTGATTGATGCCTGGGTGCTGTGAAGCGATGGCTCCCTATTGGCCAACTATGTAATCTATGCTGATAATTTGGTATTTGTAGCTCATTCTGACGAGTTGGGGACTCTGCTGTTGAACCTGGAGCATGCCACAAAGGTTTTACCATTATCCCACCAAAACTAAGCATGTCTGGGTGTTTGGTGCCACTGAATACTGCACCTCCTCAGCTCTCCATGAGTGATGGGGCATTTGTGGAGAGAGTGCAGGAGTTTACATACCTAGGCAGTGCACTTGTGGTCGGTCCCAGTTTGGCAGCGGAGGTCTCACTCCGAATAAGTCGGGCGACATTATCATTTCCTCAGCTATGTAACGCCGTGTGGAAGCTGCCTAGCCTGTCGCTCAACAACGAAGCTTCAGGTTTTCTAAACTGCAGTAATGCCCTCTCTTTTATATGCTTGCGCAACTTGGACCACCTTGGCGGAACATCTTCGCCGTTTAGAAATTTTACGGCTGGCCTCCATACAAACCATCCTGGGTTTAGCCAGGTTGAATTGTGTGAGTAGCTCACAAATTCTCGAAAGATCTGGACAAAGTCCCATTTGTGAGCTTTTCCGGCATGCGAGGCTGAGGTGGCTGGGTCATTTAGCCCGCATGTCCAACCACCAAATGCCCAAACAATTACTGTTCGAATAGAGGGGGCTAAACGAGGAACGGCATGGGCTAGAGAAGAGATGAACCGATGTGCCATATACACTTCAAGGTACATATGGCCTGGCACAGGTGGCGTGGCGACTTCACCGCCATTTAGTAGCAAATGGCGGTTGTTGTTGCATAATGCATGTTGGTATGTTACTTTACAGGCTGGGGGTTAATCATACTTTTCATAGTAATCGTCATCCTTAACGAGTACCGTTTTGTAGTAAAAATAAAAGAGGCTTGTTCTGTGCAGGAATTGGATGCCACTTGTTATTATCATCATCATTCATCACTCTTTTATATCCACTGCTAAATAAAGGCCTTCCCAAACCGTGGCCATCCTTTCCAGTCACGCAATACAGCATTCTGGTTATCTCCGGCGCATGAGCTGATGTCAGCACTCAGTCTCCTCAGAGGACTTTGGCAAGGCATCCTTACTTCTTTGGCTGTCACTGTGATTGGTGACACAATCCGTGCATTAACCGTTTCAGCATCATATTCCTCCCAAGCTCACTTTTCTTCATAGACAGTATGATGTCTCTAACTTACTTTTATTCTCTTATTCAAGTATTCCTCAGTCAGTATCTCCATTTAATTCATAGCACACACCTCTTCATGTATTTTTTTGCAATTTTCTGCGTATGATGATTGCTTCGAAAAACTGTTCTCTCGGGACAGCCGCGTCGATCGCTCCCTCTCCTCTCCTCTCCCGAGAGCGCAGCTTTTCGAAGCAATCATCATGCATCGAGCCGTGAAAACCTACACCATTACATTTTCTGCGTATGTTCCATTCTCTCATTCTCTATTTCTGTGTGTGTGATTCTGACTGATATACCACGGCAGGTAATCTACACAGATTATAAAAATGTATATATTCTTAGACACAGCGGAATAGTGCTTGATATTGTCAGGTTTAGTTTTCCAAAAGTGCTCCAAACCTGCTCTCACTGGCTGCTTTACATCGATATTTTTTATCCCAGTTTGCCGTACGGAATTGCCATGGCATATGATCTCTGATGTGCTCATTGCTTCCGAAAGCTGCTCTTTTGGGATTGCCACGTCGATCGCTCCTCTCTCCTTCACGACGTTTCTCCTCCCACGTTGGAGGCATCTTCAGGTGTTCTGTGTGTGAGTCACATGTATCACTACTATTCATATGTACTGATGTAGGTACTACTATGTGTATATGTTAAGTCACTGCCTTCTACGGCATCACTCCCTTCCAGGGACAATGGAAGGGGGGGTCCATTTGAAAGGGTTTCATTGTCTTGCTCGCATATTAGAATTCACATAAACTTAATCTCATTCCGCCTCTGGCTTGTCAACCAATTTATATTTTATTAATGCCTGCTCAGTTATTCGAACACGTGGAGGCTGTTCCCTCCTGATGTCCATAGTCCAGTGTTTTATAGCTGTTCACTGCTGATTTTAAAACTGGCCTCCAGGTTTTGGCTGAGCTTTTTTCTCATTTCTTGTTTGCAGTTCATAGTTTTCTTCAATAACCTAGATGATATAACGCACAGAGGAGAGCAGAACGACAACAGACTGAATGCACACAGCGACAGCAGAAAAAGTATAAACATCGAATAAAACACAGGCGGAAGGCAGAAGACAGTACAGTGCTTGTCACCTCAGCGCGTGGTTGTCAACAACGCTCACACAGGCAGCGCATCCATTCTGGCTAAAGGCTTTAACTTTGCCCTAGCGCTACGAATGTACCATCGAAGAAATTTTCACTCTAGTGTGTGCAATTTTTAACAGCAAGCTCCCTAAGATGAATGCTGGAGAAATCCACAAAGATGTGTGCAGAATCATATGCAAATCGAAACCACCAAAATCTAACTGCAGAAGCATGACAAGAACTTCACAAACATCAAGTTCACCATGCAAACAGAAGGAAATTGCCAAATCCCGTTCCTGGACATACTGATAAAAAGAAACGCAGATGGGACGCTCAGTCACACTGTATACAGGAAGATAATACATACGGACAGGTATTTACACGCGGCGTTTCATCATCACCCGAAACGGAAATAGGGGATACTGCACAACTTAGCCCACATCAGACAAACAACATCTAAAAGATAAGCTACACATCTACAACAAGCACTACTTGGCAATGAATACACAAACAGAGAGATGCATTGTGCCATAAAGATTGAACCAAGACAAAAAGACAAAGAAAATCAAAAGATAGAGAAACCCACGTTTTCCAGTCAATATCTAGAGAAACCCAAAATAAAAAAGGTTCACAGCCCATCAGAAGGTACAGGATGTACTCGAATTACCTAGGGACCAACTGCCATTACAGACAAAAGGTGTTAATTGCATTCCTTGCAGCAACTGTGAAGAAGTGTAGGTCGGGTCAACAGGGAGAAAAATAGCCACACAGAAGAGAGAACACGAGATGACAATGCATCTGCTACATACAGATAAATTGGCAATAGCAGCACACAGTGTAGACAAACAGTACAAGATCGATTTTGACAAGATGTGTGTACTGGCGGCTATCTGCCACAAAAGGCCAAGATTAATTTGTAAAGCAATAGGGCTTCATAAGACAGAAAAAAAAAACCTATGAACCGCAAACAAAAAATGAGAATAAAGCTCAGCCAAACCTGCAGGCCAGTTTTTAAAATCTGCAATTAACAGCTATAAAACACTGGACTACGGACATCGGGAGCGAACAGCCACCACGTGTTTGGATAACTGGGCAGCCATTTCTAAAATACAAATTGGTTGATGAGTTAGATGCCGAATTAGATTAAGTTGAATTTTAATGAGAAGCAAGAAAATGTAACCCTTTAAAATGGACCCCCCTTCCATTGTCCCTGGAGGGGAGTGATACTGTAGCAGGGAGTGACTTAACATATACATAGTACCTACATCAGTACAAATAAATAGTAGTGATACACGTGACTCACACACACAAAGCATGAAGATGCCTTCAACGTGAGAGTCGAAACATCGCAAAGAAGAGAGGAGTGATCAACGCGACTATCCCGAAAGAGCCGCTTTTGGAAGCAATCATGCATCGAGCCGTGAAAACCTACATCACTATAACATTTCTCGATATTATTTTTGAGCGTGGCTGGTTATTATTCTTGTCATAGTGATCATAATGACATCAGATCTCTGATTTGTTTTCCAGTTGCGTCTCTCCAATAGTTATCTGCATCTGTACAACGAACTCGTTGTTCATTGTTTCGTTCATAAATCCTTTGAGTGCAACTTTGCCATCTACCTTATTAAGTTCTTTGATCATTTCCTGTAATTACTTTCCATCGGTTGTTATATTTTTGTGGTAATGCAATCAGTTCAGTGGCCCGCAATGTAAGAATGTGACATCTCCATTGCTGTCTCATTACGGTGGGGAGACTCTTTTTCTTTGCTGAATATACATTAGAACAGTAGTGTGGTGGTTAGCTACTACCCCAGCATCCCGATGATTCCCATTCACCGCCAACATCTGTGAAGATTTTATAAATTGGTTTTGAGCTCCCCCAAGGTCGACTCAGCCTTTATTGAGAACATTGTGCAGTGCGTACACTTCACCGCTAGGGAGACAAAGATGGTCAGATGTGGTTTTGGCCACCGATACCTCGTAAGGTCTTCACTAACAGCACTTGCCCCAAGCTATTTCGAGGATCATTGTCATTTATTTAAGGTTAATGGAGGGCTTTGCTTAACTAGTAATATGCATGTTAATGGAAATTGGTGAGGAGGTCGAGATGTATTTATATTCTCATGGCACATTTTCATTGAATTGTGTAAACATTAGAAGAGTGTAGAGGTCAACTTTAGTGATCAGAGATGTGTGTTTGAGGCAAGAGTAATGTCTGAGTTAATGTACCAGTCACAGAGCTGGACTCACAAAAATAAACTTAAAGATACGTCCTTTAAATATAGGTGTATGTGGAAGATCCTGTGAATTTAATAATAATAGTTATTGTTTTTATAGAGCGCTTTTCCCCCGAGGATCACAAAGCGCTGTGCAGAGCTGCAGAGAGAACGGCACGTCAACAACGACATCCCGGCATGACAACACTGAGTCGCATCACCAGTCCTAGCCAGAGGAAGAAATAAATGTACCAGAGCAGGCGCATGTCGGTAAAGAGTCATCATCCCGGCACGACTACACTGAGCCGTGTCAACAGTCCTAGCCGAAGGTGAGTGAGGAACCAAGAGTCACACCTAGACCTCGGACTGCCCTAGCAACTTCAATAGTCTGGTCGTCAAGCATCAATTGGATAGGTTCATCCTTGGGACAATTGGTGTGGGGTTCCGACAAGCAAAACTTCCGTTTTGTCGCGATTTAGTTTCAGAAAATTTGAATTTAGCAAATCCTTCACAGTTGACAATGAGGATGACATGCAAAGACCAGACGCATTGATGGATAACTTTGCGTGGATATAGATTTGGCATAGCCATGGTAGCTGAGATTAAGGCTGCGCAGGATATGGCCAAGAGGTTATAAGTAGATGCTGAGGAGGAGTGGGCCGAGAACTGAACCCTCAGGAACTCCAGACAAAACAGGATGAATCTCTGAGTTTTGTCCTCCAAGGCTGACAAACTGCTTCCGGTCGGACAGGTGGGAGCTCAGCCAATGCAGGGCATAGCCAGAGACCCCTATACCCTCCAGTCGCTCAAGTGGGATCAAATGGTCAGCGGTATCAAAGGCAGCACTCAGGTCCAGGAGGACAAAATTACTTGGCAAACCTTCATCAGCAGCGACGAGTTGGTCATCAACTACGTTTACCAGAGCAGTTGCAGTGCTATGGCCGAATCTGAACCCAGATTGGAAGGGATCAAGGAGGTCATTGTTAAGAAAGTGTTTCTGGAGTTGCGTGGCTACAGCACGTTCAAGGGCCTTAGAGATGAATGGTAGATTTGAGATGTGGCGATAATTATCAGGGATTTTGCAATCGAGGACAGGTGTTTTAAGCAGGGGGGTAACTGAGGCACATTTGAACAGTGGGGGAACAATACCGGAGTGAAGTGAGTTATTAAACAGATGAGTGATGAACGTGGCAAGGAATGTAATATTTGCCCGGATGATTTTGGATGGAAAAGGATCCAGGGAGCAGTTTGTGGGCCGGGATCTGGTAACTAAAGGGGAGACATTGAATTCTGTTAATTTGGAAAATTTAAGGGGTTTTGAGGTCAAGGAAGGTGGAAGAACAATTATTGAGGTATTGGTTGGTAATGGAGGCTAGATAGAGATATGATGGGCCTCCGTGTTTCGAGAAAAACCGAATCAAATGATCCACCTTATATATGATCCACCTGATCTTTATTCGTGAAAGAAGGTGAGGTTAAGTGACTGGTAGGACGAAGGAGTTGATTAATGGTTGAGAAAAGAATATTGGGCTTGTTGCAGGTGTCAGCCAGAATGCTGGAAAGATAGTTGGTACGGGCACAGTAAAGTGCCTTCCGGTAACGGAGGAGTTGTTCCTTAAAGATTTGACCATGAACGGTGAGGCCAGATTTTTTCCAAATCCGTTCGGCCCTGCGTGCATTCGCCTTAAGATTCCGGAGTTCAGCAGTATTCCAGGGGGATGGTTTTATGTCCGAGACATAAGGTGATTTTATTGGAGCCAAATCATCACGTATGCTTGATAGCACGTTGTTGTAAGTTTCTGCTGTCGCATCAGAGGCAGAGTAAGCCGAGGGGGAGAGTGAAATACTATTGATTGCGGCGGCGAATATGTCTGCAGTGAGGGTGCTAAGGTTACGAAATTGAATTTGGTACTTGGAGATGGAAGTGGGAGGCGGTACTTGAAGATCAAACCACACAGCAGAATGCTCAGACAAACCAGGATTAATGGAGGACCGGTTGGTTACCGATATACCCCATAAGCAACCAAGCCAAGAGTATTGCCGCATCTGTGAGTGGCAGATGTCACGTGTTGAGTGAAGTGGTGCTTGGTGATGGAAATGTGAGGCGGTATTTGAAGATCAAATTACATAGCGGAGTGATCAGACAAACCAGGATCAGTGAGGACAGGTTGGTTACCAATGTGCCCCATGAGCAAACCCAAGTCAAGAGTATGGCTGCATCTGTGAGTGGCAGATGTCAAATGTTGAGTGAAGCCAAGTGATGTCAGAGTGGCCATGAGATCCATTGCAAGAGGGCTCTTTAGAGAGTCAAAGTGTATGTTGAAATCGCCAAGAATAAGGATCCTTTCATAACTGGAGCACATCTTAGAAAGCAGCTCAGACAGTTCATTGACAAAAGAAGTGGAGGCTCCAGGTGGGCAGTAGAGCAGCACCAACTTCACAGGTTGAGCCGACCTCCAATCCTGAGATATGTGCTCGAATGAATTGAAGATCGGCAATGTAATCGGTCGGATGGCGGCAGACACATGATGGAGAACTGCTAGGCCGCCACCACGGCCATTTGAACGAGCCTTCTGATTGAATGCAAAATCTCGCGGTAGGGCCTGATCCAGTGTGAGAAAATCATGTTGATGATGCCAGGTCTCTGTTAGGCAGAGTAGATCCTGACTGTTGTCTGAGATCAGCTCAGCAATGAGTGGGGCTTTTTCGGTGTTCAGAGAGCACACATTGAGCAGGGCAAAGTGGGTTTCAGTTGCAGGCAATGTGCATGCTGGAAGAGGGAGACTAACCAGTGGTATTTTATCAAGCAACGTCGAGCTGCTTTATAAAAGCAACGTCTAACTTGTTGTTTCCTCGGTAGCCAATGTGTTGGGCTTAATTCAGGGATGGGGTAGGAAAATCAATTATATACAGTTCAATGGCCTTTTTGTTGCCGGTGCCCCAATGGATGTAACAAGGGTGTCAGAGTATCATCAACTCATGGCATATGGCCAGAAAGGTTGGGGTTACATGGAACTGATGTAGGAATCAAGGTCTTTAGACGCCGGTGTGCAGGTTATCATATCAAACAGGGGCTGGAGCCCAACTCTTGGGACATTGAGCGCAAAGAAAGGCCACACTCGGGATGCGACGCCAACACATCATGGGGCACCTCTCCTGGTGCAATTTACTCAGCAGGCCAATCAACCTAGAGAGTAGCACGTTCCTGAACAGTTGGAGGAATGGATAGGAGTTAGTGTTTGAGATGAGAGTCACAGTGTTAAATATAGGAGCCATGATGTTCGAGATGGGAGTCACAGTATTAGAGATGGGAGACAGTGTTCTAGATAGCATTCACAGAGCACGCGCATGTAAAGTGCCTGCAGAACAGTGCATGTAACGCGCCCACAGCATGCGCGTCTAACGCGCCCACAGAACACGTCCGTTTAACGCGCGCACAGAACACGCGTGTCGAACGCACCCACAGAACACGTGCGTCTAACGCGCACAGAACACATGCATGTAATACGCCTACAGAGTACGCGTGTGTGACGTATGAAGGGAGAGTGAAGTGAGGTGAAAAGGTGAGGAAGATGGTGGAGTGCTTTAAGATGGGAGGATGTAGTGTGAAGATGTGAGGAAGGTGGGGAGAGGATGGTTTGGTAAATTAAAAGGGCAGGAAGGTGAGACACGATGGGTGTGGTTAAACGAGGTGAGCAGGTTGTGAGGACAGAGGCAGGTGAGAAAAACGGTGCAAAGAGGTGGTGAGGTGATAGAAGAGGGTGGTGAATGAGGGTGAGAAGTAGAGGGTTGTGAGAGCAAGTGAGGTGAGGAAGGTGAGCGTAAAGGTGAGCTACGGGGGGAGGTGCAGGTGCTGGTAACGGCGAATGTTGCTGCTGCTGCTGCGAGATGGAGGCAACCGCGGCTGCTGGGAGAAAGCCGGAACGCGTGGCAAGCTTCAAACGTATACAGTATAGAAGGCCCCAATGTTTTAAGCATAATATAATGATTAATAACCAATTAAGAATTAGAAGGATTAAAAATAAGGCCCAGTGGTTAGCGCTGACGCCTCACAGCAAGAAGGTGTGGAGTTTGCATGCTCTCCCCGTGTCCGCGTGGGTTTTCGCCGGGTACTCCGGTTTCCTCCCACAGTCCAAAAGCATGCTCCTGGATAGATTGATTGCCTCACAGACTAAAATTGTCCCGCATTGCCTGGCGATGGACTGGCGTCCCGTCGTGGGGTGTATTCCTGCCTTACGCCTTGTGTTTCCGGGATAGGCTCCGGCTCACCGTGACCCTATATAGGATTAAGCGGTTTCAGATAATGAGATGAGATGAGAAATAAAACCTAGGTAAAAATAATTGAATGAATAAGACTTCTGCAAAACACTTGAAGAGTTGTCTTGAAACTGGTGATTGCAGAGCGGCTTTGTATAGCCTGTCGTCCCTTCTGCTGATGTCACCAATGGAAAGATTGCATTAATGGAAAGATGGCATTAAGCAACTTGAAAGTTGGGAATAAAACGCAATAATAAACCATTTTATAGAGGAAGCATAGGAGTTAAAAGGAAATTGTGAAGGCTGGGACAAGTGTAAAGAGAGGAAGGGGGCAGAATGTTGAGACGGACACTGGAGTGATGCAGCCAGGTTAGTTACCAATTTGAAAGACCTTGAATGTAAATGATAGCAAGGGTGATGCTGTAAGTTTGGTCCTTGAAGGACATTAGTCGTGTCACAACTAAAGTCAGGTTGTGTTTCTGAGACTGTACGTACTACACACTTTGTAAATCAGGCATTGATTATCAAGCACTTATGATAATTTACAACTTAACGTGCGTATTCGTTCATTCTCGAAGAGTGAGGATTCAGATGCGTAAGGAACTTCTGAAGAGGTGGAGGAGGATGAAGATATTCAGAAGGTAATCCAGGGCCAATATTTGATAAACAGTCATTCATTATGAATACCCTCTTGATCCTCTACAGGGTTGCGGCGGGGCTGGAGCCTATCCCAATCATCAGAGGGCGCAAGGCAGGGCTATACCTAAAATGTTATGCAAGTACATTGCACGGCACTGGGATAATTTACTCAGCAGGCCAATTAACATTGGCAGCAGTGTGTCTTTGGATGGAAGGAGGAAACCCGAGTACTCGGCGAAAACCGACGCCGATTTATATATCAATATCGGACAAATAATCAGTGGGGTTTTTTTAGGCTCTGGGAGGAAACTGGAGTATCCAGTTAAAACTCATGCAGATATGGAGAAAATGCACAAACTCCACGTAGTCGCAGAGCTGTATATTGAACCTAGGTATTTCCGGCTATAAGGCGTGAATGTTGCCTATACACCACCGAAGCGATCGCCAGGTGTGGTTATATGAACTATTTTTACTCCAGGCGTCAACCTAATATGCACCTATGTCTGCACGTGTTTTCACGTGCATGGGTGTGTATAAAATATAAATAAATGCCAGTTGGTATGTGTGCGTGTGTACGCATTTCGCAGTAAATCACCAGTGCTACTGTTTCCGAGAAGTATTCGGTATTGTTTTTTTATTTTACAAAATAAATACAGATTAGGCTAGCCAAACAAGGAGTGCCACAGGCATTTTATTAAAGTGAGGAAGGATGAAAGGTAGGGAAAAGAGTGATTGCTTTATTATGTAACTCAATGTCCTTTGTTTAACCATAGCTTGAAGCCACCTTTGTCATTGGTAATTTAAGCAGGCCAGGTTGGCTCACAAGTTCAAATCCCAACTGGGAGACTACTCAGTCTATGGAATCAGATGCTCAACATCATCATAATCATGATTCCTGCAGGATAAATATAATGTATGATCCCGCATTGCATGAAGTCAAGTGGTTATTGCCCTATTGATTGACCGAAAGGCCCTCATAATAATAGAGTCATATGGAATTGTCACTACTCCTCAAGATTATCAACAGAGATGGTCACCCTTCATATATAATAATAATTGCATTTATAGATGAAATTTTTCAGCAGGCAGAACACACCTCTTGGCTTTGTAATTACTTGCAGTATACATTAGAGCTGGGCTAGTGGCCTAAGTTCTTAGCTTGGAATCGCTTCCATTTACTAGAACTGAATCTGATCCTGCACAGGATCAGTGTGATAGGGGACTGGACGGGCTGTCTGGAGCCTGCCTTGGTGCTCAGGTAAGATGGCCAGCCGAGCATTTTTATTTTATGATTGCTTTCAAAAAGCTGTTCTTTCAGGATAGCAGTGTCAATCGCCCCCCCCCCCCTTGCCTCCTTTGCTACATTCCGCCTCCCACGTTAATGCCATCCTTAGGTATGTTGAGGCTGAAGGAGACAGGGGGAGCACTCGATATGGCTATCCTGAAAGAACAGCTTCGGAAAGCATTCATTCATCGAGCTGTAGAATCCTACATGATTATTATTATTTCATACGATTCCGTTGGGATTTCTGTCGATACTGGACATCTAGAATGTAGCTTAAATGAGCTTTGTTTCAGCCACATTCACAGTAGTCACAATAAGATCCCATTCTATAGCATGACTCTTCAAAGACAGGATGTCAATTTAAAATGATGGACTTCTTAATATGGGAATTGCTTATAGAAGTGTGGTTTCTGCAATGAAGTTCCAAAGTGGACTTGAAGGAGTCAAGTAAGAATTGTGCCACAATTGCACAGCTCATATGTACAAAGATAGAGGTGCAAGAAGGGATGGAAGAAAAGAGGGTTGGTTGCTGTCATCTTAATTAATTGAGCTTCAGCATCATTCCCACACTCTCTACTCACCCCCCATCCTTAACAAGCAGTAAACATCGACCGAGATGCCATGAATTGTTGCTGCAGGGTCAGTATTGATCAGGTTCTCTCATCTGAAATGTAACAACCAGGACTCAAATCTTGACACCTTACATGGGTGGGCATCATTTTCGATCACAAGTTGCAACGAAAGCAAACACATCTATAAGAGAGAACTATCCCAGAAGACAATACTACAAGCCTATAATTATAATTATAATTGCATTTATAGAGCCGTTTTCACCCGAGGGTCACAAAGCGCTGCACCACAGAGCTGCGGAGAAAACGGCACGTCAACAACAACGGCAGAGAACAGCAAATTAGCAACAAAACTTTTTTGGTTTTTTTTTTTACAAATCCGAGCTGTGGCAAGAAAGCCATGTCAACAACAACATCAGAACAGTCCAACTGAGAGTCAAACAGTAGCGATAAATTATAGGACATAAAGTCAGCAAAAAATTAATAATTTCTGAAACAAACATGGAAGCAACATATGTTCCCGAGCAGGTGCGGATCGGAAGAGAGTCAACATCCCGGCACGGCACCACTGAGCCGCATCAACAGTCCAAGCCGGAGGAAGGAATAAATGTTGCCAAGCAGGCGCAAGTCGGAAGAGAGCCAACATCCTGGCACGACAACACTGAGCCGCATCAATAGTCCTGGCCAGAGGACTTGAAAGCTCTACAGAACAAGTGAGTCTTGAGACGAGATTTGAAGATGCCCAAGGACTCAGCTGAACGAATCTCCAGTGGAAGGGCATGCCAGAGTCTTGGAGCAGCACGCGAGAAGGCTTTGTCAACCATCGAATGGAGGTGCGACTTGGGCACATGCAACAAGCCTGTATTGGAGGATCGAAGTTGTCGTATTGAGAAGGGTGCCTGAAGTAGGTCATGGACATGTAAGAGCTGCGGCAGTGAGAGCCTTGTAGGTGAGGAGGATCTTGAATTCAATCAATGCAAACTGATTGTTATTATCAAAATAGGCCTTTCTTTTTCAATACGTATGTATATGCCTAGCACTCAACACTGCTTTTCACGCTGTATGAAGAGTGGTTTGCCACATTTAGTAATCTGGTTTGTAAATTAGTTGAAACTTTGGAGTTTGGCTCAGACAAAGTGGGTGAAAATCAGTGTTATGTAATGATGTAGGTTTTCACGGCTCGATGCATGATGATTGCTTCGAAAAGCTGCTCTCTCGGGACAGCCGCGTCGATGGCTCTCCTCTCCTCGCGACGTTTCGCCTCACACGTTAGAGGCATCCTCAGGCATAGTGTGCGTGCGTAGTTGTGTGTGCAGAATCGAAACCACCAAAATATAACTGTACGGCTGAGGAACGGCGAGAGCTTACCAAACTCAACAAGAATGAAGACATACTCATTCTGCAAGCAGACAAAGGAAACGCTACAGTCGTCGTCACCACAGATGATTACAAGTTGAAGATGTACCAGGAAGTCAACAACACCGAAATATATGAGAAACTCAAACGGGACCCAACCAAGAGAATCGAAATCCAAACAAAGGCCATCATCAAGCAGAATGTTCAGAGTGAAGAGAAAAGAAAAGAATTGAATCCACAAGATAGCAGAATTCCCAGACTATACGGACTACCGAAGATTCATAAAGAGGGGACCCCGTACCGACCGATAGTAAGTGCAATAGGTTCCCCTAGCTACAAATTCGCCAAATACATGGCTCAAGAACTACAGCCCACAGTGGAGTGCGCAGCCTCATATATCAAGAACTCAAGACACTTCATCGACATGCTGAAACGAATCACACTCAACGAAACAGACCTGCTCGTTAGTTTTGATGTGGTCTGCTTATTTACAAAAATACCCATCCAAGAAACCATCAAGATGATTGAAAAACAGTTTGACCGGAGGTTAGCAGAGCTGGCAAAGGTATGCCTGACAACAACCTATTTCAAGTTCGACGGGGAGTTCTACCAACAAAAAGAGGGTGCAGCAATGGGATCACCAGTCTCACCTGCGGCAGCCAACCTGTATCTAAGCAGTTTTGAGGAAGAAGCCATAAACTCATCTACACTGAAACCTACCCACTGGTATCGATACATTGATGACACATTCGTCATATGGCCACACGGAAGACAGAAGCTAGAAGAATTCCTTGGTCACTTAAACTCAATACACCTGAACATCAAGTTCACCATGGAAATAGAAGAAAACGGCCAAATTCCGTTCCTGGACATACTGGTGAAGAGAAACGCAGAGGGGACGCTCAGCCACACTGTATACAGGAAGACAACACATATGGACAGGTATCGACACGTGGAGTCTCGCCATCACCCAAAACAGAAACGGGGGATACTTCACAACTTAGCCCACCGGTCAAAAACGATTTCAGACAAAACAACATCTAAGAGATGAGCTACAACATCTACAACAAGCACTAACGAGTAATGGATACACGAAAACAGAAATCCAACGTGCCATAACAAGAGAATGGAGACAGAAACGGCAAGAAAATGAGGAGGAAGATACCAAGATTTGCGCTTTCCTGCCGTATGTGAAAGGCACCACAGACAAAATTAGCAAATACCTAGAAAAATATAAAATAAAAACAGTCTTCACAACCCACCAGAAGATACAAGACGTGCTCAAATCACCTAAAGACTGACTACCGTTACAGACAGAAGGCGTATATCGCATCCCTTGCAGCAACTGTGAGGAAGTATACATCGGACAAACAACAAGAACGATAGCCACCAGAAAAAGAGAACACGAGGCAGCAGTACGCCTGTGGCACGCGGATAAATCAGCAACAGCAGCGCATAGTGTAGATAAACAACACATAATCGATTTTGACAATACAAATACTAGTAGCCATCCGCCATAAAGGTCCAAGATTGATTCGTGAAGCAATTGATATTCAGAAGACTAAAAGCATCATGAATCGAAAACAAGAAATGCGTATAAAGCTCAGCCAATCCTGGAGGCCAGTTATTGAAGTCAGGACTGCAGAGACATAGAACTATTACGTGTGGACATCAGAGGGGGATCGTCTAAGTGTGAGGGATATCTTTTCATGAGATGTAAATTAGGGGACAAAGCAGGGAGGGGGTAATCACAGTTTCCGGGGTGGAAATGGAATAAGGAAATTAGTGTCAAGGTGACTCTGAGGCGGACTCACATAACAAAGCACACATGCATCACGCCCACACATAAAAATGGACAATAGGAATTACGCACGCACACTACGCCTGAGGTTGCCTCTAACGTGTGAGGCGAAACGTCGCGAGGAGAGGAGAGAGAGCCATCGACGCGGCTGTCTAGAGAGAGCAGCTTATCGAAGCAATCATCAATCAGTGTTATGTTCAATGTTGGGTTTTGTAATAATGTAGGTTTGCACGGCTCGATGCATGATGATTGTTTCGAAAAGATGCTGTCTCGGGACAGCCGCGTCGGTCGCTTCCCTTGATGTTTCGCCTCACACGTTAGAGGCATCCACTACGCCTGAGGATGTCTCTAACGTGTGAGGCGAAACGTCGCGAGGAGGGGAGAGGAAGCGAACGGACGCGGCTGTCCCAAGAGAGCAGCTTTTCGAATTAATCATAATGTTGGAATTTGTTTTGTGCAGCCATTGATGACCGTACTGATATACCATATTGACAGCAAACAACAACCTAGTTAATCACCCACAGCTTAAACTCAGATTCAAACACTAACCCACAACACAGCCAACTCCATTACTATGACAAGGCCATTGTGAACCTCCTGAGAGAGACCCAGACCTCGGGCTAAAAGCAAGAGCCTCAAGTACTGGCTCATTGACCCTTTATCCCCCCTTCATTGAGGTATATTGTAGCATCAATTACAATATCTGTGTTTTTGTGAGTCTGCTCGTCTACTTGTCTGTGTCACCGTGTCTTAAAATACATCCGTGTTTATATACATGTCTGAGTAATCTCTTACTTGATGTGTATCTGTGTATCATTATGTATTTTGCATCCATTTCCGTATTCATATGTGTATCTGTCTATATATATATAGCCAGACTGCGCAATATCCTGTCACCCTCTGATGCTGAGAAGCTAATACACATCTTCATCTCCTCACGAATCGATTACTGCAATGCACTGCTCCCTGGCATGCCTGCCTACCTGATCAATCGTCTCCAACGTGTGCAAAATGCGGCTGCTAGAGGCCTCACCCGCACACCCATCCACGATCACATATCCCCAGTACCGATGTCTCTCCACTGGTAACCGGTTAAATACAAGATTGAATTCAATATCCTCACCTGGAAGGCTCTCTCTGGCGCTGCTTCGACATACATCCGTGACCTGTTTCAGGCATCTTCCTCAGCCCGACCACTCCGATCCTCCAATACAGGCTTGCTTCATGTGCCCAGATCGCACCTCCATTCGATGGGTGACAGAGCCTTCTCGTGCGCTGCTCCCAGACTCTGGAATGCACTTCTATTGGAGATTCGATCAGCTGAGTCCCTCGTCTCAAGACGCATTTGTTCTGTAAGACTTTCAAGCCCTCTGGCTATGACTGTTGATGCTGCTCAATGTTGTCGTGATGGGATGATGACTCTCTGCCAACCAGCACCTGCTCGGAAACATTTATTCCTTCCTTGTTTGTTATATAATTATTTTCTTTTTAAATATTGATTATATTATGTGCTATAATTTATTACTGTTTGACTTTCAGTTGAGCTGTCCTCATGTTGTTGTTGGACATGCCATTCTCTCCACAGCTCGGATTTGTAAAAAAATACCCAAAAATAAGTTATTGTTGCTGATTTACCGTTCTGATGTCGTTGTTGACGTGCCGTTCTCTCTGCAGGTCTGTGCAGCGCTTTGTGACCCTCAGGTGAAAAGCGTTCAGCTTTTACAACAAATAATCAAAAAGCACTGCACAGAGCTGCAGAGAGAACAGCACGTCAACAACAACGACAATAGTAGTTACATATATCTTAAACGTTGATACAATTTCGTTATATAATAATAATTGCATTTTTAAAGCACCTTTCATCCAAGTGAGAATGAGCAGGCTTACCGCAGCCTTTACTCAGAGGTTCGGAAAGCTGTATGGCACTGCAAGGATGAATGGTGGTCATTGTCTGCTGGGGAAATGGTGTCTGCCTCAGTATCCCATTACTACAAGTCACTTTTTAATACCATCAGATGATTGAATTATGCACCCGTTGCCCTCCTTAAAGGAGGGAATGGTGATTTGATCTCTGACCCCCAGGAACAAGTTCACATGTTTGCTGAGTATTTCTTTGAGGTCTTGGGGGAGGGGAACCCGCTCAGCTCAGGTAATACCATGGGACAACATGGGAGTGACCCTGCTGGGGCTGTGCCTCAGATATTGGAAGAAGTAGACAGCCCCTGTGAGTGGCTGGCAGAGGTGCCATCTGTAGACGACATATGTAAGGCGATCCAGGACCTGCGACCAGGAAAAGCACTTGATAGAGACGATCTCCCAAGCGAAATACTGAAGGAAGGTGGTACTTGTCTACACCGCATGCCCCAGTAGCTTCTGTGTTGGCTGGATAGAGGGGGCTAAATGGGTACGGCACAGACGAGAGGAGAGGTGAACCGATGTGGCACACAAGTTTCCGGAGCTGCATTGACTTGCTAAAGAGTGGTACCAGCGGTGTCTAGATCGACCTCTGCGGAGGATAATCGTGAAGGATGTTATGGGGTAGTTGGAGGTAGTCATCCTTCAAGAAAAAAAAACGGACGGCAGAGGAGCGATGCTCACAACAAAGAGCGGAGCACCAGGTGCTAAAACACAGCAAGTTGGCACAGTAGGGAGCGCAGGTGGTACGTCGGAAAGTCATCTCAGTCAGGCAACCCCAAATACCTGGGTCTGTCCCTTCGCCTCTCTTCGGCGAGCCTGCGATACTTCACGTGGCTTCAAAGTGCTTATATGCTGGCACAGGCGCCGTGGTGACGTTACCACTACTTAGTGGTGAATGACGGTGGTTGTTGTGTGTGTGCCTTGAGTGTATGTGTGTAAAGTGTTTTAGGTGACAGTTTTCACAAGGTGTTATATGAAGTATAATGTAATTGACTCAGTGTGTCTGTGTTGTCTTTATGGGTGTATTTTTGTTTATATTTTGTGCCGCCAGGGTCTGTTCGTATGTTTGGCACTGCATCCAAATGTCAGTAATTGTCCGTATGCCTTCTTGTTCATCTCTTGAGTGTCTGTCACCATATGTGTGTGTCCTCGTGAGGAGTGGTCGTGTGCCTATTAGCCTTCAGAATTACGAACCCGTTGACTTGAGATTGATTTTTATTCATGCACAACACCTGTGAAGATTTTGTAAACTCCTCCTGAGCCTCATCTAGGTTGACTCAGCCTTAAATTAGTACCTGGGGAAGTGTGTAAACATTGCCACAGGGGACACAAAGGTAGTCGGGTGTGGTTGTTGGTCACGCACTCCTTCGTGTGCTGTGCTGGACTCTATAGGTGCTCGCGAACGGCACTGGACCCTACAGTCTATTTAGGCTATATTGGGGATCTTTGTTGCACTCCTTATTCGGTGTGTACCTTGTGTTTCTCACCAGAGCATGCAGGCTATGTTCAGAGAATGGCCTCAGCAGCAGCAGAGTCTTGTCTCGTCAGCGACAGCAGAATGTGGGTCCATGCTAACTCAACACCTCTACCCACACCTGGAGGCCTTGGTCAATGCAGCATGTTTCTACCTGTGGACCGGGCTGCTGTGATTGGCTGGATCACAGTGAACTGTGGAACGGCCACCTCTCCTTATTTCAATGCACATGTATGCATGCACACGTGTGTGCGTGCAAACACACGTACGTGCATACGTATACGTGCACGCATATATAGCAGTGTGTTTACCTATTCCATACATGGACAAATGTATACACACATTACATATATATGCACACCGAAACAAATGCCCCCGGTATAGTCTTTAAGAAACTGTGGGGGTACAGCGCACGCACGGAGGAGTGGTATGGCCACCACCATTTCCAGCCACTGTTGTCTCCATAGTGCTGATGTTTACACAATGTGCTGGGCACACAATTGAGGCTTAGTCGACTTAGAAAATACTGAGGACTGCTTGGGATTTTCACTACTGATGTTAGCCATGGCTGGGAATTGGAACTCAGGTTGTAGGGTTCGTGTAATACATATATGAATAAAAACATGCACACCTATCAGCACATACGCAAGCACACATATACACACTTGTACCTACAGATGTACGCATATATATAGATGCGTGTAACAAAACACACTGTACACACATTGAAAGTGCAGTCCAGGTCTCTCCAGTAAGACAATATGAATCTCAATATGCAGATAAGTGTGAAGCATCAGTCCTGTATTACATCAACATATAGCCTTTTAAGGCAATAGAGACAATTGCTTTGTCATACATGAGGTGTTCATACCAAACCTGTAACAAAATATATACTGAACACATCTCAAGTTATCTGAATAATTACTTATGGCTGGCCGTTGCATATTTTCTGGAATGACATAATTGCACATCCTGGGTTTAAGGTTTTCATCTGGGTTTATCTCGATCTCAAGAAGTTCATAATGTGTTAGTAGACAGGCAGCACCACAAATAAGATCCTGGCTTTAGATCCTGGTTCTCACCAGCCTTTAAACATGTTGCTTGTGAGTTTTATATTGCAATTCTTGTCACCAATGACTCAGATACAAAAAAAGCTAATGTAAAATATGTGACCTTTCTCATTGCCTGCCAGCCCAGTTCTTAGGGCTCCAGTTATTAAACACAGGAGCTATGGAGAACCACGTCGGGAGATTGTTCACAGAATGATCGCGATAAGATATCATAAGGAAGTTTCAGTGAAAAAATGTCATGATTTGAATGTATCACGTGAAACATAATAAAAGAGTTTTTGTTTGCAGTTAATGTGCGCTTTCGTCCTTTGTGCATTTTGCTGAGTAGAAAATTCACAGATATTAGAGAGGCATCCAAAGGTCAGCAACTGGATGACTTGATTCCAGACGGTGGTGGCAGTGAGATTGTGAGCTAAAAGGATGCAGGTTTCCCTTGCTTTATGCCAGTTGAGTTTGTGTAATTTCGCTTATATACAGCTAACCAAAATAGTTGCACATAGTCTGCTTTTACTTCATTGTGGTCGGATGTGGAAAAACATTGTGTACAATATTGTACTTTGCACTACTTGGCAGGCCGCTGGCTCGTGCAATAGTGCACTAGTGCACTATGGATTTGGTGACTGCAATTTCATTTTGAGGTGCTTTGGTGCTTTTTAGATTTGTTTTATACAGTGCTTTGTGACCTTTCAATGAAGGGCACTTTAAAACTAGAAATTAGTAAGTGAGAGAAACTGCATCTCAAGCAAGAAGGTAGCAGTGATGAAACCGTAAGACCAGACGTACCTGAAGAAAACCCACATATACGAGAGGGTAATGCACAGATAAATAAACTCGCATGCATGGCTACATCGTATTGCCGCTGACTGAGAGTAATAAATCCCAGTGCGAGTCACCAACACTTGCCTCCCCAAATGCTGAGCTACAAGCGTACTGTGCGCCGCTGTGCCTGGTTGTCAGTGGGGGTTAAGGTCAGAAGGGGCTATTGTGGCATCGCTCATAGATGGGTCTACAACGCAATCTGACATAACACACTCCGTGTATCGCTTCTAATAACACGCAGCCCAATCAATATCAGCCGCATGCAGGATATGACATTGATACAAACACAGCGCTTTATATAGGCACATAGATAAGGACATGTAGATACACGTACACCTAGACATATATAGACATGTACACAGACGTATAAAACACGTAAGGAGACAAACATCCTCCCCCCCCCCGACTTATAGCCTATAACAGACAATTGTGAAAAGTTATGTTAGTGAGCATGACACACAAGGGGGTGGTATACCAACACCATGCATGGCCTTCTTTGTCTCCCCAGTGCTGATGTTTACAAAACTCACCAGGTACGCCTATAATCACCGACAGAGCCAATCCAATGATATTAAGAATAGCAAACATGCCAATTGATTTAGTTTTTCAGCGAACTGAGAGGTTGAGAACCAAAACATTTTTTTAAAGGATCCGGATGACCGATTGTCTGATGGACCTAAAAATATAATTTGTGAAACTGGCTGTGTCTCCGTTAAAATCCCATCAATGAATGTGCTGTTGGCCTTAATTCGATTGAGCCCAGCTAGAAGGGTCTCGTTAGCATGGGCTCTACCATTACCGGGGATCATCACCGTTGAGGCCAGTACGAAACCTAACCAACACAAGCCGTGCCTGTGGCTGTGTGTGAGAATGACTGCCATGCCGAGAACAGAATGGAAGTCCTTATTAATAATAAAAAGGAACTGGCTCGCGTAAAGCCTCATTAAACCAGGGAATAGATAACAGCCTGCGTCAGTGTCAAGTGGGTGAGGGAATGGGTGAGAATAGCAGGGTGAGTGCAGGGGTGAGACGCGTGCGTGAGTGGACGTGTGGGTAATTGAGCGATGGCGTGTCTGTACGTGTGTCGTGAACGGGTGGGTGAGCGCATGGGCATTGGAAGTAGGTCAGTAACTGTCAGTAGGTTTGTAAGTGGTTGGGTTAGTGAAGGGATGGTTGTGCGGTTCGGTGAGCGTGAAACATGAAGTGCTTGCGTGTGTAGTGATTTGGTGAGCGAGCTGTTAACCGAGGGGGGAGGTGCGTGAACGTAATGGTGAGTAGGTGAGAGGGTAGGTGAGAGCAGTCTATTGTGTTAATCTTGCGTTTATTGTGCGGTTGAGTGCGTGAGTATATGAGTGAGTTCATTGGTAAGTGGATGAGTGGCGTGTACGCAAGTCTGAGTGAATAGGGTTAATGTTTGTGTGCATGGTCGCGTGTTGCTGTGCCGGTTGCGTGTCCAGGGGAGTGGCAATGTTTCTTCCACTGCGCCCGTAAGCACGTGTGTGTGCATATATGTCGTGGCATAATAGCACACTGCGCTACTGTTCGCGAACGACCAATGAATTTGCGAATATTTGAACTAGGCCTTTGCCTCTCTAGGTTAACCTAGCCGTAAATTGGTTTCTGTGTAACACCAAGGAAACAGACAGCTGGGCGTAGTGCCTGTGATGCTCCTCAACCCTCATAGGTGCTCGCTAACATCATTTTCCCCAACAGTCCGTTAAAGACTAAACCTAGGATATTTGTATATGTGTATACAGGTGTGTATGTGAAAGAGTGCTGAATGTGTGTATATTGGTACGTGTATACAAAGGTGCGTGTGAGAGCGCTGAACGTGGGTACGTGCACACAGGACTTGCGAATGTGTGCGTGTGAGCGGAGACTGCCGAATGTGTGTGTATGTGTGTACACGGGTAAGTCTATATATGCGCGTGTGTGAGAGAGGAGAGTCTGTAATTAAAGTGCGCTGCTCTCCACTCTCGGCTGGGCCCCAGGACGCGTCCCCCCTGCAGTTTTAATGGAAACAGAGGAGCTCAGGGGCTCTCGGGGCAGTGCAGCCTCTTCCCATCCCTCCAGCACCCGCTACCTCCACCACCCCCACTCACACTACGCGCACGATGTACGCGTACACCCTCATACTACATGCAACATACACTGTCACAAACGCAACGTTTGTTGTGTCGCAGGATTCCCGCATCCATAGCTCGCAAGCTGACGGGTACGTTCTGCTGTAATAACAAACATCCATCTGTAATTGCGAGTATGCAACAGCTCCAATTTACCACCGTGTATTTCCCCTATGTGGAAATGTGGAATTGAGCTGTTCTGAAGAGTGCTTTTACAGATGTTTGGTGTTCTGAGAAGTAGGAAACCGTCTTGTCTGGCCCATTTTGATCATTACACAAGAGTGTCGTTGAGCATGTCGAAGTTACAGGTGCATAGGCCCCGGACAGCTCGGTTCTTGAGGTATTATATATTATTAGTTGAGGCGACCCGGTGTAAATTTGATGGTTGATCCATGTGCGTTGTCCGGGTAAATTTTATGGTTTACCCGTGCAAAAAAGGAACGTGAAATTCATGAACACGAACCCGATGGTGTCCAGTGCAGGAAAAGAACTTGAAAATAATCATGATGAAACTGAACATACAATAAAAATGAGTAAAACGCGGTACGAAAGCAAAAGCTAAAGTGGATTTTCATTATGAACAAAATCAAAAATTCCAATTGTTTGAATGCATATGTACCTACTCCAACTCTTTTGGGTTCACAATATTCATGGTGGACGGCGCGGTGGCCCACTGGGTAGCGCTGTCGCCTCACAGCAAGAAGGTCCCGGGTTCGAATCTCGGCTCTGGTGCCTTTCTGTGTGGAGTTTGCATGCTCTCCCCGTGTCCGCGTGGGTTTTCGCCGGGCACTCCGGTTTCCTCCCACAGTCCAAAAAGCATGCTGCTGCATAGGTTGATTGGCTCGCAGGCTAAATTGCCCCGCAGTGCCCGGCGATGGACTGGCGTCCCATCGTCGGTATATCCTTGCCTTGCGCCCTGTGTCTGCCGGGATAGGCTCCGGCTTCACCGTGACCCTGTATAGGACTAAGCGGTTTCAGACAATGAGATGAGATGAGACTGACAATAAAATGAGATGAGAATATTCATGGTTTGTCCACTGGCTGCATGAATGTAAACATTTCTTCCCGTACCAACCCTCGAGCAAGCAATGTAAAGTTGACCAGGCGAGAAGCACGGGCTCTCGAGGTTGATCCCAGCAACCTTCAACGACTGTCCTTGCGCCTTGTTGATGGTCATGACGAATGCTAATCGAAGTAGAGATTGTAATAGCGGCCCCGCTTATCCGAACTGGGGATTGTAATAGCTGCGGCCCTTATCCTAACTGGGTATTGTAATTGTAATGGCGCCGCTTACCGTACCGCGAGGGCACGGGTTTAAGCACAGCAAGCGGTCCCGGTGGCCAGGGAAGGCCTGTGGGCGCGCACTGAGACGCCAAAGATCCGTCTCGGACCGAGTGCCATCGTTCTGCGAAAGTCCCGTGCGATTTGGTTGCGATTCGGCAGAGTTTACCGTGATCAAGCAAGCAAGCAAACAGAACGAGGAACGTTTATATAGATAGATTGTCAAGAGGTGGCATGCATTCGCCTGAGATCCACCAGTTTAGCGACTCCCAAAAAGGCTGATCATGATATGGCAAGCACAGCAAGTGAAGACTTGCTGAATTATTGTAAGCAACCCCATTCATTTATCTCATCGTGTGTGACATTATCTAATCGTGCAACTAAACAATTTCTAATTCTTCCAAATTGATGGCGTTGGCTGGTAGCATAGCTGCCTTCTGTCCAGCCTCAGTATCCATGTTTCGTCTGTGATGTCCCCATGTCCACGTGGGGTTTTGCCGGGTTCACTGTTTTCCTCCCACCGTCCAAAGACACGTTGCTCCCTAGGTTATTTGGCCTGGTGAGTAAATTGCCCCCAGTGCCCTGCACTGCACTGGCGTCACATCCTGAGAATTGCCCCCCTTGCACCCTCTTTCTGCTGGGATAGGCTTCGGCTCCCCGCCATCCTGTACTGGATTAAACGGGTATTGATAATGATGTTGATTATTGGTAAGCAGTCGTCTCGGTCATTCTTTTTTGTCTAAAACATTTGTCTGCGCGAGAAAATTCGTCGGCGAAAATGTCAAAATGTCCCTGATATGATTTTCAAATCCATCCGACATTTGCATCGGCCCAGGATGATGTTAATAGTAGCTTACAAATCACAATAGTCAAAGTCGTGCTTGATCCAGGTAGAGAGTGGTCTCCTCTCATGTTGTTTATCTGGTTATTACTATTATTACATCGACTAAAGAATGTTTTAACGAATAAGTCTAATTTTCAAATGGTGCAATGTGGAATGTATAGCAGCTACTGGATTCAAAGGAGAGACATAGCATACAACAACACTGCATGAGTAAAGTATCCAAAATAATGGTTTGGCTTCACATGACTTCCTGCTTGTGAACTTCATCTCATCTCATCTCATTGTCTGAAACCGCTTAGTCCTATACAGGGTCACGGTGAGCCGGAGCCTATCCCGGCAGACACAGGGCGCAAGGCAGGGATACACCCACGATGGGACGCCAGTCCATCGCCGGGCACTGCGGGGCAATTTAGCCTGCGAGCCAATTAACCTATGCAGCAGCATGCTTTTGGACTGTGGGAGGAAACCGGAGTGCCCGGCGAAAACCCACGCGGACACGGGGAGAGCATGCAAACTCCACACAGAAAGGCACCCGAGCCGAGAAATTCGAACCCGGGACCTTCTTGCTGTGAGGCGACAGTGCTAACCACTGGGCCACCGTGCCACCCACTTGTGAACTTAATGCCTAGATATCGATTGTATGAGTACTTTTTTGCCAGTATACATATATAAGATCTTAACACCTGCATAATCGCCAAATACGGTAAATATCGATTGTAGTTTGGATCGTTCCAGGCGCAATATACAATCTCAAACCTAACACGCCACGTTACTCTGAAAACGCATTCTTTTGTCATCAAAAACAAAACAAAAGCAGCTATAACACTTTCCTGATGTTGTCTGGCGTAGTATGGGACACAAAACTGAAAGTTAGAATCTGACCCCCAAGCGATTTTCATTCATTCATTCATTATCAAGGGCGGCACGGTGGCCCAGTGGTTAGCGCTGTCGCCTCACAGCAAGAAGGTCCCGGGTTCGAATCTCTCGACTCGGGTGCCTTTCTGTGTGGAGTTTGCATGCTCTCCCCGTGTCCGCGTGGGTTTTCGCCGGGCACTCCGGTTTCCTCCCACAGTCCAAAAGCATGCTGCTGCATAGGTTAATTGGCTCGCAGGCTAAATTACCCCGCAGTACCCGGCGATGGACTGGCGTCCCATCGTGGGTGCATCCCTGCCTTGCGCCCTGTGTCTGCCGGGATAGGCTCCGGCTCACCGTGACCCTGTATAGGACTAAGCGGTTTCAGACAATGAGATGAGATGAGATTCATTATCAATACCCGCTTAATGATGTACAGGGTCGCGGGGGGCTGGAGCCTACCCCGGCCGACAGGGGGCGCAAGGCGGGGGAATACTCAGGATATGACGCCAGTACATCGCAAGGCACATTTTGTGGAGGGTAATTTACTCAGCAGGCCAATTGACAAAAACAGCAGCGTGTCTATTGATGGTAAGAGGAAACCGGAGTACCCGGCGATAACACACGCAGGCATGAGAAGAACACCCAAATTCCACACAGAAGAACACCCGAGGCGGGAATCAAATCCGGGCTGTGAGGCGACAGCGCTACTCACTGTGCCACCGTGCCTCCCCAAGCTATTTCAACGACTAATTTGGCGGTGCTGTTGGTGTTGTCAGTCGTGAACAAGCACAAACCAAAAATAAACTTAACGCACTCATCAACAACTGCCAATGGTCCTTCTCACCATCAATTTGGAGTGGATCAGCCGAATTAGATTCGATTGTGAAATCCTGGATGGGATCGGATTATGATTATGGATTTGAACCGCACATGATCAGCTTCCAATATACTTGGATTGTCACCCACCCGTACCTTGCTTAGCATGCATGTTTGTGTATGTCTGTGTGTACATGCGTTAATAATGTATAAACCGCCAAATAATGGAGGCTCGTGTCAAATGGATGGCGAGTCGTGAGTGGGAGATGTTATCTCGTTAAAAGTCACTGTAAGGACTCTCCTTTCAGTCTTATTCTTTTGCTCGTGCTCACTCGTGAAAGCACTTAGGCACTTATATGTACACACACGTAGTTGCATGCACACACCGCACAGTGGCATAGTGATTAGTGCGCCGCACTATGTATTCGGTGATCGGAGATCACCTTTCAAGTTTATTTGATGTGACCAGGTGATAATTGAAGAGGTCAAAATAAGGTTCATTTGCTCTGCATAATGACAAAGCCAATAACGTATTGATGTCGGTTTTCACAGCTCTATGTTTGAGAATTGCTTTTACGAGCTGCTCGACTGGGATATCCTTGTAGGCATCATCCGATGTCTGATACCTACAACATGCGAGGCAACACTTGTCGAGAGACGAGCAATATTCGACACGACAATCTCGAAAGAACAGATTTCAAGAGCAATTATCAAAGGTAATATCATTGAAACTAAGTCCATTGCAACAATAAATGTAAATCAGAGCCAAAACAGCAACATGCAGTTGACCATTTCCCCCTTAATGGCTGCAATTATCATTATTTATTATTATTTAGCAGACGCTCTTAATTAGTGGGGTTCCTCATGCAAACCAGCTGCGGAACTGGTCGCGCTATAAATTACATGAGCATTATTACAGGTGTAACATTTGTAGCGATTTAACGCTCATCAACAATGCAAAGTCGGCACTGCATATAATAATAGTTGTACTTCTAGAGTGCTTTTCACCCGAGCGTCACAAAGCCCTGTACAGAGTTGCAGAAAGAACGGCACGTCAACAACATCTGATTGGCATAACAACATCTGTTTATAACATCTGAGCTATGGAGAGAACAGCATGTCAACAACATCAGAGTAGATTAATTAAATGTAAAATAATGGCTATAAACCAGTGAAGGACATAATAACATAAAAAATATACTTAAACAAATGAAGGAAGGCATAAGTGTTCCTAAGCAGGTGCAGGTCAACAGTGAGCCATCATCCAAGCACAACAAGAGTGAGCAGCATCAAAAATCCTAGCCAGAAAAAGTAAGTCTTGAGATATGAAGATGCCTAGAGACTCAGCTGACCGAATTTAATAGGTATCGGTACTGACTTAAGGGTTGTATAAGGGCACTTTGGGTAGTGTGGGAGCTTTGGGCACACTGTAACTAAATGATTAAATGTTCTTTGATACAGCAGGCCAGGAGAGATATGGCGTGAAAGAGAAGGGAGTGAGAGAGCAGAGTGGTAGAGAAATAGTCCAAGAGTTGTGGTTGGTGGAAAGGAGGAGAGGAGATGAGAGGGAGATGAGAGGAAGCTATGGGAAAGTTTCAGAAGGAACGAGGAGAAAAGGGATATATAAAGGTGGTGTGGTGTGTGCCCAACGGATTTTGTACAGATGGCTTCCTGTGAGTGGTGGAGTGTGAAGAATGTTTTAATGAAGCCCTTACCTAACGACCGTGTTTGGTGAACTCTGTTATTGACATTGGAAGATAACTGATCGAATTATTACAGAAATCACACCGATTGACTTAATTACTCTATTTCAGAACATGATTATTCATATCCGTCAACTGGAGGATGAAGGCTGGCTTCCCTACTGTTAGCCGAGTTGTTGGACCATACCTTACCACGCTGATCAATGTGAGGGGGGAGGCGAGATGATAAACATGAGATGTCACCACTGTTGCTAGCCATGGTTAAGAATTTAACTGACATTACCACGTAACCACCGCGTTGGCTCACCATTTAAGGCGAAACGTGAATCAAGCCGTCTAAAAACAACTGGTCACACATTCGCACACTTAGAACCACCACGCTATCTTCTTGCACGTTCTACGGCTAAATTCATCCGTCTTATATTGCTTCACAACAAATTAATTTGATGGGTTTTTTTGTTAAATGTCGCCCAGTTCACATGTTCATGCTACACCGGTGTTCCTGTTCCATTATCGATACGCAGATCATTTATCTATGTTCTTGTCCCTACACGTAATATATAAAAGTACTTTTGTATACAACACATCAACCCCACAGCCTTTTTAGATCGCATGCGGAAGTACTGTGTTGCAGTGGCGCTGCCGCCTCACAGCAAGAAGGGCCCTTGTTGGATTCCCGGCGCAAATCCTTTTCTGTGTGGAGTCTGTGTGTCTTCACCGGGTCTAAGTTCGTGTTTTGCCGGGTAATTCGGTTTCATCCCACATTCCAAATGCATGCTGCCAAGTTTAATTGTCCTGGCTAAATTGCCCCCGGTGCCCTCAGAGGTTCTTCCTTGTTTATGCTGCTGAAATAATACACTGCCAGAAGATACACATTAACAACACTTTAACAACACATTAACAAGGTGACGAAGGTAACCTATTACCATCTCAGAAATATAGCCAGACTGCGCAACATCCTGTCACTCGCTGATACTGAGAAGTTAATACACATCTTCATCTCACTACGAATCGATTACTGCAATGCTCTGTTCCCTGGCACCCCTTCCTACCTGATCAATCGTCTTCAACGTGTGCAGAATGCGGCTGCTAGAGTCCTCACCTGCACACCCATCCACGATCACATATCCCCAGTACTGATGTCGCTCCACTGGTTACTTGTTAAATACAGGATTGAATTCAAGATCCTCCTTCTTACCTACAAGGCTCTCACTGGCGCTGCTCCGACATACATCTGTGACCTACTTCAGGCACCCTCCTCAACACAACTTCGATCCTCGAATACGGGTCTAATGCATGTACCCAGGTCGCACCTTTTTTTCGATGGGTGACAAAGCCTTCTCGCGCGCTGCTCCCAGACTCTGGAATGCCCTTCCATTGTAAATTCGATCATCTGAGTCCTTGGGCATCTTCAAATCTCGTCTCAGGACTCATTTGTTCCGTAGGGCTTTCAAGTACTCCGACTAGGACTGTTGATGTGGCTCGGTGCTGTCGTGCCGGAATGATGGCTCTCTTCTGACCTGCGCCTGCTCGGGAACATTTATTCCTTCCTTATTTGTAGCAGATTTTTTTGTATCGTTTTTTTATGTCTTTCTATAATTTATTGCTACAATTTGACCTTCAGTTGAACTGTCCTGATGTTGTTGACATGCCTTTCTCTCCACAGCGTGGATTTGTTAAAAAAAAACTTCAGAAAACCGTTATTGCTGATTTCCAATAACGTTTCACCAAAGTTACCTTTACCTTTAAAAAATGGCAAATGTTGAAGTTTTGTGCACTAGTTCTTATTCTGGCCTATGTGCTCTAACGGTGGACGAGAGCACGCTGGAGTGCTTTTGTAAATCTCAACTTAATTAAGAAAGGTCATGCTGGTGTGTTCAAGGATACACGTTTTTAATCCGTGCACATTAGCCTGCTGTGTCATGTGGTCAAAAAACAGATATTAATGGAAAAAAATTAAGAAGTCAAGACAAATGCGCTTTTAAATTGCATTTAAAAGGAAACGCGTGGAATACAAAACATCCATACGTTCCTCTGTTGATAGCCCGGGACCTAGCTGCCTCGTTTAGCATTTGCAGAGACTTTTATTCTGAAAACCACGACTCTTGCCAGGCCCTCTTATCAGCGATCAGTGACCAATATTGACGATAATAATGAAAGCATGTGTGTCCCCTCCAAAAACTGTGCGCAACTACCATTGCAGCATCTCTTTCGCCAGTGTTCGCTTTGTCCAGGGCAGGTCGCGTCAGGGTGTCACGAATCGTCCTACTCGGCAATAACGCAGCGCTTGAAGGTCACGCCTCAGCAGGAATTCTCCCTCTTGGCCTGTGGGCCACATGAAACATGAAGACCCTTGCAGTGGCACTAACACGCGACCTCAAGCTAGTCTTAATTTGTTCATAGCATTATAGTTTCACCAACAAATAACGATTTATGACCTTTTCACAACAGAGGCTCTTAGTGTTCACCTGGCATTCGACTCAACAACAACAATCGCAATTCGTTACTCAGTGGCGGAGACGTCACCATGGCGCTGTGCCAGGCCATATGTACCTTGATTTGAACCGGTTATGGGCCTCGCCTAGAGTCCAGTCGCTCTTGATTTACTACCATGTGCGGTGTAAACATGCGTGCTGACGAGACAAAGGAGGGCGGGCGTGGTTCCCTTTTACCTCACATCATGTATCGGTCTTCACAGGTGACACTTTCTTCATCAGTCTTGGTAAAGGCAGTACGGAGGATCTTTATTTTTGTCTGCGAGTGCATTTATGGGCTGCGATTGACAAGTCCGAATATTTGATGGGACACATCGCCCGGCAAAGAACGCCTTATTCTGCCACAGAGGACACTCTTTTCTGCTAGTCAGGCAAATGTGCGGGGCTCTGCTTTAAGATTTCACCGCTTGGTAGCAGCGTGCATGTGGCGAACGCTTATCAGGAACCCGATCAAAACGCAAATCGTATTTACTTAGCATAGTCTATGCACGACCGCATCTCCAGACGCAGTCCAGAACCAGGGGAGATATTTATCTGCGAAATGAATATTCTTGAGCGCGCACCGACTCAGGGAGTCGACTGTACGGGTGACTCGGGGAGTCAGTTTTTATTTCAGCTAGAAGGAACTGTTTAGCTATATAGCTCTTTTAATAGTTGTCCAGCGGGGAGTGGTAAGCAAGTTATCTCTCAGGGTACCGGGGGGAATTTAGTCAGTCAAATTAACTAGGGCAGCATGTCTGCACTGTTAAATAAAATCGGAGTACATCAAGAAAATCCACGCTAACAAGGGAAAATAATAATAATAATAATTGCATGTATAGAGCGCTTTTCACTCGAGGGTCACAAAGTGCTGCACAGAGCTCTCTTGGATGAACGCAAACATGGAAACTCCACACAAGAAAGGCACCCGAGCTGGGAATCGAACCTGGAACCTTTTTGGTGCTGTTTCGCAGCAGCGCCACTTATCGCGCCACCGTGCCGGGTAGAAGATGGAAACTGCGCTCGTGAGAAAGTGTGGTGCCAAGCCTCGTGCCGTGACAGGCTAAGTGCATGCGAGGGGTCACCCGGGGTGACCAGGGGTCAGGTAATGGTGCGTTTCTTGCTGTCTTTGCCTTAAGTAATGTGAATTTCATTCATGGTGACGAGTGATGGAGGTGCCACCGCTTGTTCTCCCACACGCCGTGGGCATGGCCAGCGGGCAAGTGCGGGTGCTGGAGAAAGAAGGACCCGGGCTATGCCTTCACAGAAGTAACGATTGTCACGGAGGTCACACAAATGTCACAGTATTTCAACCGGAATGAACGATAAACCTATGTAGCTCTTTTTAAAAGTTATCCACCGAGAAAAACGAGCCACGAGCCTTGCCCCAAAAGTCCGTTTAGGCTATAAGGGGTAACTCTGTCTTTTTGTGTGAGATCGATAGGGTGTGGAGTGGTTCAGTAGCAATTTGTGCGCTGAGCTTCGAATCCAATTCCTACCCACGGCCAACACTACTGACGATTATTTCGAACCAGTGCCACAGCTTTCCTAGGTCTGTTTAACCTCAAATGAGTACTTTGTGCAGTGTGTAAAGATCGCTATTAGAGAGACAAAGGCGGCCTGACATAGTGCTGGTCACTCACTGCTACTAGAGTCCTCACTTGCTCACCCATCCACGATCACATATCCCCAGTACTGATGTCTCTCCACTGGTTACCTGTTGTTGGCTCTCTCCGACCTGTGCCTGCTCGGGAACATTTATTCCTTCCTCCGGCTTGGACTGTAGACGCGGCTCAGCGGTTCTGTGCCGGATGTTGGCTCTCTTCTGACCTGCGCTTGCTCAGGAACATTTGTTCCTTCCTTGTTTGTTGAACAATTATTTTTTTTCTGCTGACTTTATGTCCTATAATTTCTCGCTACTGTTTGACTTTCAGTTGAACTCTCCTGATGTTTCTGTTGACATACCGTTCTTTCCGCAGCTTGGATTTGTACCCCCCCCCCCAAAAAAAAAAAGTTGTTGCTGATTTTACGTCCTCTTTGTTAACGTGCGTTCTCTCCACAGCTCTGTACAGCACTTTGTGACCCTCGGTTGAAAAGCGCTCTATAAATGCAGTTATTATTACGACTCCTGCGTGTGCCGTCTAGGCCTTTATAGGTACTCGCTAAGAGCACTTGACCCTTAAAGTCTGTTAAGGCTATATGGGGGCTCTTTTTCTTTGTTCCATCACGTATGAGTACGAGTGTGCCAGTGTAGGTGCCTGCCTATGAGTGTTTGATGATGTGTGTGTCAGTGTGTTTGCGTCAATATATGTGCGTGCGTGTTATGTGGGCGAACCTTTAATTTATGATCATGTTATTGGCAGCTTGAGGCTTAATCAGGAAGATAAGTGTGAACGTGTGCGCATGTGTGAATGTGTGTGTGCGTGTCATGGGGAGTGGTGGTACACCATTCAGCGCTCTGAGCTATGACTCCGGGCGACCCGAGTTCGATTCCCGCTCACGGTCAACAGCCGTGATGAATTTCTGAACTTCTTCTACCCCCCCCCCCATGTCGACCGAGCCTCAAATAACTGGTGCTACGTGTAAACATCACCGCTAGTGAGCGCGGTGCTAGACTCCTGTGCTCCATCGTGTGCCCTTTCAATATTCGTAGGTGCTCATTTCAACAGCGCTTGCCCCAACAGTCCGTTAAGGCTATATGGGAGCTCTGTGTCTTTGTGTGTTTGAGTGACTGTGGTGAACACAACGGCTAAGGTCCCTTCGTTTATCCGCACAGACTGCTGGGGCGCACACGCCTTACCGATTTATCCGCACGGACTGCTGGGGCGAGCACGACTTGACGAACACCTATCAAGTAGGGCGGTGCGCTGAGCAGGGAGATGTGCCAGCATCGAGTCTGGGCACGCTTGTCTCCCCAGGTCCCACAGACGCGCGAACACTCACAGACGCAAATACTAATACGGTGCTTAAAATACACACCGACTTGTATACATGGACAAACAGCGCTCGTGTAGAGTCTCAACAAGCCAGTTGGGGTAAGTGCTGTTAGCGTGGGTGGGTGGACAGCACCACGCCGCTTTTGTCTCCCCGTTCTGTTGATTTACATACCGCACCAGGTACTTATTTGAAGCTGAGTCGACCGAGGGGAGGCTCAGTTTCGGCTGAGATATTTGTCATCAACGTTGGCTGTGAGGGGAAACCAAGCCCGGGTCGCAAGGTTCGCAATAGCGCTTCAGAGCGCTCACCACAATTCCACCACTCCGAACAGACACACTTCCACACAAACACACAGACACGATACAAACTCACACGCACGCGTATGCAGTTTACCCTCCCACCGTCCGTCCGTTTAGCGTGCCTAAGCGAGCGCAGTAAAAAAACAGACAGAAAGTCATTGGCTGCGGCAATTAATCTCAACCCGAGAAATTACATCCGTCCCACCCTCCTCACCCCCATCCAACACTTTCTCTCTCTCTCTCTCTTGGCAATCATTTACTCGAGCCAGGCAAACGCACACCCCGTTCAGCCGGTTAGTGCCCGGCAGCAATTTTGTTCAGAAATCACGGAACCCGGGTTTGGGTTGTTCTGGTCAGAGCACGCGAGTGTTATTGTTGCTGGTTTGCTGTTCTTATGTCGTTGTTATTGTTGCTGACATGCTGTTCTCTCCGCAACTCTGTGCAGCGCTTCGTGACCGTCGGGGGAAAAGCGCACCAGAAGTGCAATTATGATTAGTCGCGGTTACAACTTAAAAGCAATCGAATGCTCTGATAAATGTTTATTATTACGATGATTGCTTCGAAAAACTGCTCTCTCGGGACAGCTGCGTCGATCGCTCCCTCTCCCTTCATCACGGCGGTTCGCCTCACGTCGAGGTTTCCTCAGGCGTGCGAGGCGAAACGTCGTGATGGAGGGAGAGAGAGGGAGCGATCGACGCAGCTGTCCCGAGAGAGCAGCTTTTAGAAACAATCATCATGCAACGAGTCGTGAAAACCTACATTATCACGTTTATTATTACAGCAGAAAGTACCTAGTGAGCTCGCCAGTTCTAGATGCGGGATTCTTGTAACACAACAAACGTTGGAACTGACCAAGGCAGCATAATCACTGGAAACAGCGACATCACCGTCATAAAATGTGGCGTCATCATTGTGGTCGTCATCAGTGACAGTATCACATAAGCGGCATCAACATGATCACCAGCAAAATCGCCATCGTTTTCTGCATCCGTAGCAGCAGCGTCATCAACAGCATTATTGTCAGAATAGTCATCAATGTAATGCTGCACCTCACATCAACATCAGCAGCAGCATCAGCATTGATACCATCAGCATTTTAAAATTATAGTTTAAAGTCTGATCATATTTTATATGTTGTGGTGCAATGATGTGTATATAAAAAAAACTCGAAAAAAATGTTATTGTTGCTGATTTTCCGTTCTAATGTCGTCGTTGTTGACGTACCGTTCTCACCGCAGCTCTGTGCAGCGCTGTGTGGCCCTCGGGTGAGAAGCGCTCTATAAATGCAATAATTATTATTATCCGTGACGTCATCATATTCACCATCATCCGCATCAACAATAGCAACGTCATAACCACCACCATCATTGATTAAACGAGAGCAGGGCGAGGCTCATCTTTATTGACCTTGAAACCAGTGATGGAAATTATATATTCCCACGACGGGAGCAGTTTTTTCTTGGGGAAATTACACTTGAACTTGGCGCATTTTATCGTATTATGTGGTTGGCATTTTCATAGCAACGATATCAACCACGCTCCTCCGTGTACTCGACGTGGCCATTGTAAACTGTCTCAGAGAGACCTCGGGGCTGACTTGGTGTCCGACATCATCATCATTATCAATACCCGCGTAATCCTGTACAGGGTCGCGGGCCGCCGCAGTGCGCACACCTAACCCTGAGCGCTCAAGCTCGTAGCGTTCTTTCTGCTGTAATAATAATAATAATCATTTTTGAACGTGGGCGGGTGCCCCCCACACAATCTATTCTACCCCCCTCCCCCAACATAGGTTTGCAATGTCCATGTCAGATTATAACGCCATTCTCAAAGACACCGAGACAGTAACTTCTATAGCATCCAGGTCTTTCGATATCTTTCAGGAGATGACTCATGGCCATGACGTCATCCGTCTCATCTCCCTTTCCTTTCACTTTCGGCCACGTGATTGTACGAGAGACACCCGACCGACACGACAGTTAACCAAATACGAGAGATGAGCAGCTGAACAATGCGTGTGCGGGAACGCACGAGACGACATTCAGATGGTAAGATTCTGCGTTGTCATTTTTTTTTAAGTGAATCCACCTTGTGCTCCGCAAGCGCTGC
>JAZEWT010000001.1:38080817-38093132 GCA_036362905.1 Mordacia mordax
GCTCCCCCCCTCCCTTCACCCCCGCGGGCGCGCGCGCGCGCTCGGCGCCTCCTCGCTCCGTTCTCCTCGCGGTGCTTAGCGGCCACCGCTGTCACATTCTCTCGCGTTAGAATTCATAACAAAAGAGTTGTGATTCTTTGCTCGTGTAATATATATTTTGGTTTTAGTGACGGCAACAACGGCATAAATACACAGCGATAGTTATGCGAACGACGTCAACGGCACTGCTCTTGCTGGCGTATAAAAGTTGTTCGCCGGAGCAATGTTAGCGAAGCTATTTCTCGACGCCTGAGGTAAACAAAAGTGTGCTTTTAAAAAACATGATCCGTTTGTGATAAATGTTACTGTTTTGTTGCGGGTTTAAATGCAAAGTTAAGAAGTGTTTGTATTCACTCAGTGCGTGGATGTTGAGAACAATGTTAGACTGGATATGATTGTATGTAAAGGTTTTGAAAAAGCTGACGTATGTTGGGAAAACGTGTGTTTTTTTGCTTTAAAAGTAATTGTGAATAATTTATCACAAGTGGTTTAAAAATATATGGTATGAGGTGATTTAAATGAATATTTTATACCAGCCTGAGGTAATTAACATACTGTACATTTAAAACCTAAAGGTACTTTAAAGAAAGACATGTACTTTTATTTAAGGAGTATCTTATAAATTAGTTTTTGTAGTAATTTAAACAAGTGTGACCGGATTATATTCTCAGAAATATATGCATTGAGTTTCACCGAATATGATTATTCTAAGCATTCACTAGGATGTGCATGGGTATCAGTGCAGGGTCCTTAGACCCGGTGAAACCGCTGAGATTCTGTATCTTTTGTGATTAACATCCTATATTTAACCAGGTAAGAGGTCACCTAGATTTGTTCCGTTGCGATTAATGCTGTGTTTAACCAACTAAGAGACCACCGCTCTCTTGTGATTAAACATGCGTTATTTAACAAAGTCAGATACCGCTGAGATTCATTATCTCTTATGATAAAGCTAATTTATTTAGCCCGGTAAGACCACCAATCTTTTATGATTAACATCCTTTACTTAACAAAGTCCGATACCGTTGAGAGTTATTCTCGTTTGTGACTAACATCCGTTATTTAGCAAGCTAAGAGCCGATTGAGAGTAATAGTTGTGCTTAACATCCGTTTTAACCTGGTATGAATCCACTGAGATTCATTATAGCTTGTGGTTGGTGCCCATTACTTAACCAGGTAAGAGCCCTCGTAGAATCATAATTTCTTGCCATTTACATCCTTTAAGCCGGGAGAACGTCCACTGACATTAACCCTTCCGACTGACGTCGTTTTATCAGGAGTTTTCATTGAGATCCGTTCGATGTTAAAGGTTGATGTCCTTAAACCATCTACGACGCCTTTGAGATTCCACGTTCTTGTGATAGGGCATCGCCCCTCAATAATTAGACCTGTTTGAATAACTAGAAAGTTAATGCAAACACCGATGTCGGTTTTCATGGTTTGATGCATGAGAATTGCTCTTTTGGGATAGTCGTGTCGAGCACTCCACCGCTCGTTAGTGATATATCGCTTTCGACTTTTCAAGCATCATCCGCCTATAAAAATACCTTCGAAATCATACAGACAGTACTGTTCAAGAGTACTCGAATATTAGTGGATTTTTTTACGGACTAACTGGTTCCAGTCATGGGCATTTGCCGTTTATAAAGGTTTTCACTAAAACGTTATAAAGTAATTTTTATGTGCTTTACCCTCCAATCAGTGCCAGCAAGAGACATTTTACTTTTTGTAATGTAAGGTGTCACTCAATATTTTATTATGTAAAAGGTTAACATGTAAATTGTGCAGTATTATATGGCTATAAGAAGAATGAAGTTATACAATATATTCATACAGTTTCGTTCTATAGGTTGTCTTATATATTAATAATGAATAAAATCACATTTTTCAATGAAATACTTTTTCAGGACTATATAATCCACTGAGATATTTTCAAAGTTGCGTTGATGAATGTTTTGCTTTATGTGGGAAACCATAGTAAACAAGAGAGACCCCAATACGCATATGTGGGGATAACAATACATTTCCATAAGGATGGCTTCACAAACCCACATCTTGCACTGCCATCACCTGGCCACATTGCAATTCTGTAGGTTTCTCTCATTGGATGCGATTCACCAATCCCTGCTTTCAACGTGCTGCAATACAGGCACTATTACATGAGTTAGATTTTTGTTTAATATTTCACTACACGGTTTTTGTTACAGATCATTAATGCGTATACATTAGATGTCATGTAAGGAGTAAATCTTTGTCAGCAGTCGATTTTCAAGCAGAATGGTCATGATCATCTTCAGTCCGGGATGGGGACAATTTGAGCATCACTTTGTGGGATGTCAATTGTGTTCATCTTATGGAGAAACTTGAGCCAACCATGTAAATGTGGAATAGAGATGTACCCAGCCCATGGCTTCAATCCAGTACCTTGGAAATTGCTGGCTCAGCATTGCAGTGTTTCCAATATGGCCATTATAAGCACCACGGAGTGAGAAAGAAATTGGTTGTCATCCTCTGGAAAGACTGCGCCATGCTAATGTGAAATTTCTGCTATGTTCATTCGCCGACTGCGTACTCGTTTGAGCGGGAATGTATGGTTAATATCTACACTGTAAATTCCAGTACCCTCAAAAAGTAATTAATAAGACTCGGTCTACATTAATCACTGCGAAGGCAGTGAGAGTGTGAATGGACTGGTCACCCTCTAGATCGAGTCCGATATGACACTATCAAGTGGTGCTCTCCTCCGTGCTCAGGGTCCTCCGCCACTGATTGGCGACCAGGGATTTAACCTCCAACGATCAACCCCGCGGCTGGCTGCCCGCCACCCGCTGTCTCCAGCAACATCTCCCCTGGGTGGTGATGCTTAATTTTAGAGGCTAGTAGTCAGCACTGTATGCGTGTGCATACTGTGCGATGCTGTGAAAATTCATGACATGTACAATTAGTGGAGGAGAGTCATTCGTTGCAAGTAGTAACTTTGTGTTATTGTAATCAAATTACATTAAGCTGAAAGCCGTGTTAATGTTATACACATTCTGTATGTGCACATGGACAGATTTATAACAGGTTTTCCCAGACCTCTGAACAATGCTAGTAAGCACCTATTAAGGTTGCCATGATGCACAAGGGGGTAGTTTCATCAGCACCACAACCAGTGCTAATGTTTAGACAGTGCCTTGGATGCTCATTTAACTTTGATAAATGACAGACCGTGGGGCAGGATAAGGTACACGTTGCACTGGTTGTTATAGCACCAAATTCATCCTATTCGCTCCGCTATACCTCACATAAGTCTTGTTTGAGTGGTCTCTTGGAAGTGCTACATACGTACTATTATCTGGACTTCACCATATATGAGTGGTCACTTGGAAATGGTGGAAAATTCTTGTTATAATCCACGGATAAGTAGTCATTTGAATTTGTTTCCTGGAAGCACTACGTTGTCCTTTAAATCCATAGCTCTTCTCGGATTATAGAAGTAACTAAGAAATGGTGGCAAGTTCATATTATTGTATGCACTTATCCATGAACTGGAAGCACAAACCAAAAATAGGATTTACTGATAGTAACCATCCACAACACCATGGATATGAAGTGTTTCACCATGTACATCATTTATCAGCTGGTGAAAAATGTACGGACACTTTTTTTGTCTTACATAATAACATGCTTCCAAGGTTAATTGTCCTGCTGTGTGATGGACTGGTGTTCTATTCTGGGAACAGCTCTGCCTTTCACCCTTTGACTGCTGGGATAGGCTCTGGCTTCATTGCGACCCTCTAGAGGCCTAAGCAGGTACTGATAGTGAATGAATGTACACATGCAAACAAACTTAACGAGATTCCACCATTGTGATACATTATTGGGGAAAGTGCTGTAATCAACCATCTATATATTACATAAAAATATTTAGTTCATAACTGACACAGGGGGCACAGTCTTCTCAGTTAAACACAAACGTGGGCAATTTCAGATACTACTTGCTGATATTGTAATGTTATCAATAGGACGCAGTCATACCGAAGTTATACTGTTATTGCATACCACTACACCACATTCACCATGACGAAGGGAATGATCCCCAATTTATATTTCGAGAAATTGTTTGGAAAGTGCTGTTTGCGAATTCCTGTGAAGGCCGGAAGAGGGGTGGTAGCCAGTTTCGTGCTGGTAACTGTCTAGCACGGAACATGCAGATAAAAAAAATCTTTATTTAACTGAGAGAGTGCTGTTCTGATATAATTCTTAGCATAGAGGACTTGCCATCCAAAGATCACTGGTGTAATCACATATTTTGGCACTGCAGTGGAAACTGCATGTTTACGCGTTCGCTCCACCTGTCCGCTAATACATATAAATGGGTACACCAGACAGTCCGACCGGTAGTTCACGTGTGGGATAAATCGTCAGTATCTCTTGGCAAACAGCTGGCCATAGTGAAATAAAGCCACAACTTAGTGGTCCGTGGACACCATATCCAAGTGGGCCAGTTGGCCTTTCAGGTGCTAAAGGGTAGGAACCCCTGAAATAGATAACTATACATGTACCCACCCTCTAGTAGAGGCCCAATCGTCAGTAGTCACGGTAATTGCAGGGCTGCTGCTTTACTTTTCAACCAAGAATCAAGGGCAAATGTACTGCCTATGAAGTAATGAATCGCACATTGTACGTGCTTCCATTACAGTTCTAACGTTGCACTGCAATTGATTACCGATTCCGGACTTGCAACTTGGGTAACTTATTCTGATAACGATTACTTGATTACAGGTGATGGCTGATCTTTACCCGCTTAGTAATGTGAAGCCTATCTCAGTAGATACAGGGTGCAAGGCAGGGCTTTACTCGTGATAGGGCGCCAATCCATCGCAAGGCATTGTCGGAAACTTAGGCCAATTAACAGTGGCAGCATGTCTTTGGATGGTGGGCGGAAATCGGAGTATCCATCCACAATCTATGTGGGCACCGTGATAACATAAACAAAACACAGTAATTCACCAGAGCTGGGAAACCACACATTCTTGTGGCAAAATATGCAAACCAAAATATTTGATAATGTATGCATTGTCCTTGAAAGATTTGTCCACACCAGAGATGACTTTCTTTGGAGGCTAATTCTCAGTGTTAGCCAGGTGTTGCCAAAAGGCAGTTTCAAGTAAAATGCATATATTATCAAAGCTTTTGGTTTACATGTTTTGCCACATGTGTTTTTTTGTGAGCTGGACACTTTGTCAAAGATGTCAATTTGATGTTTTAATATCTCAACACCTGTATATTTGCTAGAAATGGGAAAACCTCTTCTCTTTTTAACATCTTTGTACTGACAGAAGTACCCATAGTTTAAACAGCTCGACCTGAGCTACTAAAGAATTAATATTGCATTGTCCTGAGCTGATTGCCTTTGGCAACACCTGGCTAACACTGAGAATTAGGCTCTAAAGAAAGCCATCTTTGGTGTGGGCCGATCACTTTCAAGGACAAGGCATATATTATTAAAGCTTATGGTTTGCATATTTTGTCACAAGTCTGTTTTTTTGCAAACTGGACACTTTGTTGAAAGGTGTCTATTTGCTGTTTGAAGATCTTGATACTTGTATAATTGCCAGATATGGTTAAATCTCTTTTCTTTTTAACATCCTTATTTCTGATATCTGTTTTACTAATGGTCGACAATTTATGTTGTAGTCATATTAGGTCAGCACACTACCAATGAGGGACACCAGTAACAGTGTAAGTTACGCCATGTGTAGTGTGGGTAATCAATATCATTCAATCGTTAATACGTCTATGATTTTGTTTATTTAAAAATTGAAAAACAGACGGATATAATTGTTTTAGCAGCTTTTATTTAATGCATAAAGAACGTGATATATGGCCTTTTATAATACAGTATACAAAACTGAATTTTGCAGCATCTATTCTGTGGAGGATGCTGGCCCTAAACGTTCCCGATTACATGCACAATACAGTGTATATATTTTTTTCTTAAAGGCAGTGTTAACCGTTTTTTGTTATTTGTGCTTGTACATCTGGCAATGTAGTATCATATAATTTGCCTACTTTTATAATATCTGTACAATGCTATTATTAAAAGAACCTAGTACAGGTTAATTTGATGAGACAAATATGATCAGGTAATATTAAATTAGAAAATTATAAATATAGGATTATGTTGCTTTTAATACCACTGGTAATCAGTATTCAAGGTTTAGAGGTCATCACATACAATTATGGTGATTCCAATCGCACCTCACCATTCCCTTCTGCCAGGTCCTGCAGCTGTTGCACAGCTGACACCCGACCTCCAATGACCGCTCTTAGTCTTGCCACGAATGATTTAATGCAGGTCGTCCCTTATTTACAATCAATATGTTCTTCATAAAACGCTTTTACAGCCTCATCAGCAGCTGCAATGCTTTATATCTTATAATGGAAGTACTCTGAGTGCTACCAGAATGCCTGTCTCTGTAAACTCGACCCTGCACTTGAGTTCGACATGTCAAGAGAATCTCGCCAACGTCTTTCCTGTTTGCAGATTTGCCTTCGGTGGCATGGTGGTGCAGTGAGTAGTGCTGATGTCTCACAGCAAGACGGCCACTGGGTTCGATTCCTGGCTCGGGTGCTTTTCTCTGTGGAGTTTGTGTGTTCTCGTGTCCACATGGGTTTTTGCCAGGTACTCTAGTTTCCTCTCACTGTCCAAAGACGTGTTGCTGTTTCGGTTAATTGGCCTGCTGAGTAAATTTCCCTCAGTACCCTGCTATGTGCTGGCATCATATCCTGGGTATAGCCCCGCCCTATGCTTTCTCTTGACCGGAATAAGCTCTGGCCCTCTGCGACCCTGCACAGGATTAAGTAGGTATTGATGCTGATGATGATATTTGCCCATGCTCGTGCATTTGCCAAACCGGTTTTCCAAGAATGTGTCAAGGTCACTACCCCATCCCCCTCAATCTCTGCTGTATCCATAACGAATGGGGTAATGGCCAGAGAAAGGAGCTTTCGTTCTGACTGTCTGCTGCTTCCCCCACCTCCCCACCGTCTGGGCCCCTTGACCCCTCAAAGGAAGACCCAGCACAAGGGGAGGGATTTCCCACCATGACAGGACACTGTGGGGCCCCGCGGCCGCTCCCCACTCTCCATCTTCGCCGCAAGTTCTACTTGCCTAGCAAGGGCTGCTTGTGTGCCGATACGCGCCATCCCAGCACATGAACCCGGAGTCATTCGTTCCTTTTCACACGCCCGCACTCACCACTCACCACGTGGTTCTCTCCGTATCCATGCAAACTGCTGCACCACCGAAACACACAAACACGCAGAGTATGCCAACTACTGTGCCACTCACCCACAGCGCGCTAAGCACTGTGCCACCGATCCTCACCCACGCCGTGTGCCAACTGTTGCACCACACTCGCACACAGCACGTTAACCACTACGCCACCATTCCACACTCACCCACAGTGTGCTAACTGCTGCATCACCGCTTCACTTACCCACAGGCACTTGGCTCACCGCGGTGCCACCGCTCCACATTCACCCACAGCGCACTAACCATAGCACCACCGCTCCACTCACCCACAGCACTAACCGATCCGCTCTCGTCACCGGTGTAAGGTTTCACACCGCGCCGATGCTCGCCACACTTCCCAGTGATAGTGACCATACACATGATGGGTGATGTAGACAAACTTTATTCTCCACCGCGGTAAAGTCCATCTCTGAGCTGGCTCCTCGTCTATCAAATGGCGGCCGCCTTTCCCGGCGACTCTGCCAATACACTACAAAATGGCGAGCGCTTCGCCCCACGTGTCTCCCCCATCTCTCGGTCCCCACTGTCCCGTCCCTCAACTCTTTACGACCGTTTCCATCTCTCAGTGTATCTCTCCCACGCAGCCTGCCTCTTAAAGAATTCCTCTTACTGTCTGTGTCTCACTTCCTGCTCAATACCTCTCCTCTGTGGCCACGCGCTCCCTCCGAACAATGGCCACCGCTCCTTCCTTGTCTACACGTCTCCCTGTCTCTGTGTCCCAGCCACCCTGTTACTCAATTCTCTATCTAATCTCATTATCAGAACCGCTTATTCCTGTACAGGGTTGTGGTGAGCCGGAGCCTATCCCGACAGAAATGCGTAAGGCAGGGATATACCCACGATGGGACGCCAGTCCATCACTGGGCACTGAGGGCAATTTAGTCTGCAAGCCAGGTAACCTATGCAGCAGCATGTTTTTTGGACTGGGCGGAAACTGGAGTGCCCGGCAAAAACCCACGCGGACACAGGGAGAACATGCAAACTCCACACAGAAAGGCACCCGAGCCGAGATTTGAACCCGGGACCTTCTTGTTGTGAGGCGACAATGCTTCTCACTGGGCCACCGTGCTGCCCTCACCTCTCTATCACTGTCCCCATCTCTTCCTCAGTGTATCTCTCTTACACGGACTGTCCCTCTGAAAAACTCCGTCCTCAACCCTGCGCATCCGCAATAACCCAGAACAATGGCCGTGCTCCCTCCCGCGGCCCTACGCATCTCTCCGTACACACACACGCGCCCGTCTGACAACCGTCTTCTCACTGTCCCCGTGTCTCTCCCTCTACGTCGCTCCCCACGTCTTTCTTTCTCTCCGATTGTCCAATGATCATCTCCCCTCTGCCTAATAGCGACCGTCTCTGTGTCCTCCCGCACCCGCTCTTTTGCTAGCTCTCCTCCTTCCCCTCATCCTCCCACAAGCCCTCCGTCATGTGCTCCCCTCTCCCTCTCTGATTCGTCCACAATCTCGGCAATATCCGCATCCCCCATTGGTCTTTCTTTCCACTTCCGCCCCAATCAGTACCTCTGCTTCTGACTGGTCTGTCCATCGCCCCTAAGATGGCAGCTTCTCTGGCTCCAGGCGCGACTGCGCTTGCTGGAACCTGGCCCTTGACAGTGCCCCCGGCCGAACAAAATTTCCACAACTTGGGAGAAACCTCGGCATTTATTCTTACGAGCGAGGGTCCTGGTCTAAAACACATAGTCGTGGTTTCGGGGAGCACCAATGCAGACTTCTACATCGTTGTTGGGTGTGTGGTGCACGAGATCAATGGCATTACAAATGAAAACGTCTCTTCCTAATTTCTTTATACCACATTCTTCTATGAATGCCAGAATTTCTTAGCTATTCTGCTCGAAGCAGAACTCCATTAATCTGTGATTTAGTAGTTTGTGAATGTAATTTAGTGGATTGGCAGTTCGCGGTATTTCTTTATCGGGCACACGATGGAAAAAGGTTTTAAACACGCTACGAACCTGCAAACAGCGAGATAGAAGTGGGCATGGCTAACAGCGACAGACGAGATGCTGCAGGGAAATGCTGTGATACACATCTCATCGCTTCAAATTAAGATTTTTTTTGTACTGTATCTGCAAAACCAAAACCTAGCTCTGCTTAAGTTATTGTTTAGTCGAGAGAATTTCATTATTTTAATGCTTAAACCTGATCATTTTCACTGGGTAGCATTGTGGTTAGACCACAACTTGTATTCAAAAGACTGACTTGTCTCTGATGCTGTATTTATACAAGAGATGACAAATACGCTGGTCTCTGATGGTGTTCCAAATAACGGTGGATCAATCTCCTGGTACCTTTAGACAACATACTGGCATACTAGCCTCTGATAGGGTTTCAAGACAAGTGACTGAAGTCTCTAAACGGGCCTGTAGACAAGACATCGTTTTGCACTTTTATTTAAACCCAAAACTAAAAATAAGTAATGCTGCCTAGCTCATGTTTGATGAAGCACTAATAATGAAATTCAGTGGAACGTGTCTCTCGTAAAGATGCTGCTTATTAGTGTTGTCATCACTTGCACACTCATAATCAGCACCACCAATTGTTTCTGCCACAGTCATTGCAGCCCTGAAACACAGAACCTTTCTCTGGGTTCTCAATGCTCGGTAATATTTGTTCCTCTTTGCCTAGCATCGAAATGTTCTTCCATCAGTATTATGGTATTGGATTAATACGCTGTAATGATGTAGGTTTTCACGGCTGGATGCATGATGATTGCTTCCTAAAATATGCTCTTTCGGGATAGCTGCGTTGATTGCGTCGAGAGGAGTGATCGACATGGCTATCCCAAAAGAGCAGCTTTTGGATTAATACACTGCCATTTAGAATGTTCACAGCGAGCAGTGCATGATCTTATGCAAAAAAATAGCCCCATGTAATGAAATCACAAAACTACTTTTGATGGCTTTTCAGCTGGGCTCTTAATCCATGCAAAGCTTACATCACTGTAGTCTATTTTAATCGCATTAGCTAAGTTGATGCTGCAAGAACAAGCAGTCGTTGCAGAGGAGTCCAGGGGTAAGGGTATGGCGTGATATTGACATACGGTGATTTATTATCCCACGATTTGATTTGGGGTTATGATTTCCTATAATAATTGATTCCTTTTAGTCCTATTTGCATTATTTTTATTTTCTCCCTCGTGTGTTTGGTCTTGTCATTGTTTACATTAACTCGGAAGTAAATGTACGTATGATTTACATATAATTTGCATATTTTATGAATAAAAGATAGACTCTGAATTCAATGTATGTATATTGAGCAAACGATTGAATATGCACGTGGTTGGGTGACCAATAGGTCCTACACTGAGCTAACTCCACTGAGGTGGCTTGTCGTTAAAAGTTTTCCATTCATGGAGATGTCTACTGTTTGGCCTGTTTATATGCTAATGTATTTGATGGTTACACCAGTGCCTTCGAGAAATGTCAACCAGGAGGTGTGATGATTGGGTCTCGAATGAGATGTTTTTTCGGGACATCCACATTGTTTCACTAATGGCCAGAGTTCTCCCAGATCTCGATGGAATTCAAGTATGTTGGCAGAACGATGCTAAAAGTGGGATTGGGACTTGGGTCGATGCTTATTGTAGTAAATCAGCGGAGACACTCCAGTTCGTTCCTGTTTCTATTGTTGGGTAGTTGGTTTGTCTTTTTACAGACGTTTTATGTGGGTCTTAAAGGTCTATAATAACCCTTAGGTATATGTGGGGTCACAGCGCAATGGCCTACCACAGAATGATGGCACATTAAGGATGGCATCTGCTGCACGGTTGTTCAGGTAGTAAACACTGATACATTTGATTATTTTCCATTGAGGAACATATGCTTGCAATCAGTTATAGCAACTTAAACCATTGGCAGCGTCTTCAAGGTTTGTGTCTGGTGCAGCAAGAGCTGTATCATTTACGTAAGTGAACTTGCAGGATGGTGTACATAGCATATAACTTATTGTTTCCGATTTGCTGTTCTTATGTCGTTGTTGTTGCTGATGTGCCGTTCTCGCCACAGCTCTGTGCAGCGCGTTGTGATCCTCGGGTGAAAAGCGCTGTAGAAGTGCAATTGTTATTATATATTTGTTAAACAGTGATAGTACCAGTACCAAGCATTGAGGGGAGGCCATTTGTAGCTGAGTGTATCAGCGATGTGTACCCCGAAAGTAGAGTTATTGAGCAGCCGATTGATGAGATGTACAATAAAATGTCATGTAATGATTATGGCCAACTTAATAAAACCGAAATCATCAGATGTTCTGCTGTACGGCGAGTTTTTGGTCTCAGTCTTCTCAATAAAAATCTAATCATAAAATTGGACTTGTGTGTAGCGGATGTGATCATGGTTGAAAAGATGAGACAAATGTCAGAGCTACTGTTTGGCTTGTACTATTTTGCACCTATCCCTTATTTTATTGCTGTAAGATTGATTTTCGTCGTGAAGCCACCCTACCACGACAGTCCCCCACACCACTACCCACTTATAGTTCTATCAACATGGCTTTAGCCCAGATATTCCAAGTATCCCTGGAAACAAATTCGTGGCACTGCCTTTTATAAGGCAAGCCCTAAACAAGTCCAAACCGATGTACGGAGGATTTTGGGCAGCCTAAAGAGAAAGGGAACCTTCCTAAAAAGAAGTGCACGCCCAAAAAGAAAGGGGTGAAGCTTAAAGAATAAGACGTACAACCTAAAGAGAAAGGAATACCTAAAAGAGCTGGGTTGGCTACAGCAGAGTGGACAGGGACTAAAACGCCACACTTTAATACAGAATATAAATTGACTTGACAACACTGTGCATAGAAAACTGCTTCAACCGTAAACTTTGTTGTTGATGGAAAATGAAAGCGAAGACTTAAATGGGTGGCGGCGTGGTGGCCGAGTGGTTAGCGCTGACGCCTCACAGCAAGAAGGTCCCGGGTTCGAATCTCTCGGCTCGGGTGCCTTTCTGTGTGGAGTTTGCATGC
>JAZEWT010000001.1:38095296-38110963 GCA_036362905.1 Mordacia mordax
AACTCCACACAGAAAGGCACCCGAGCCGAGAGACTCGAACCCGGGACCTTCTTGCTGTGAGGCGTCAGCGCTAACCACTGCGCCACCGCGCCGCCCTTCTAAATGTAAAAAAAATCGATAAATGTGCATGAGGCGTAAAAAAGCTATTGTTATGCGTAAATTGCAACCTGTGTAGTGAGAGTAATCATTTGAATTGATTAATTTTAAAATGCCTATGATATAAGGGTTAGCAACGGCAGACATCCCAAAAAAGCATCTGTTCTTTTTTTAATACCTAGTACTTAGTCGTTGTCTCCCAAGCTACTTGAGACGCATTTGAAGCTTTGTTAACTTCTTGTTAAGTCATGTTAGCGTGTTGTGATATCACTAAAGCAGTGATATCACTGTAATGACAGACGTAAGGGCTCGATATCACAGTTCTGTTATGAGATGCCTGATTATAATTTATTCTAGATCATTGTTTAAAAAATCTTAAAGCTGCTGTCGGACAGCCAGACATTCACTCCAGTTGCATATCTCTAAGACAGAAGTTGTTTGTTTGGGGTTGCAGTCCTTTAATGAGATTATACTGGCTGTACCAGTTCAGGAAGAGACATTTCTTCACCTTGTGACAACATGCTAACAACACTTGCAGTCTTATAATTGGTGATAAATGCAGAAATCTAGTCGAGTAGGTAAACTAAATCAAAGTTTTACAATTTGATATCACTCTAACAGCTGTTTGTACACGTGGTGGCACTTTGACAGCACCCACATCCATCATTATAAAGTCTCGCTTCATTAAAATTAGCATTTAAATTGGAGCGAAAAATGTGCGTTACTTTAGCGAATGAAAAATGACTGCAAAATGGTCTACCAGAGGGGGAAAAATACATTTTTCATAGTGGCTGTGACAATTCTGTTGTAAAAATAGAGAGAACACTGTCCTGCTGGTTGCTAGAAACTTTGGACTTTCACAACATGGTTCATTTGCAATGCTGTTCAAAGTGAGTCATTTTAAAGTAAAGAGGTAATCCAAAAGTAATTAGATACGTTCTCAATCACTTTATCTGCTGCACGTGCTTGCTGGTGGGGCACGTGGAAAGAACACATTAAATGGTGATCCAACCTAAAAGGCAAGTAGCTCTTCTCCAGTAGCTAGACATTTTGACTTAGTGCCTTGGACTGTTGGGCATGAGTTTAATGCTTTGCTAATAAGGGAGGATGAAAAAATATACATATGCATGGTTTGGTAATGCTTTCCAACATGTTTGTCCTTGCAGAGTTTTTTTTATCAGTACATACCCCAGGTTAATGCTATTCAAACTGTTAAGAAAAGTAGGTTTGGGCACGATACATCACTAGAGGAGGGACAGCCCCATGAGATGGATAAATACAATACGCTTGTGTGCAGGTACTTGGTGAATTGTTACATTGCAACACTGAGAGATGGTAGTATCTTGGAGGCCTTCATCCAGTCATGGGCCGATCAAGGCTCATGGGAATAGTGAGGGTTAGCCAGTTCCCTATGGCAATCACGTCATGCATAACATGCATATCCAACGTAATCGTTGCATGTAGAATCACTGCGTGACATCACGTACCATATGGTGTCACCTTGCAATGCCATGTATCATAATAATGAATCTCTTTATCCAGTTGGCATAGAATTCTAAGAAGTAGATTCTTTATCAAGTTATCATTCTGGATGAAGAGATGACTTTTTATGGTACATGACATTGCAAGTTAATAGCATGTGGTATGTGATGTCACTAGGTGATTCTACATACGACGATGATATTGGATAGGGATGTTGTATGTGATATGATTGCCATCGGGAAATATTTGACCTTTTAACATTGATTACCAGGTTTTGGATAACTCTTTGATAAATGTAATTCCTTATTAGCATCACAACTGTAATAAATATAGTTCATATTGGATAATTGCTTGACTTGAGTTATAGTGATCCCCTCCACGACAGACAAATAAACATTCACAGAGAGATATAGCTAATACATACATTAATAAGTGTAAAAAACAGACTAACGTAGCAGTCAGGCATCTTTAAATTTTCATCATGTCACTGGATCAGGATTGGTTTAATTCATATAGAAATTGAATTACAGTGATGCCATGAGAACTCTGCGATGATGCTTTGGATTGTGGGTTAATTCTTTCCATCAATAAGGAAATGATAAGTTAGACCGTTTGCAGCTTAACGTTGCTTGCAAAAAATACCACTGGTCAGTGCCCTACTTCCAGCACTCACATTGTCTGCAACTGAAACCCACTTTGCCCTGCTCAGTGTGCGTGCTCTCTGAACACCGAAAAAGCCCCACTCATCGCTGAGCTGATCTCAGACAACAGTCTGGACCTACTGTACCAAACAGAGACCTGTCATCATCAAGATGATTTTCTCACGTTGATTCAGGCTCTACCATGAGACTTTGCACTCCATCAGAAGGCTCATTCTCATGGCGGTGGTGGCGGCCTTGCAGTTCTCCACCATGTGTCTTCTGATAGCCGACTGATTCCATTGTTGACCTTCAATTCATTTGAACATATGTCTCTGGATTGGAGGTCAGCTCAACCTGTGATGTTGGTGTTGCTCTGCTGCCAACCTGGAGCCTCCACTTACTTTGTTAATTAACTGTCTGAGCTGCTTTCTAAGCTGTGCTCCAGTTCTGAATGCATCCTGATTCTTGGCGATTTCAACATCCATGTTGACTCTGTAAATAGCCTTCTTGTAAAGGAATGCATGGCTGCTCACTTTGCCTCACTCAACATATGACATCTGCCACTCACAGATGCGGCAATACTCTTGACTTGGTTTGCTCATGCAGCATATCGGTAACCAACCTGTCCATCACTGATCCTGGTCTGTCTGATCACTCTGATGTGTGGTTTGATCTTCAAGTACTGCCTCCTATTTCCATCACCAAGCACCAAATCCAGTTTTGAAACCTTAATGCCCTCCAGACATATTCTCCACAGCAATCGATAGTATTTCACTCTCCACCTTGACTCACTTTGCCTCTGATGCGAAAGTTGAAACTTACAACAGCCTGCCATCAAGCATACTGGATGATTTTGCCCCATTAATATTATGTTATGTCTCAAGTGGAAGACCATCCCCTAGGTATATTGCTGAACTCCAGGATCTCAAGGCGAATGCACGCAGGGTCGAACGGACTTGGAAAAAATCTAGCCTCACCGTTCATGCTCAGATCTTTAAGCAACAGCTCAACCGCTACAGGAAAGCACTTGACTGTGCCCGTACCAACAATTTTTACAGCATTCTGGCTGATACCTGCGACAAATCCAAGATTATTTTCTTGACCATTAATCCGCTCCTTCATCCAATCAGTCACTCACCCCTCACCTTCCTTCGCAAATAAAGATTAGGCTGATTTATTTTTTGTCAAAAAACCTGAAGCCCACCGTATCTCTACCCAGCCTCAACCACCAACCAATGCCTCAATAAATGTTCCTTCACCTACCTTGACCTCAAAACTCCTGTATTTTTACGAGTTAATGGAATTTAATGTCTCTTATTTAGTTACCAGATCTTGGCCCGCAAACTACTCCCTGGACCCCTTTCCATCCAAAATCATCCAGGCAAATTTCAAAGCCCTTGCCACTTTTGTCACTAATCTCTTTAATAACTCACTTCGCTCTGGCATAGTTCCTCCACTATTCAAATGTGCTGCAGTTTCCCCTATGCTTAAAAAACTTGGCCTCGATTACAACATCCCTGATCATTATCACCCCATCTCAAATCTAGCATTCCTCTCTAAGGTCCTTGAACATGCAGTAGCCATGCAACTTCAGAAACACATTCTCAACAATGATCTCAATCCCTTCCAATCTGTGTTCAGATTCGGCCATGGTCCTGAAATTGCTCTGGTCAAAGTAATTAATGACCTACTTATCACTGCTGATGAAGGCTCGCCAAGTATTCTTGTCCTCCTGGACTTGAGCACTGTCTTTGATACCACTGACCACCCAATTTTACGTGAGCGACTGAAGGGAATAGGGGTCTCTGGCTGTGCCCTGCATTGGCTGAGCTCCTACCTCCTAAGACCGGAAGCAGTTCGTCAGCCTCCGAGGACAAAACCCAGAGATCCATCCTGTTTTGTCTCGAGTTCCTCATGGTTCAATTCTTGTCCCACTCCTCTTCAGCATCTAGATATAACCAGTTGGCCATATTCTGCATAACCTCAATCTCAGATGCCATTGCTATGCTGGCTCAATTCAAATTTCCAAAAACTAAATGGCGACAAAACATGTTTTGCTTGTCGGAATCCTGCATCAATTGTCCAAGGCTGAATCTATCGAATTGATGCTTGACGACCAGACCATTGTAGTTGCTCAGGCAGTCCGAAGTCAAGGTATGACTCTTGATTCATCACTCGGCTTCGAAAAACGCATGAACAAGGCATTGAATATAGCCCATTTCTATCTCAGAACTATAGCCAGACTGCAACATCCTGTTGCCCTCTGATTCTGAGACGTTAATACACATCTTTATCTCTTCACGAATCGATTAATAATAATTAATAATAATTGCATTTATAGAACGCTTTTCACCCGAGGGTCACAAAGCGCTGAGGGTCACATTATTGCAATGCACTGCTCCTTGGTACCCCTGTCTACCTGATGAATCGTCTCCAACGTGTGCAAAATGCTGCTGCTAGAGTCCTCACCCGCACACCCATCCACGCTCACATATCTTCAGTACTGATGTCTACACTGGTTACCGGTTAAATATAGGGTTGAATCAAGATCCTCCTCACCTACAAGGCTCTCACTGGCGCTTCTCCGACATACATCTGTGATTTACTTCAGAGATTCTCCTCAACACGACAACTTTGATCCTCCTTGCTGCATATGTCCAGATCGCACCTCCATTCGATGGGTGACCGCCTTCTTGCATGCTGCTCCCAGACTCTGGAATGCCCTTCCATTAGAGGTTCGATCAGCCGAGTCCCTGGGCATCTTAAAATCTCGTCTCAAGACACACTTGTTCCATAAGGCTTTTAAGTCCTCTGGCTAGGCCTGTTAATACCGCTCTCTATTGTTGTGCCGAGATGATGGCTCACTGCTGACTTGCACCTGCTCGGTAATATGTATTCCTTCCTTGTTTGTTGAAGCATATTTTTTCGTCTCTTATTTAATGCCCTTCTATAATTTATTGCTATTATTTGACTTTAATTTGAACTGTCCTAATGTTGTTGACATGCTGTTCTCTCCACAGCTGTGTGCAGTGCTTTGTGATCTGGTGAAACATGCTCCAGACGCACAATTATTATGAATAACAAAGCTTCAAACCCATATCAGATAGCAACGGACATATCCTAGTTAACTATTTAGAGAGATGCTAGGGGCCAGTTTTGTTAGACCATTCATAAATTGGCATACATTGTATGGGCCTCAGAAGAATTATACAAATCGACCTGTCCAGCTGGAATTTGACTACATTTTCACCTTGAGAATTAGAGCCAAGGTTTTGAAAATAATGTTTAATATTTTGGAATTGTTTAAATTTTGAGAAAGGATGTTTGAACATGCTTTGTGCAGATATAATTTGTTGTAGTTTAACAATTTTAAGAATTTTAAACCTCACACTTTGTACTCATTTTATAAACATGTAAATTAGTAACTTTTGGGACTAGATATCTCTTTTCTCAGGAAGGTCATACTGGCCATGTTAGAGACACTGATGCAGCACTGTTGAAATATTGGGTTGAAGCTTTGAGCATGGTTTCTAACTCAGAGTACACAGTAGCTGTCAGATACATTAAGCCAGTCACTGATATATGTTTATGGTAACAATAGGGTTGATGGTGAATATTGTGCGTGAGCATGACCAGTAGTGATAGAAAACTCTCATCCAATGTAAAACTTTTGTCTCTGATATTGAACCTTTATCTCATCAAATTGAATTTTCACCTCATTTCATCAGATTAAAGTACTCTTGTTTAATGGAAAACAACTATATTCAGTACAATAGCAGTTATACTAGACCACTGACCTTATTGGACAGACATCAATAATATGCAACAATGTATAGAGCCACAGCTGCAATTTGGACTGTCATAAAGACTCCATCATTGGAGGTTGGCTGCACAAAGACCTTGCTCTGTCCAGAACCTGTTTTGCAAGGCCGACTGATGGGGTGATCGTTTGAAGCTTGGGAGATAGACTGCGGAATCTGTGATAAGGAACTGGTTTGGTGTTAATTATGTCCTCCATTCCTCCCACTAGTTAGTCTCTGCCAAGTAGCTCAGGTGTAGCTGTTTAGACCACAGTGAGTGTCATAATGAAAGACATATGACAGGTGTATTTGGAGATCTTTGTGTTGCGGTAGACTCAAGTTGGCATTGAGCTTCTGCAATAACTTGCTAGTTGCTTCTTTCTGTTGTATGTGAGGGGGGTGCAATGTTTGTCAGGTTTGCAAACAATGGTAGAGGAGTTGGTCGAATAGCTCCCAATATGATGTCATCGCCGAATGTAGCTGCACAGTAACGAGTTTGTATGATAACCAACTCCATATTGATGCACAACACCGAGTAGGAGATGACAACAGATAATGTCCTTAAATTTGAGGCACGTGCACTCCTTGATGACCCAACAAGCTTGGTAAGGATGTTGTTGGGGATTTGATGTTTTCTGCAGTTTTCTTCACATGTTGCCAACATCTCAGTGTCTAGTGTAGTGTCTTGTCGAAGTAGACAGGTTGTGCTTCGTGCCTCAGCCCCTGACCATGCTGGTAGATGGTGAGCTGTCATACAGTACTGGGATTACGTAGGTGGAATATATAAGAGACTTTCTTCCTGACGCTCGACCTGAGGAGCCAGCTTTGTGATGTCACTGCTAAGAGTTTGTTCTAGTTCTGAGAGTTTCAGTCTGGAGGTCACTACAGATGCAGTCCGTGTATATACATTTTCATGATGATGTTTGCAACATGATGTGTGTGACATGTTATAGGTGTAGAAGTTATGCAAGGTTTGAGCGAGTACAGATCCCGATCCCCAAGACATTCCATTGGACTGTCGTCTTCAGGTGCTTGTCTTCTCACCAATGCGTACCCTGAACGGTCTCTCTTGGAGAAGCAGTTTTGATATCGGTCACCTACACTCAGACAAGTATTTCTACCTTTATAGTAGCCCTGCGTGCCAAACGGAGTCATATGCTACTGTAAAGTCAAGGAATCCAGTACTTCTTTTGTGATATTCTATTACAACAAGTATTTGGGCGCACGCACTTCAGACTTGTTAGAAACCTGCTTGGTCGATGCTCAGGAAATATTTCCCCTCTGCAAATGTGTGTTGTAAAATCGGACACTACAAAACTTTCAAACAAATATACAGCAGTGTTAGCTTGTTTCTATGTTTGGGTATTTTATTGCTTTTCGTGACTTTCATATTGCACCAGGTCTTGGACAGCTTTTACCCTAATTAGTTTAAGACTGTGAGCAGTTGGTGTTGTCACGCAGACATATAGCACGCACACCACACTTAGCAAATCATCATTATCGCTCAGCATATAATCCAGTTGATAATCAACCGTAGTTTCAGTGTACACCCCACTGGTAAACTCAGTTGCAAGAGAATTATGAGGAATAAACACTCAAGGATGGGTACGTGCACATCACTATTTAACATGTATATAAGTGACGTGCCATGTGCATCATCTTGCAGGTTAATATATGTAGATGAGAAAGCCTTCACTGCATAGGACACTAACTTCAAGTACACTCTACTACTGTGACTTCCATCTCGAACATCGTAACTCCTATCTCTAACACTGTGACTCTTTATCTGTAACAATGTGACTCCTATCTCTTACATTTTGACTCCTATCTCTAGCACTGCGACTCCTATCCATTCCTCCCGCTGTTCAGGGACGCGCCACTCTCAAAGTTGATTGGCCTGCTGAGTAAATTGCACTAGGAGAGGTGCCCCGTAATGTGTTGGCGTTACATCTTGTGTGTGGCCTTTTTTTGCGCCTATTGTCCCCAGAGTTGGGCTCTGGCCCCTGTTCAATATGATCACCCTCACATCCGCGGCTCTAAAGAGTTTGATTCCTACATCAGTTCCTTGTAACCCCAACCTTCTGGCCATTTGCCGTGAGTTGATAATACTACGACTCCCTCATTACATCCATTGGGGTGCCAGCAACAAAAAGCCCATTGACCTACCTACAATTGATTTCCCTACCCCCATCCCTGTATTAAGCCCAATACATTGCCTACCAGGTGGGTGGTAGAGCAGCACCAACTTCACAGTTGGTGCTGCTCTCCACTTTTTTTGTCAATTAACTGTCTGAGCTGCTTTCTAAGATGTGCTGCAGTTCTGAAAGGATCCTGATTCTTGGCGATTTCAACATCCATGTTGACTCTCTAAAGAGCCCTCTTGCAAGGGCTCATGGCCACTCTGACGTCACTTGGCTTCACTCAGCACGTGACATCTGCCACTCACAGATGTGGCCATACTCTTGACTTGGTTTGCGCATGGGGCATATCAGTAATCAACCTGTTGGTCACTGATCCTGGTTTGTCTCATCACTCCGCTGAGTGGTTTGACCTTCAAATTCTTCTTCCCATTTCCATCACCAAGCACCATATACAATTTTGAAACCTTAACGCCCTCACTCCAGACGTATTCCCCTCAGCAATCAAGAGTATTTCACTCTCCACCTTGACTCATTTTGCCTCCTATGCGACAACAGAAACTTACATCACCGGGCTGTCAAGCATATGGAGTGATTTGGTTCTATTAAAATCTCGATATGTCTCAGGTGGAAAACCATCCGTCTGGTTTACTGCTGATCTCCAGGATCTCAAGGCAAATGCACGCGGAGCTGAATTGACTTGGAGAAAATCTGGCCTCACCACTCATGGTCAAATCTTTAAGGAACAGCTCATCCGCTCCCGGAAGGCACTTGACTGTGCCCGTACCAGCCAACTTTCCAGTATTCTTGCTGATACCTGCGACAAGCCCAAGTTTCTTTTCTTGACCATTCAACAGCTCCTTTGTCTCACCAGTCACTTGCCCTCACCTCCCATCTATTATAAAGCTCATGCAGATCAGTTGATTCAGTTTTTCTCACAAAAAACATAAGCCTATCGTATCTCCACCCAGCTTCAATCACCAATCAATACCTCAATAAATGTTCCTCGACCTTGCTTGATCTCAAAACTCCTGGAATTTTCTGACTTAATCGAATCCGAGGTCTCTTCTTTAGTTACTAGATCCGGGCCCACAACTGCTCCCTGGATCCTTTTCCATCCAAAATCATCCAGGCAAGTTTTATATTCCTTGCAACGGTCGTCACTAATCTGTTTAATAACTCAATTCACTCTGGTATCGTTCCCCCACTGTTCAAATGGGCCGCAGTTACCCACCTGCTTAAAAATCTTGGCCTCGATTGCAACATCCCTGATAATTATCACCCCATGTCAAATCTACCATTCATCTCTAAGGTCCTTGAACGTGTATCTAGAGAAACACGTACTAAACGACATTCTCGATCCCTTCCACTCTGGGTTCAGATTCGGCCATAGTACTTAAACTGCACTGGTTAAAGAAGTTGATGATCTATTCGTCACTGCTGATGAAGGCTTGCCAAGTATTCTTGTCCTCCTGGACAAGAATGCTTGACAGGTAGGAGCTCTGCATTGGCTGAACTTCTACCTGTCTGACTGGAAGCAGTTTGTCAGCCTCGGAGGACAAAACTCAGACATCCATCCTGTTTTGTCTGGAGTTCCTCAGGTTTCAATTCAGCCCACTCCTCTTCAGCATCTACATTAAACCTTTTGGCCATATCCTGCGCAGCCTCAATCTCAGCTGTCATTGCTATGCCGATGACATCCAAATCTATATCCACACAAAGTCATCCATCAATGCGTCCAGTATCTGCATGTCATGCTCACTGTCAACTGTGAAAGCCTGGCTCAATTCAAATTTTCTAAAACTAAATGGTGATAAAACAGAAGTTTTGCTTGCCAGAACCCCGCACCAATTGTCTAAGGCTGAACCTATCCAATTGACTCTTGATGACCAGACCATTGAAGTTGCTGAGGCAGTCCGGAATCTCGGTGTGACTCTTGATTCATCACTCAGCTTCGAAAAACGCATGAACAAGGTGACGAAGGTAGCCTACTTCCATCTCAGAAATATAGCCAGACTTCGCCACATCCGGCTGATTCTGAGAAGCTTATATACATCTTCATCTCTTCACGAATTGATTACTGCAATGCTCTGCTCCCTGGCACCCCCCCCCCCACATAATCCAATCGTCTCCAGCATGTGCAGAATGCATCTGCTAGAGTCTGCACTCGCACACCCATCCATGATCACATGTCCCCAGTACTTATGTCTATCCATTGGTTATCTGTTAATTACAGGATTGAATTCAGGATCCTGCTCCTCACATATAAGGCTCTCACTGGCGCTGCTCCAACCAACATCTATGACCTACTTCAGGCACCTTCCTTAACATGACAATTTCGATCCTCTAATACGGGCTTGTGCCCAGGTGGTATGTGCCCAGGTGTCAGCTCCATTCAATGCGTGACAGCTTTCTCACGTGCGGCTCCCAGACTCTAGAATGCCCTTCCATTGGAAATTCGATCAGCTGAGTCCTTGGGCATCATCCGTAGGGCTTTCAAGTTCTCCGGTTAGGAATGTTGATGCGGCTCAGTGTTGTCATGCCGGGATGATGGCTCTTTTCCGACCTGCGCCTGCTTGGCTACATTTCTTCCTCCTCCTGCTAGGACTGTTGATGCGGCTCAGTGTTGTTGTGCCGGGATCATGGCTCTTTTCCGACTTGCGCCTGCTCGGGAATATTTATTCCTTCCTTGTTTGTTGAAGATTTTTTTAAAATCGTTTATTTCATGTCCTTCCATAATTTATTGCCACTATTTGAGTTTCAGTTGAACTGTTGTTGACATGCCGTTCTCTCCACAGCTCGGGTTTGTAAAAAAAAAATTCCAAAAAAACGTTATTACTGATTTGCCGTTCTTGTCTCATTGTTGATGTGCCATTCTCTGCAGTTCTGTGTGGTGCTTTGTGGCCATGGGGTGATAAGTACTCTAGAAATGCAATTATTATTATTATTCAATAAATGTTACATTGACTCAATATGTGTATTATAAACACTGAGAATTTTGCATTTTAAATTTTTAGTTGAAAGTCAGATCATATTTCACACATTATTCTGTAATGACGTGTATTTTTCTATAAAAACCGCAAAAATGTTATTGCTGATTTTTCCATTCTAGTGTCGTTGTTGACGTGCCTTTCTCATTGTAGGTCTGTGCAGTGCTTTGTGACCCTCGGGTGAAAAGTGCTCTATAAATGAAATTGTATTTCTTTCGCTGGATACTGATCAATTCCTTCTTAAGGCACCACAGGTGCTTTCCACCTGAATAATCATATAGCAGATGCCACCTTCGATGTGTTCTTCTGTGGTAGCCCATTGCACTGACCCCACTCCAACATTTCTCAGGGTTAATATAGATGCCTGACCTTCAAGGCTATTGTAAAACAGATCTGTATATAATGATGTAGGTTTTCACGGCTCGATACATGATAATTGCTTCGAAAAGCTGCTCTCTCGGACAAGCCGCGTCGATCGCTCCCTCTCCTCTCCTCGTGACATTTCGCCTCACACGTTAGAGGCATCCTCAGGTGCAGTATGTGTGTGTAGTGCCTATTGCTCCTTTATATATGTGGGTACTATGTATGTGTCGAGTCATCTTTTGTTGTGTGAGGTCTACATCTGAATCACATTAACATTAATCTCCTTATCTTATTCACACCCCGCAACTGCGATAACCCCCTCCCTGCTTTGTCTGTGGCTAGTCTCCTAATTTGCATCTCATGAAAGAAACCTCTCACACAACTGGCGATCCCGCTCTGATGTCCACACCCAATAGTTCTATATCTGTGCATTACTGACTTCAATAACTGGCCTCCAGGATTGGCTGAGCTTTATATTCATTTCTTGTTTTCGGTTCATGGTCCTTTTTTTTGTGAATCTCAATTGCTTCACGAATTAATCTTGGACCTTTATGGCAGATGGCTGCTAGTATTCCTATTTTGTCAAAATTGATTCTGTATTGTTTATCTACACTATGTGCTGCTGTTGCTGATTTATCCGTGTTCCGCAAACGTACTGTTGCCTCGTGTTCTCTTTTTCTTGTGGCTATTCTTCCTGTTCGATGTATACTTCCTCAGAGTTGCTGCAAGGGATGCAATATACGCCTTCTGTCTATAACGGTAGTTGGTCTTTAGGTGATTTGAGTACGTTTTGTATCTTCAGGTGGGTTGTGAAGACTGTTTTTATTTTATATTTTTCTAGTATTTGCTAATTTTGTCTGTGGTACCTTTCACATATGGCAGGAAAGCGTGGGTCTTGATATCTTCCTTCTCATTTTCTTGCTGTTTCTGTCTAGTTCTCTTGTTATGGCACGTTAGATTTATGTTTTTGTGTATACATTGCTCACTAGTGTTTGTTGTAGATGTTGTAGCTCGTCTCTTAGATGTTGTTTGTCTGAAATTGTTTTTGACCGGTGGGCTAAGGTGTGCGGTATCCCCCGTTTCTGTTTCAGGTGGTGGTGAGATTCCGCGTGTAAATACCTGTCCGTATGTGTTGTCTTCCTGTGTACAGTGTGGCTCAGTGTCCCCTCTGCGTTTCTCACCAGTATGTCCAGGAACGGAATTTGGCCGTTTTCTTCTATTTCCATGGTGAACTTGATGTTCGGGTGTATGGAGTTTAAGTGACCAAGGAATTCCTCTAGCTTCTGTCTTCCGTGTGGCCATATGACGAATGTGTCATCAATGTATCGATACCAGTGGGTAGGTTTTAGTGTAGATGAGTTTTTGGCTTCCTCCTCAAAACTGCTTAAATACAGGTTGGCTGCTGCGGGTGAGACTGGTGATCCCATTGCTACACCCTCTTTTTGTTGGTAGAACTCCCTGTCGAACTTGAAGTGAAGAGAACAGAAACGAATTGAATCCACAAGATAGCAGAATTCCCAGACTATACAGACTACCGAAGATTCATAAAGAGGGGACCCCGTACCAACCGATAGTGAGTGCAATAGGTTCACCAAGCTACAAACCCGCCAAATACGTAGCCCAATAACTACAACCCACCCATCAAAAAAACCATCAAGATGATTGAAAAACAGTTTGACTGGAGCTTAGCAGAGCTGGCAAAGGTATGCCTGACAATAACCTATTTCAAGTTCGACGGGGGGAAAGGCACTACAAACAAAATTAGCAAATACCTTGAAAAATATAAAATAAAAACAGTTTTCACAACCCACCAGAAGATACAAGACGTACTCAAATCACCTATAGACTGACTACCATTACAGACAGAAGGCGTATATTGCATCCCTTGTAGCAACTGTGAGGAAGTATACATCGGACAAACAGGAAGAACAACAGCCACAAGAAAAAGAGAACACGAGGCAGCAGTACGTTTGCGGCACACGGATAAATCAGCAACAGCAGCACATAGTGTAGATGAACAGCATAGACTCGATTTTGATAAAATACGAATACTAGCAGCCTTCCGCCGTAAAGGTCCAAGATTTATTCGTGAAACAATTGAAATTCACAAGACAAAAAGGACCACGAATCGAAAACAAAAAATGAATATAAAGCTCAGCCAATCCTGGAGGCCAGTTATTGAAGTCAGTAATGCACAGATATAGAACTATTGGGTGTGGACATCAGAGGGGGATCGCCAGGTGTGAGAGGTTTTTTTCATGAGATGTAAATTAGGGGACTAGCCACAGACAAAGCAGGGAGGGGGTTATCGCAGTTGCGGGGTGTGAATAAGATAAGGAGATTAATGTTAATGTGATTCAGATGTACACCTCACACAACAACAGATGACTCGACACATACATATTACCCACATATATAAAGGAGCAATAGGTACTACACACACATACTGCACCTGAGGATGCCTCTAACGTGTGAGGCGAAACGTCGAGAGGAGAGGAAGTGATCGACGCGGCTGTCCCGAGAGAGCAGCTTTTCAAAGCAATCATCAGATCTGTGTATAATAATAATAATTGCATTTATAGAGCCCATTTTCACCCGAGGGTCACAAAGCGCTGCACAGAGCTGCGGAGAGAACGGCACGTCAACAACAACGGCAGAGAATGGCAAATCAGCAACAATAACTTTTTTGGGTTTTTCTTCTTTACAAATCCGAGCCACTGAAGAATCGCCCAGCGACATAAACTTGCAAGAACGACCTGGGACGCCTCAACTGATTTGCTGAAATAATTGCCGACTTAAATCATAATCCCCCTTCTTGCATCATGCTTTCACCATCCTAGAATCTCACCCAGGTCCAAAAGACTGCTGGTGAATTGTCAAAACAACGTAGGCATCCAGAATAGTCATTTGAGACTCAAACATCAAAACTCCTGGCTTTGATATTTCACGAAAATACTGGTGTAATCGTAAACTACGTAAAACATCAACAGGTCGATGTGCACAACTCCTTTATGAATGGAAAATTAGAGACAAGCTGAAGTGCGACATTGGCTGTGTAACCCTAATTACGGACCGTGACAGCTGCAGAATAAGAACCTAGGGCAAGTAGCGGAATTCAAAAGCTGCAAGCGAAAGCTGCAAGCCGGCAAAGCAAAAACTGCAAGCCAGCAAAGTGAAGCTGTGTGCGCCACCAGAGGAGGTGATGCGGTTTCGGGTCAAGCTTATGGACCGTGGCTGCATCAAGAACTTCACACCTCTGTGCAGCGCTTTGTGACCCTCGGGTGAAAAATGCTCTGGAAGTGGAATTATTATTATCATATAGTAAACCTTGTCTGATGTAGGCCAATCAGTTTGAAGGACAATGCATATGTTATGAAAGCTTCCTGTTTACATATTTCGCCACAAGTATGTGTGGCTTTTGCAAACTAGACACTTTGTGAAAGGTGCCTATTTGGTGTTTTAAAATCTTAACACCTGTATAATTGCCAGAAATGGTAAATAACCTTTCATCTCGTTGCGTAAACCACTGTAGTTTGCACGTTTTCAAACGAATAGCAAAACTACACAAACTTTCTCCTGAAGCCCTCTTGTAACTAGCAGACATTGACAATTATTTCCTGAACATTTGGCCTTACGCAAGACTAAAATCGCAATACTTTGTGTGAAGTCAAGAGTAATACTATGGAAGAAGATCCCTGCTTTGACAATGTGGAATTTCCACCACTGGCTCCGAATCGAAAAACCAAAGCGAACATGTCCCTGTGCTCATTTTAACAGGGAGACCCACACACGCACACAATCACACGCACACATTGTGCTCCGTATCGTAATTACATTCCAGTTGAAAGACAGATTCTGCAATTCAGAGCGCTATATTACATTCCCAGATTAATTGCGGCTTAATTCAGGCTTAAATGGCCTGAATTAATGTGAGTGCGTGGTGAATATGCGTTGATTTTATCAGCCCACAAGATCTACTTGCACGTTAGTAATCATGTTGGATGTGCCAGATACTGTTTATAGGTTTCATTTTCAAAGAATTGCCAGTAATCCAACTACATATGTACAATGCAATGAAACTCATGTTATTCATGGTGATGTATTTGGCAGGGCTTAATAATTCACGTTTGTCAGTAAAAGTTATGATGTAGGTTTTC
>JAZEWT010000001.1:38111126-38143071 GCA_036362905.1 Mordacia mordax
TTTCGAAGCAATCATCAGAAAAAGTTACCTCTATTACCCATACTGCTGCTTTCAGTTCAACATGGTTAACAAATAATATGCTATAATTTCCATGTTACACCTGTTTGCATTAAATGACTGATAATAATAGGGTGGTTTTGGCACTTGTGGATGACTCATTCTCAACTTTACCTCTTATTCAACAACCTGTTTACACACCTTTGTCTTATTTGTGCACTAGATTTGTCCTATTATCAGAGCTCTCACCCAGAGAAGAGGAAGTGACCTAGAAGTGAAGGTACGTCCTTCGATTTTGCAATTATCTGCCCTTGGAAGAGCAGAGATTTGTGGAAGACTGTTGTCGCCAACGTCCTGTAGGATGTGGTACCTGGAGAGAGAGAGAGAGAACCCTTCGACTGTCCGATTATCCAATTATCCGTGGCTAGCGGAAATTACCCATGCTAAGGTGTGGACTATGCAGATATCTAGCAGTGTGAAGCACATCACTACCAATGCATTATGCATTGCTGATAAGGTTTCCCAGCACTAATAGGTTCGTGGTGGTGATATTGATGATCATGGTGATTATTATGGCATAATGGCATTATGCCACATTGTTGCTGAGACCCTTGACCTATCGTACTATGTTGGGATGACTCAGAATATGTTCCTTATGTTGGGATAACTCACACTATGTCCCGTTATGTAGGGATGCTTGTTACTATATCCAGCTTTGTCGAGATGACTCACACTATGCCCTGCTATGTCGTGATAATTTAGATTATATCCCGCAATCTCTGGATGAATCATACTTCTCACTTTGTCCCATTGTTTTTGGGGGTCACCTGCTGTTTTCTGCTGTGTTGAAAGTGGTCCTGCCATCAACGTTATTGTCATCCCATCCGTATACAATTACAGTATCTAGAGGCATGAAATTACGTTTCTCGTGGTCCCAGTGCAAAAACAACACAAGGCTGAATCCACGTTTCAACAGGGCAGGGCAAAAAACGCAGACGATATAGAAAACGTATCGTAGAGTGAAGTTGCCTGTGCAGGTATGCATAAGTGCGTTTGGGGGGAGGGGGGGGGATGGAGCGTCTGTGTCCTGCATGTTATGATGAAGAGGGGCGGGGTAGCATGGTATTGAGGAGCTTGATGGCTTGGGGGAAGAAATTGTTGCCGAGTCTGGTAGATCTGGTCCGAATGCTGTGGTACCTTTTGTCAGACGCCGGGCGGATAAATAGTTCATAGGAAGGGTAGAAGGGGTCCTTTACATTGCTGGAGGCCTTGTGTGTGCAGTGTTTGAAGTAGATATTTTGGATGGAGAGGAGAGGGGTCCCAACGATGTTCTTTGCGGTCTTCACTGTCCACTGCAGGGACTTACCATCGTACTGTGTTGGAATCTGATGTAATGATTAATGATGATGGTGATAGGAGTGATGGTAATAATAATAACAGTATTGATAACACCATTTACAAAGACATGTGGATAGGTGTTTCCTGGAAGTTATTACCTGGTGATGATACACTTGTGTAATTGCAAGGAGTAACCCAGAATTTTACAGTAAGTTCATCCTATTTCCACTATTTTCATAGATATGACCCAATCCAAATTCCCATAAATTATAGCTTTTACACTGATGAGAGAGATGATTCAGAAGATTTGGCAAATAAATCATAATCATATTTATCCATGCTTTTGCTGCTCTGATAAAATTTATAAAATAGACAAATAAATAGCAAGCCGACGTGATGTTGGATACAGGATTTCAACTGCACATGCACGTTTACAGACAGTTGCAGTATATATACATTAAGAAATTAATTAAGTCTGACGAATTCGTCTAGAATGCATTCAGTCTCATTCGATCTCAAAGACTAAGCAAAGTTGAGCCTGGAGAGTACTGTGATGCTGGTGTAGTAAGGTGCTGCAACTATGTTAGCATCAACTGCTGTGGTGCTATAGATTCAACTTCTATGCTCCCCAACTTCACTAACACGTTCTGATCAGTTTGGTGAAGTATGGTAAAATAACCTCGAAACCCCACACATCATGGGAATGCCCACTTCTCGCAGTTGAATGTCTAAACGGTCGTACATGTTTTGCAACGCTTAAATATACGTTTGGTGGTACATACATTGCCAGCCTACACAGACATAAATAATGACACGTTAATGTAGGCAATAAACACTTACATATACACAAAATATGTAGTGCTTCACCGTATATTCGTTACCCAATATAACTTTAAACTTAATTTGCAATTTTGAAGACCAAGAGCTAAGAGAAATAATATTTATTTAGTGCGAAGCTAAATGTATTTTATTTTTTGATTGGTAACTAGGCTCTGGCATGAAACTCAGCACATAGGGCAACTTCATTTAATTACAGGTTGGTTGATTGACATCACGATCAAACTCAAAATCTTATTTTATTCTTGCTTGCTTTGGCTCTAACATGGCTATATAATGTGCCTACCCACTGCATAAGGGAGGCAGTACAAGCAGCTTCATAAAAATCTGGAATGTGAGAAATGTACACGTTTCTTCTGGGTACTTCTCTTCCACACTAAAATATCACAGTATTTTTTTTAAGGACTGACCAAATGCGACGGGCAGGATTTTAATTCAGCATGTGACCCTTGAGACTTGGTGATGACTACTTCTTGGTTCGGTAAAGATTTTTGGATTATAAACTAAATATATATATATATAACCTTGCCGTGAGTGTTGTGTCTTGAGAAAACATTTATATTTTGACAACACCATGTGGTCTGTAATCATACTAATGTCCATTTTGCACAAGGTTTTGTTTAAAATGTTTTTACTACAACGTTGCTTCCTTGTCAAATATATAATTAATATGCTGTAGTACAATAATACACAACAGAAAGCAAGTTACGCATGTGGAGTCATATTTTATTGATGGTGAATGTAACGTTTCACATGATGTTTTGATAAAAAGTGTGATGTTGCCATCACCAACGGTGGAAAAAATTACAATGAAATATTTTGGCCTTTTGATCAGTATGTAAATTCGTCCACTAATGTACGATATAAAGCACGCATTTCTCTCTGTAATATGTTAGACATTGGTCCCAAATTTCATATGTTTTTGTCCTTTTTAGAGTTTTCTTTTTAAGGACGCTTACTACTGATATGACTTCTCAGACACATAATATGCAGTCGTATAGGGTTAGGTGTACATTATACTAGAGTATATAGTGCCAGTCTGGTAGTATTATGGAAAATTTAAAGTGAGAAATTAAGACGTGTGTGTACATAGTTGCACATGTATGTTTTTGTATGTGTGTCAGGTTATATATATGGCCGGTAAAACCCCCCCCCCCCCCTCGTGGTGCTGGTCGGTAATGCTGTGATGGCTGCTCTCACAGTCTCTACAGCGGCCAAGGGGGCTCTGGATGGGTGTGGGGGGCTGGAAACCCCTCCACTTTCAAGTTAACTACCACTGGACCATGCAATGACGAGAAGTGAAACTTAAGCTTGTGTCACAGGCCCTGAGGGGACAGGCGTTTATGATGTCCCCTGACCAAACCCCATTTGGCAGTGCCGGGAGACTGAGTACCCACCCCTGGGGTTCCTCCAGAAACAACAAAAAGCCACAGCGTGTGGCCACATGGAATGTTCGAACGCTCGTTGCAGAGGAGAGGTTGCCACTCCTGTTGGGAGTTGAACCGGTACCACCTGGACTTCTGTGGGATACCGGAGGTCCAGTGGACTGGTTCTGCAGAAGGAGTGGACAATCCTCCACTCGGGACAGAAAATTACCAAGCAACAGGAAATGACCCTTTTTCTACACAAAAGAATGAAGGGGATGTGGGAGCGTGACGGTGAGGTATGGAAACCTATGAATCCGAGACAACTGTGGGCTTGCCTCCCTAAAATGGGAGGCGAGGGATGGTGGTGGTGGCTTCTGCCCCCACTGAAGATGAACATCAGTGGGGGGATGCAGAAAAGACTTATAAGTCAGATGTCTTCTGTGACCTCCTTTCCCAGGTGCTGGCAAAAGTTGTCCCTCGAGATAGTCATCCTGCTAGGTGGCTTTAATGCCTGAGTGGGTCATGATGCAATCCACCTGAGCTGGAGTGATTGGAATGCATGGGTTAGATCAGCTGAACAACAACAACAACAACGGTAGGGGGCTGCTAGGTTTCTGTGCAGCCCATGGTCTCAATCACCAACACGCTGTTCTGTCATTGGCACATCCACACAACATCATGGATGCATGCCGGGTCCAAGCAAGAACATCTGTTGGACATAGTGGTGAAGCAACGGATGCGGGCCTATGTCCTTGACACCACGCCCTACGGAGGAGCTGATCTGACCTCTGAACATCGGCTTGTCATCTTGAAGATCCACCTGATATTCTTCCATGGCACTGGTGGCGTCCACCAAGACCCCATTCAAACCCACAGTGGCCTGGTCTCGGCTAACTGATTAAAGCTGTAAGCGAGAATTTTATCATCTTTTGAAGCTAGGGCTGACATCATCTCCCACCCTGCGAAATGCCGAGGGGAAATGGGTGTGGCTTAAGGCTGTCGATCATGCAGTTGGAATGGCTGCACGGGGTACACGGTTCAGACCTCCCCAGAAACCCTGGCTGACGGAGGTGTTCAAGCTAGCCGAGAAAAAACGGCAAGCCCACTTCCACCGTTTGCAGCATTCCACGCCCGACAATGAGGAGGCTTACCACAGCCTTCGCTCCAAGGTTCGGAGAGCTGTGCGGCATTGCAAGGATAAGTAGTAGTTGCAGGCTGCTGAGGAAATGAAGTCTGCCAAAGTAGCCCATGATCAAAAATTCACTTTAACTCCACAAAAAGATTGATTTCCATTGCTGCACCAATTACGCTTTTTTAAAGGGGAAAATGGTGATCCGATCTCCGACCCCCAGGAACAAGTCCGCAGATTTTCAGACCATTTCTCTAAGGTCTTGGGGGAGAGGAACACCTTCAGCTCAGATAACATCATGGGACAATATGGGGGTGACCCTGCTTGGGCTGCGGTACCTCAGATAATAGAAGAATTAGCCACACCCTGTGATTGGCTGGCATAGGTGCCATCTACATAGGAATTACGTAAGGCGATCCAGAGCCTAAGACCAAGAAAAGCACCTGGCAAAGATGATCTTCCAAGTTAAATGCTGAAGGAAGGTGGTGCTCATATGCACACTGCTCAATATGACATCATTAAAACCGTCTGGAGCACAGGAATAGTCCCGCAGGAATGGAAAGCCCTTTGGCCCCCCTGCAATAACTACGGGGCATGTTGCTCTTTAGTTTGCTGGGAAAGGTCTGAGCAAGGATCATTCAACATCGCCTTGCTAGGCACACTGAGGAGAAGCTTGCTGAACCCCAATGTGGTTTCAGGCCGGGGTGGTCTTGCACAGTTGCTATATTCTCTGTCCGGTTGCGACAGCAGAGATGTTGGGAATTCCAACAACCTGCATTTCTGCTTTATTGCCCAGGTTAGGCCTACTATACCATCAGTAGGCCAGGGCTGTGGATTGTTCTTCATGCTTTTGGGATCCCTGACACCCTGCTCACCATCATTAAAGACCTTTGTAATGGTGGGCAAACCCAGGTAAAGCTACGTGGTCGGGAATCAGAGCCATTCCCTGTTCACTTTGGGGTGTGACAGGGACATCACTGCTACTTAGTGCCGAATGACAGTTGTCAGGTTATGAAATGTGTGCTTATGTCTTTATGTGTGTGTTCCATGTGTATCTATGAGTATAGCTAGGTGTGTAGGTGTCTGTATGTTTTTAATGTATTTATGTGGGGAGCAGTGGCGGTTAGCACACTTGGCTACAAACCCGGCAAACCGAGTTCGAATCCCGCTCACGGCGAACATCAGTGACGATTTACTGAAACGGTCCTGGGCTTCTCCTAGGTCGACTCAGCCTCAAATAAGTACCGAGTCCAGTGTGTAAACATTGCCACTAGGGAGACAAAGACGGATGAGCATGGTGCTGGTTACCCACCTCCCCGTGTGCTGTGTTGACCTTGATAGGTGCTTGCTAACGGCACTTGACCCTAGAGTCTGTTAAGGCTCTATGGGGGATCTTTGTCTTTGTGTTTTTTTGTATATGTATTTGTAGCCAAACTTAGAGACCATAATTATTTGGCTGATAAGATAATGTAAAGGGATGCAGTATCTTGTGGGTTGGCGCTGATGACTGCATTGCTGCCTCCCCCCACCTCTGCGGTTTCCTGCAGTGCCTTGGGACCTCTGAGTGAAATGCGCTGTATAAATGTAAAATAATTACATATGACAACTTACTGGGGTTGTGCGTCCTTACCAGGTTAGAGATGCCACGAGAAAATGCATGCGGTCACCTAGTAGAGCCTCTCAGAGAGTTGCTGCTGATCCCAAGCGAGCAAGGTCCATGATGACAGTACCCATACATTTCAGCCTTATGGTGTGGTTATAGCAGTGGGCTAAGGCAGAAAAAAAATTCTGGCTGGGAAATAATCTAACACCTAATTAACTCGATACATTGGATACTGCATATATTTTCAATAATACAGTGAAAAAAAGAACACAAACAAAACAAATAACAATAATCAATGATTAAAGTGGTGTGATGCATTATGTCCTGTGCACATCATCGTTTCTGTGATAAATTGTCTATGGGAAGGATTGTGCACAGTGTAGTCTGATTTAGCTTTCTAGTTTGGTTGGTTCGGAAGCCAGCAGGTAGTCTAAAGTAGGCTTATGTGTGCATGATTATCTCTACGTCTCTGATTGTGAGTGGATCAGGGTTGTTCTTTTTACATGCAAGGTCCGTAATTTTTTGCTTGTGATCATTAAGGACCCTCATGGTAGTGCGCAAACCTTTTTAAAACTGTGTGGCTGGGAGTTTGAGCCATTCCCTGTCCACCTTGAGCTGCAACAGGGATGTCTGGTACTAATATTATTTAACATTTTTTTTTCACCACTTAGTTTGAAAAGCATTCCATGGTTGTGCCAGGAGAATACCTCTTTGGTACACATGAAATGGGATCCATTGCCGGGTGTGGTCAAGGGATGGCTCCCTATTTGTTATCCATATAATGTATTATGATCATATGAAAGATAATTTCCCTGAGGAGGACTTTGAGGCTCTTCTACAGAAGCTGGAGCATTCCATTAAGATATGGGGCCTTACCATCCACCCCACAAAAACGAATAATCTATCTGAGTATCTTGTCACCAAACACTCCATCCCTCCGCTCCCAATTAAATGATGGGGCAGTTGTGAGGAGAATGTAGTACTATACATATCTGGGCTTCCAGGTATGTATTGTACTATCTTTTGCTTTATTTGTGTCTACGTATGGCAGAAAAGGCTAATTCTGGATGCACAACCGTGGTTGTAGACCTGACATGAAGACTTTATTGCAGGGGTCAGTTGTAGTCTTGTATGCATGCCTCTTGGCTCACTTTGTTTCCAGATGCTGTATGCGCTGGTCCTCCATATTTTATATCCTTTGCATGTATTGGTGTCGCTAGAGGTCGCGACAGGTGGCCAGCTCTTCCACATTTAAAGGATTGATGTTGCACCTCTTTAGGGTGGTTTTGAGCTGGTCTTTGAACCATTTCTTGTGGCCCCCAGCAGCATGTTGGCCTTGATGTAGCTGGCTGCAGAGAATGTTTTGTGGGAGCCTATCACTGGACATGTGTATAACATTCCCAAACCAACTTAGTTGGTGATGGTTAAGATTAGACTCCAATCTGCAGGTTCCTATACGCTTCAGAATTTAGGTGTAGGGTACTTTGTCCTTCCATGTAATCCCAAGGATTTTCTGGAGGCAGCTAATGTGGAAGGCCTCTAGGGCTTTCAGGTGAGGGCTGTATGTGGTCCACGTCTCACAACCGTACAGCGGAGTGGAAATGCAGACTGCCTGGTACACAAGCACTTTGATGTTCAGTCTTTGGCTGCTGTTCTGGAACACCTTTAACATAAAGCGACCAAATGAGGCACTGGCTTGTTACAAGCGGTTCTGAATCTCCTCATCCATGGTGGCATTTTCAGTGGTGATGCTACCGAGGTATTTAAATGTTGTGACAGTAATCAACTGTTGCATTGGGCAGTGTGCATATAAGCACCTACTTACATACTCTCTGTCGCATCCTTAAAATTCCTGTCTATTAAAGGGTTTTTTTGGTACTCTTAGAAGTCAGACTAAAGCACCATGCGAATTCACTTTGTAATAATGCTCTGGAAGATGTTATAAATATTTTAGGATGGTCGTTAATTACCTTGCGCTGAATGTAGAGGTAGGGGGGCAGTCATATTAGCCTTTTATATACAGCTTATATAACTTAACAATAATCTCTTCTTGAGTAGAAGTCAAAAGATGCAGTTTTCTCGGGAAATTTTTTTTTCCAGCGATAATGGCAGTGTTGCTTCATGAGCTTAAAGTTGTAACACGGAGTAAAGTTTAATACTGGCCTGCAACGCATACCTTTATTCAAATAGCCTTTTAAATGTGTTGCTGTTGAGCTAATAGGATCTGCTCCAATTGTTTAGACTGTCACATATTTTGCACGGTAACCTGATAGTGACATCTGACATGGCTGAATATTTGTACGCATTAGGCCTTAGAGATATTTTTTAATGAAAAAGCTGCCTTTTTTTTAGTATCCATGATTTCATGGCGTCCTCTTCAAAACCCACCCACTGGTATCGATACATTGATGACAAATTTGTTGTCTGGCCACACGGAAGACAGAAACTCGAGGAATTCTTTGGCAACTTGAACTCCATACACCCAAGCATCAAGTTCACCATCGAAACAAAGAGAATTGCCAAATACCGTTCCTGGATGTACAGCTTAAAAGAAATGCAAATGAGGGTGCTTAGCCACACTGTATACAGGAAGATAATACATACGGACAGGTATTTATATGCGGAGTTTCACCATCACCCGAAACAGAAACGTGGGATACTGCACATCTTAGCCAACCAGTCTAAAATAATATCATACAAACAATATCTCGAAAACGAGCTACAATATCTACAGCAAGCACTATTCAGCAATGGTTTAACAAAAACAGAGATTCGATGTGCCATAAAGAGAGAACTACGACAGAAAAAACATGAAATGAGAAGGAAGATACAATAATCCACGCTTTCCTGCCAAATGTGAAAGGCAGCACCGACAAACTAGAGAAATACAAGATAAAAACAGTCTTCACAACCCATCAGTTGATACAGGATATACTCAAATCACCCAAAGACTACTGCCATGACAGACAGAAGTTGTATATTGCATTCCTTGCAGCGACTGTGAAGAAGTGCACATTGGGCAAGCAGGAAGAAAAGTAGCCACAAGGAAGAGAACACGAGGCAGCAGTGCAGCTGCTGCATACGGATACAACGACAGTACACACAAATAACACAGAATTGATTTTGACAAGATGTGTGTACTGGCTGCTATCTGCCACAAAGGCCCAAGATTAGTCCGTGAAGCAATAGAGATTCACAAGACAGAAACAAACCATGAACCGCAAACAAGAAATGAGAATTAAGCTCAGCCAAATCAACCTGGAAGACCGTTTTTAAAATCAACAGTTAATAGCTATAAAACACTGCACTACGGACAACATGAGGAGAGATCACCCAACACGTGCTTGGATAATTGGGCAGGCATTTAGGAAATACAAATTGGTTGGTGGGCAGAGCTGGAATTGGATCAAGTTTATTTGAACTCCAATATGCGATCAAGACAATAGAACAATGGTACCCTTTCACATGGACCCCACCCCCCTTCCATTGTCCTTGGAAAGGAGTAACTGTAAAAGGGAGTGACGACATACAAATGGGAGACGTACACCTGACTTCTGACGTGGAAGGCGAAACGTTGCGAAGGAGAGAGGAGGGAGTGATCAACGCGGTTATCCCGAAAGAACAGATTTTGGAAGCAATCATCCATCGAGCCGTGAAAACCTACATCAGTATACAATTTCTATATATTATTTTTTGAGTGAGGCTGGTTATTATTATTGTCATAGTGGTGATGATGACATTGGTGATATTAAACATTATTGTCACTAATAATGGTGATTCCACTAATGATGAGAATGTTAATAGTGGTGATCATCCTAATGACATTGAAAATACTCATGATGTTGGTAATGGTGTTCTTTTGCTGTTGATAATTATGATGGTGATTTTACTAATGCTCCCCATGTCAATGATCACAAAATGTTTCTGAAGATGACACTTGGTGGTGATGCTTCTACAGATGATAATGTTGATATGAATGCTATTTTAATAAAAGTGATGCTGCAGTTATGTCTTTGATGGTGATGCCATAAATAATACTGATGTTGAAGCTATTGCTGTCTGAATAAACCCTCATTGGGAATTTTAACTTGGATCATTCAACCCAGAAGTCGATTACTATTTACTGTAACTCACCTTGTTCACTTTGCCTTTCAGGTTAAACGCCATCGCCGGACGCTACTACCTAACTGGAGAGTGTTCATGTGGATGTCATATAAAATGGGGCTAACGGAGAGGCTGTGTCTTCCTGCGCCACTCACTTGCTTACCTCTCCTACTCTTCATCCTGGGACTCACGAACTCCAACAGTAAGACTTACATTTTTACGTATTATGATTGCTTTAGGTATATTTTTTTGTGGTTGAGACTGCTACAGCAGTGTCAGTATGATTGGGGTCTTGATTGAGTCTGGGTTTCATGATTGAAGTGTTGATTAAGACTGAGTTTCAGCTTATTTTCCAGGATGCTGATTTACAGGGCTAAAGAGTTGAGACTGGCCTATGAGACACAAAATACCTTGGTAATATGTAGCTATACAAACCTTATTGTTCATGATTGTTGAACACAACTGACAAGGTGTGCAACGTGTAAAAACACACATTACCAAATTAATTGTGGTTTATTATTATAAGCTGGGCAAGTGTTCTGAGTGCCTATTAAGGCCAGCACATTATACAAGGCGGTAATTTTGCCAGTATATAATTTAGCTTCCTTTGTCTTCTCAGTTTTGATATCCACAATACACCAAGTGCTCATTTCAGACTAAGTTTTGGTGGTGTGAGGAGACTGCAGAGAAAGGGCGAGAAGACTGCACAAAGGCAAATATCCCCAGGAAATCTAACAGTCTGTAAAGTTAAGTGCTGTTAGTGAGTACATATATAAAGGCCAGAACAACACCTGTTGAGGTGGACGACCAGCAGCATGTCCAGCCATCTTCGTCTCCCTAGCAGCAATGTTTACACACTGAATCAGGTACGTTTGAGTCGACCTAGGGGAGGCCCAGGGCTGGTGTAGAAAATCTTTACTGGTGGTGGCTGAGAGGGAATCGAACTTAGTAACTGGTTTCATAGCACAACGTGCTAAGTGCCACACTACCGCTCCTGCCTTATATAAATGTGCACACACATTCCTTTATACCAGGGATGAGGAACTTCCCCAAACCTTCATTTTACACATATTTACCACTTTGAAACAGCTCGTAATAATATTGTTCTTTCACTGCAAGCATTTTAGCCACACTAAATTGTACTAGAGGGGAGTATTTTTGACGTGACAGCAATGTATGTCTTATAATAGAGTACTGTAGTGACTTCTTATCAAGGTAGTGCAGTGGTACCCCTTGTATCCCACACCAAGAAGGTCCGAGGTTTTATTTTAGGCTCAGTTGCCTATTTGTGTGCAGTTTGTGTGTTCTGTTATTATTTGCCAATAACGTCCTAATAAATAGATGATGTAGGGTGTGGTAAATATTTGTGCCAGATAACAGCATTATTGCCTACCCCCTCCTCTCTGCGGTTCCTTATGCCTCTGATTCATTCAATCAGCCATCGAGGGTGAACAAATGCTCCACTCGTTACAAGTGATAAAGTGTGTATTGTGGTAATAGATGTCATTGAGGTGTGTATTAATGTGTGGCTGACCCAAAATATTATAAAGCCTTATTCATATTTAGTAAGAAAAACATTTCAAACTTATTATTCTAGGTACCATATCCTACAGAACGTTGGTGACAATGGTCTTCCACGAAGTTTGAACGTCTAAGAATGTCCATTGTTGATATGTTCATCTATCTCAAGAGAGTCTTAACTCTGTCGTCAACGATATCTTTCCTTCAAATTTTCCAGTTGCAACCAGATTTTCAATCTCCTTTTTCTGCGTATATGCTTAGGAAACTTCAACTGTCTCCTTCTAATGTTATTCAACACCTTTCTACATCCCATTCGTGACAACATTTCTTCATTTGAGGTGTGACTTGTTCCAAGATACCTTCAAGATACGTCTAAAGAACCACATTTCAGTTCCTTCAATTCTCTTTTCTATACTTGGTGATATTGTACAACATTTTGATGTGTACATGAAAACTGGTATAACGTAACAATTGAGAACTCTTAGTTTTGTTTCCATATAAATATTATATATCAGTATCTTTTTCATTTTGAAAAAGCTGTCTTTGACCACCCCTCTCGTCTGTTTTATTTCATGATCACATTTTCCATCTGATGTTATCCAGCTTCCCAGATAGTTGAATTTATTGACCTGTTTTAAATTTTCATTACCTATTTTGATATTACATACAGGTCCACTTTTCGTCTTTAAATTTACCATACATTCTGTTTTCCTGGAATTTTTAGTTAAACCCTTCTCACTTTTTCTAACAACCTTATCCAGAATTTATTGCCACTTCCCTTCTGAATTTGATAAGAAAACAACATCATCCACATATGGCAGGCAATATCTGTTAATTTTTATAAGTCAAAGTATTCGAAACATTTTATTTGTTCTACTGCAATTTCATCTGCTCTTGTAGCTTTGTAGTTTTTAATTATATGAATAACATCTTACTTCTGGCTTTAGGATTTTAAAACCAGTCTTTCATTTTTTAATTGATGGCTTTCTGACTAGGTGTCGTAATATAAGTTTTAAATATATTCTGTCCATCTCTTCAAAACTTGTTCTCTCTCTATGAGTATCTCGCCATTTTAAGCTTTTATACATCCACTCGCAGTGCACCGTTCTTTATCTGTGATGTCTTTGGTATTATTATACCATGATGTAACATCTTTATCCTTTTGCTTTTCTATTAATGTGCATTGTTCATTAAGCCATTTTCTTTTTCTATCTTGCATAATAATAATTGATAATAATTGCACTTCGAGAGCGTTTTTCACCAGAGGGTCACAAAGCGCTGCTCAGAGCTGTAGAGAGAACATCATGTAAGCAATAACAACGACATATGAACAGCAAATCAACAACAGTAAAATTTTTTGTTTTTTGTTACAAATCTGAGCTGTGAAGAGAACGGCATGTCAACAACAACATTAGAGCAGTTCAATTGAACTTCAAATAATGGCTATAATTTAGAAAAGGACATAAAATAAGTGATAAAAATTGTTGTTAAACAAAGGAAGGAAAAAGTGTTCCTGAGCAGGCACATGTCGGCAGCGAGCCATCATCCCAGCACAACAACAATAAAACGCATCAGCAGTCCTAATCAGAGGACTGTTAATGATTGAATTTAATTATGCAGTATCCAATAATGTGATATTACGGTTTTTAATCTTTATTCTGCCCTCCATTAATTCCAGGATCTCCTGTCATCAACTTCTATTTCCTTTGTTGTGCCTTTACTGGTGTAACCTGTTTGGCTTTTCTAATTAATGCTTCTTTAAACATTTCACATTTTGACATATTTACTTCCTCTTCAGGTTCTTGAAATCGTTCTTTAATTACAGTTTTATATCGTCCTCTAATCAGATCGTTTTTATTAGAACTTTATAATTGAGCTTCTTTGTAGTTTTTTTGCTCATGTTTCTTGAGCCTTAGCTTGATGGTGCAAACTACAGGTACATGGTCACTTCCACAATCAGCACCTGGGTACGATTTTGATTGTTGAACTGTATTCTTAAATTTGTTGTTGATAGTAATATCGTCAGTTTGATTTTTAAATTTATCTCCAGGGCTTTTCCAAGTGTACCTTCTTCCCAGGTGGTGCTCAAACCATGTGTTCATAATAACCTGACCATTCTCAGCACACCAATCTATTATTTTTTTCTCTTCTCTCTTTTTCTCTCGAAGCCTATCAGGTCCAACAATATTTTCTATTTGTTCACTTCAAATTTTTGCATTCAGATCACCCATAGCTATGACTACCTCTTGTGGTTTACACTGCTTCTTTGCTTTATCCAGATTTTCATAGAAATACTCCATATCTGCTTCAACTTCTGCTGTCAGTGCATAAACTTCAGTCATATGGAAACTTTGAGATTTATTTATCCAATGTTAAGCCAACACCTATTTCGTGCGTCTGACCTCCTTAAAAATCTCATCTCATCTCATTATCTGAAACCGCTTAATCCTATATAGGGTCACGGTGAGCCGGAGCCTATCCCGGAAACACAGGGCGTAAGGCAGGAATACACCCGACGACGGGACGCCAGTCCATCGCCGCCCTTAAAAATTTCTACCTTAAAAAAAATGACAATAACAACTCCCACTCACCACAACATGGTGGTGACGTCCCCACGGCACTTGTGCCAGGTCAGGTATACCTTAAGGCAACGTGACGTATCGAAGGCTGTGCTGATAAGAGGTAACGGAATAGATGTCATGGGCTAACTGACTGAAATGAATGGCCGCGGTATCATCTGTGCTCTCTACTGTGCCAAATCGCTGAGTTTTAGCCACCCAGTGCACTTCTCACTGTTGTGAGCATCACTCCTCCACCTTCTGTTGCTAGAGGGGACTGCCTCCAACTGCCCAGGAGTGTCCATCACTGCCTCACATACCGAGGAGTGTATTCAGATTTTTTTTTAAGACCATGAGCTCCTTACACAATCCAGTCTGGTAGGACCAAGGACGGATCATAGGCAGGTCAGTCCTAAAGTTTTAATAATTATATGAATTGGACTTCTAGAGCTCTTTTCACCCGAAGGTCACAAAGCACGACACAGTGCTGTGGAGAGAATGGCATGTCAACAACAACAACATCAGAGTATGATGCTTGCTTAGAAAAGCTGCTCTTTCGTGACAGCCGCGGCGTTCGCTTCCTCTCAGCACCTCTCGACGTTTCGCCTCACACATTAGAGGCATCCTCAGGCACAGGGTGTCGTGTGTATTGCTCCTATTTATATGTAGGTACTATGTACATGTTGAGTCACCTCCACAGAGTTGCTGCATTCCAGGACCAATGGACGACTGTCAGGGTCCACTTGAAAGGGTTCCATTGTCCTGCTCACACCCCAGAATCACACTAATCCCATCATGTTTCACCTGTGACTATTCTCCTAGTTTGCATCTCATGAAAGAAGTTCCTAAACACTTGGTGATTCCCCTCTGATGTCCGGATTTCAGAGCTCTATACTATGCATTACTTACTTTAATGACTGGCCTTAGGTTTGGCTGAGCTTTATCCTCATTTCTTGTTTGCGGTTCATAGTCTTTTCTGTCTTGTGAATCTCGATTGCTTCACGAATTAATCTTGTGATATCCCTCAGGGTCATGGTAACTGTTGTGAATACAAAAATGCACAAAAATTGCAGATTGTTGGGAGGACAGTTAAAAAAATCCTATAATACACAAACTATTTTAGATTATAGACACTACCTCCTCATCATCACATGCCTCTGATATGAAAAATATAGTTTTTTTTTACTATGGCAGACTTTTTTTAAGGTATTGGCTTAAAAATGTGTTTGAGAGGTGTTTGAAGTGTTTTGAACAAATCTTTTTCATCCTCTTGGAGGTACATGTTTTTAGTTTAAATGTTTTCGTTAGGTCAATATTGGACGGATTAATTACGCTTACATAATCATTTGACTGGGATAGTTAATCCACTGTTTGTATTGCAAGCCTAATTTCCGGACTCAAACTATACGAGATTTTACTTTGAGTTTTCTCCCGAAAAATAGAAAACTCTTATGACCTACATTTCTGCACATTTTTTCGAGTGGTTATTCACGTGCCTTGCTTTTCCTATAATATTAACCTTTTTTGCGGAATATTTGAGTGGTGTAGCTAAAGACATAGTTTTTCAGTAACAGCACACTCTGCCATGGATTACACAGTCTGTAACACAATCCCCCCCCATGTCACTAGCTTTTTGGGAATTCGACGAAAAGAATAGATACGAGAGAGTTACATTAACAAAATGTAGGATTAGATTTGTGACGATGTAAGGTGTACGAGACGTATAAAAGTATTTAGATGAGATGGAATTGAGATGACTATAGATATGTATTCATGTCATAGAAGAGAGATGCCAGGTGATTCAGATGAGACCAAAGGCACGTGATAACAGTAAATCAAAATAGATGAAGTGCATTTTGAAGTGCTATCACATTTAGGAGAGACAATTCAGAAGATATGGGAGAGATGTATTCAGAATAGATATAAGAAATCAAAGATATAGATGTGGTTTACATAACCTTGGGTACTGTATTCACCTGCTGCTGTATGGCATGTTTCACCCGCTAGCACAGCCACCCCCTCATCGCATCAAATGACTACAAAGGATATATGCCAAGCAAGATATTTAATTATGGTGAAAGCCCACTATACTTTTTTTTCAGATCACCATTCCAGTTCAATACCAGATGCCAAAAAAATCACTCAAGTCCTTTGAAATTAAGTTAAATTAAGTATTTTTTTTTATTATTGTTTAAGTGCCGTTCATATGTCGTTGTTGTTGACATGATGTTCTCTTCGCAGCTCTGTGCAGCGCTTTGTTAGGCAAAGTGCAATATTGCACCTAACGCACCTATTTGTAGCCTACGCAATTTACTGATGCCCTCCTGTAATGTATATCATCATCAACAACCATGATCAATCTACCCCAAGGTGAATGCCTGCCAAAGCCATTATCAACGACTGTATTATGAGCCTTTGATGTAATAATCACTCAGCACTTGCACATGAGCTCGTTTCATCACTCCATCTCCTCGGTAAATGTACTGTTGGACGTGTCCTGATCCTTGGCGCCACTCCATAATTGTACTTGTTGATTGGACATCGTCACTTCAAGTAATGTGTTTTCCCTGTGCACTCTTTTTTTAACAGTTTGATGTCTGAAAATCTCTCTCCAAAGTTGTTATTTCTGTATAATCATGTCGAGTGTTACTTCTGTCATTACTTTGCGAAGTTTGTCTTCGTACATGTGGGAGCTGAAACGTCGCTCAGCAGAGAGAAGGAACAAACACTCAACACGGCTATCCCAAAAGAACAACTATGGAGAGCAATTTGTAGACATTGAGCTGTGAAAACCTGCATCAGTACAGTATGATGTCGAACCTATGTTTATTCTCTGGTCATGTGCTATGCTTTTGGTCTCAGTGTAATTCCAGGTATGCTCTTTTGATCATTTATTTTGTTCCATTTTATTGATCATGTTTTTGAGCCATATCACGTGCCGTTTAAAGATCATTATGTTGGAGAAAGGTCATGCAATGCCGTTTTATTGTGTTTAGTTTTTTTAAAGATGCACCCTCTCTCCAGGATAGGCTGTTCCTGACTTCTGAATTTATAATAATTAAAAATAATTGCATTTATAGAGCGCTTTTCACCCGAGTCACAAAGCGCTTCACAGAGCTGCGGAGAGAACGGCACGTCAACAACAATGGCACCAGAATGCAAAATCAACAGCAACAACATTTTTTTTGTTTTTTCTATATACAGGCTTTGCAGAACAATAAGCAGCTTGTTGCTTTAAAGTTTACCAAATTAGTTTAATGTATGTGTAAATTCTTGAGTAAACTTAACATGATCAAACCAATGGAGAGCAAATGAAATTAGGGTAAAGCTTATAATTAAAAAAATCTTCGTAAAGTGTTCAACTTTAGAAATTTAGCTTGTATTAAATGTAATTATGTATCAGTAAGTAAAGTGACTTTTAGTGATTGTGTAAGTTGTGATTGTGTTTTTAATAACATTTGCAATCTCACTGAGGATTATTTATATGCAATAATTTTATTTATACATGGTGATGGTAGACAACTGACATATCACATGGCCCAAGATGGCATTGCCCTTGCATTACTGCATATTTGAAGAGGAGCAAATTGTTAATTTGGTTTGTCTTTAATAAAAAAAACATATATAGAGATAACTATTTATTAATATGCGTGAGGATGATAGACATTATAGGGAAGATGACACTTTAATTGAAGCCAACTACATTTCAGAATATTCAGTCTCATATAACTAGTTTTCGGTAAAAACGTGGAAATGGTTTGTTCAATAATCCTTCAAAAGTTAAATTCCTGAAATGTGGGTAGTCATTAGGTGGAAAAAAATAATGTATTTATTCAGTACATTTTATATGTCTTCATACATTCAGGGGACAAAACATAAATAATACCTTGCTGCTCTTCTAATATACAAGGGCACCACTATCTTTGCTCAGAAAAATATGCTTGCCATCTGGTAGCATAGTTTGGAGAAACGAATAACACATATCTACTAAGGGTATGTTATACCCCATTGACTCTACATTATGTTACTCAATTGCGCTGGCGTTGGTAAGAGACTGAACGTTTATTTTAAGCTATGGGTACTTTTTTGCCAGCATAGAGATGTAAAAAAGAAGAGGCTTTACCCATTTTTTCTCGAAATAATACAGTGTTAAGGTCTTAAAAACACCAAACAGACACATTTCGTAAGGTGTCATGTTTGCAGAAACCACACACGTTTGTGGCAAAGAATGCAAAACATATACTTTGATAATGTATACGTTGTCCTTGAAACTGAATGGCCCACACCAGACAGCATCCTTTCCAGCCTAATCTCAGTGTAACCCGAGCTGCAAACGCCTTGATATTGCATTGTCCTGAGCTGATTTATTTTCGGCAACATGTGGCTAGCACTGAGACTGGGCTGGAAAGGAAGCTGTCTCTGTTGTGGGCCAATCAGTTTCAAGGAGGATGCATACATTATGATTGCTTCGAAAAGCTTTGTTCGCTTCCTCTCTCGACGCGGCTATCCCGTGAGTGCAACTTTTCGAAGCAATCATCATGCATCGAGCCGTGAAAACCTACATCACTACAATGCATACATTATCATTAACGTTTGTAGTTTTTGCAAACTTGACACCGTGCCAAAGGTGTCTATAATACACTGTATTATTGCCAGAAGAATGGGTAAAGCCTCTTATTTTGTAACGTTTCTTTACTTATTAAAACACTCTGGCAGTGATGATATTTATTTATCCAGGAGTCCAAAGGAACTGGGTCCAGTATTGTTTTTCAGGAGGGTCATGGTTTCTACCATTCCATTGTTTACAGTTAAATATTAAATAGTGTTTACTTCATTTTCGAGGAATGTGGAGCATCCAGAGAAAACCCATGCATATGAATGAATAACACTCAAAGGTCCACACAGACAGGTTAACAAAACTACGCACTGCGTTGCTATACCCTGTTCTACCTCACATCTTAGCAGGATTGAACATTTCACATATCTTCATAATCCATCTACTCTTGTCTAAACGTATTGACCTTAATAAGCTAAGTATACTTTTTCAGGTGTAATATATATATTTTATAGACATGTTTGTACACATTTTTTTACATTTGTGTCTGTTTAAATATAATATGTGTAATTGTGTATGTGACTGTGTATTGTATACATGTTTTTTGTTTGTACATCATTTGTGCCGAGTCTGTATGTATATTTTTGAATTGGTGTTTTGGAGCACCACTTTGTGGGAAAAGACTGGTCATAGAAATGTTGAATATCCACATTGGTGCTTAGGGTCACCAATTTAAATGAGCACAACGTTACACTACAGAATGGATACTCTCTGACTTTTGACTTTAACAGAAGAGCCTATCCACTTACTACTTTGACCTGGTTATTTTTTTTTGGCGTTATTAAATTTGCAAATGGGTCGACTGCAAGGAGCTGTTGCCTGAATATTTTATTTTGACACGAGAGTGGTGTAGGGAGCTTTTTATAGAGGCGATATGTCTTTTAGGAGAGGCACATGCTTCTGATTTTGGTTCTAACCTAAAGAAAGGCTAGTTTCTCACATGTTTACCAGTTGGGGGCTAGGGGAGGGCTGCCAAACGTATACCTTTGTATGTACGTGTGTTTGTGCATGTGGAATTGTGTACCTTATTTGTCTGTGTGGGCAGTGGTGGTGGAGAGCGGTGGCCCAGCGGTTAGCGCGCAAGGCTATAAACCTGGCGATCCGAATTCGAATCCCGCTCACGGTCAACATCAGTGACGGTTTTCTGGACCGGTCCTGGGCCTTTTCTAGGTCGACTCAGCCTCAAAATGAGTACCGAGTTCAGTGTGAAAATATTGCTACTAGGGAGACAAAGGCGGCTGGACGTGGTGCTGGTTACCCACCCCCTCGTGTGCCTTGTCGTGCATATGTGTGTGTGTGTGCCCTGATGGTTTTGTGCGATTGTATGTGTCCAGGTATACGTGGAGTGTAATGTGGGAAGCACTGGTGTTGTGGTTCGTGCCCTGTGCTATATTTCGTACATGCTAGGTGTGCTTTCCAATATTAGTGTCACTTGATATCTGGGCGTCCACTGGGGTGACTTAGGCATGCAATAGTTCCTTCAGCATTCTGAAAGCATTATTACAGGGGAGAAGAAGGGAACTGGGCATGATACTGGTCACACCACTCCAGCATGTGATTGATGTCTTGACCTTAATATTTTCTTGATAACAGCACTGTACAGAGTTGACATCTTTCCATATTTTGCAATTAATCGGGGACCAAATCGCCTTTGGAAATTTGCCTCAGCGTGGCTTATTCATTATCAGCACAATCGGTAAAATTGGGCAAAGCTAGAGCATAGCCACCTTGAGTGATCCAAGTCGAATAATCGCACCAATCGTAATTTGAACCACTGTAAGGAGAGCATTGGGTTTCATAAACCAGTTAGCTCTTTAAATATTAATGTACGTGGAAATTGTCTACACGACTTAACAAATGATTGTGTGTATATGAGTGGGAGTCAGCATGTAGTGTTGAGAAAAAGTTTAACCTTTTAGAATTGTTTTTATTGCTGTATAAATTTACCCTAAAATGTAATCAGACCTTTGAGTCTTAACGAGAATCTGATTAAATAAATAGCATACAAAATTTTTTTTCATTTATTTATTGAGCAAAATGATCCAATATTCAATTTCTCTGTTAGAAAAAGTACATGAACCTCGGTTAATCAGCACAATTAAGGGGTTAATTGGAGTCAGTTTTTTTAAATGAAAGGGATGACTATCTGGAGTGAGTTCGGGAGGCTCTGCCCTATATGATTAACATAAAATGTGCTCATCACGATCAGAGTATGGTCTTCACATAGGTTTGTGGGAGCATATTATTCCTCAATAAAAATAGATTTCTGAGGACCTCAGAAAAAGAGTTTCGAATGCTGATCAGTATGGAAAGTGTTACATAACCATTTTTAAAGAGGTTGGGCTCTATCAATGTACTGTTAAGGAGATAGTGTACAAATGGAGGAAATTCAACACCATTGTTACTCTTTCCAGAAGCAGTTGTCCAACAAAAATCACTCCAAGAGCATCTCATCTCATTGTCAGAAACCGCTTAGTCCTGTACAGGGTTGTGGTGAGCCGGAGCCTATCCTGGCAGACACAAGGCGCAAGGCAGGAATATACCTACGATGGGAAGCCAGTCCATCCCGGGCACTGAGGGCAATTTAGTCTGCACGCCAATTAACCTATGCAGTAGCATGTTTTTTTAGACTGTGGGAGGAATCCAGAATGCCCGGCCCACGTAAATTGGTTATTCACCGACAAAGTCGGTGAACTGGTTATTCACTGACTTTGTCGGTGAATAACCACAAAGTCGGTGAACTGGTTATTCACTGACTTTGTCGGTGAATAATTGCCAACTTTCGTGATACGATCTCATCAAGGCTGCTGGGGGGAGGTGAGATGCGCAGAGTGAAACCGCTAGATCAGTGGTTCTTAACCTGGGTTTGATCGAACCCCAGGGGTTCGGTGAGTCAGTCTCAGGGGTTCGGTGGAGGTCAAGACACACACCTCACTCATATGATTCGTGATGACACGCCCCGCTTGGCCATCACTGGCTGCAGGTGATCACATTTTATTTTTCCAATAAAGAAGGGTTCGGTGAAACGCGCATATGAAACTGGTGGGGTTCAGTACCTCCAACAAGGTTAAGAACCACTGCGCTAGATGCATATGAGATTACAGCATCGTGATGAGTTGAAAGCTTTAAACTGGTCTAAATTGCAACGGTGGGCTGGAGCGAATAGAAGTGGGCACCAAGAGATACTGGGGATATACAGAGACACCGGGGAAGATATCGAGAGAGATAGGCCACGACGACGTCGAGGTAGGAACAGTCTGAGCTCAACCGAGTGCATGGTACAAGTTATTTAAAAGCTTCTGCGAGAGAAACACTTGGCAAAATTGTCTAGGACCATGCATGGCTCAGTTATACAGCAGGGTGAGTGGCAAAAACTCCACCATCCACTGAAAAAGAAGCTCACTCACCACATATCTCACCGCCATGCTCACCCTCACCTTCTTTGCCTCGCTCTCCCTTCCCAACCCTCGTCTTCTCCTTATCGTCTAATCTTAATCTTCCACCCGCTTTTCTCCCTCATCTCCCTGCCTCCTTATACTGTCTTTGTCCACCTTCCTGTATCATCACCTGCTCACCTCATTCACCATACCACCTTATCTCACTTAGCTTCCTCACCTTTTAATTCACCTTGCCATCCTCTCATGACCTTCCTCACATCTTCACATCACATCCCCACATATTCAAGCACCTCACCATTTTTCTCACATTTTCACCCCACCTCTCTCATTCCTCATTACCTTCTTATCTTCCTAACCCTTTCCTGACAACATCTAATTATCCTCTGCCATTTAATTCTTCCCATCCTTCTCACGTCTCACCACTCTCCTCACCATGGGAATTGCAATGTCTCTGGCTGTAAGTCCCTGCAGCGGATAGTGAAGACAGTGCAGAACATCATTTGGACCCCTTTCCCCTCCATCCAGGATATCTACTTCAAATGCTGCACACACATGGCCTCCAGCATTGTTAAAGTACCCCTCCTATGAACTCTTTACCCACCTGGCATCTGGCAAAAGGTACCACAGCATCCAGGCCACATCTACCAGACTCAGCAACAGTTTCTTCCCCCAAGCCATCAGGCTCTTCAATGCCATGCTGGCTATCTCGCCCCTCTTCATCATAACAAGCAAGATACAGACGCACCACCCCCCAAACACACTTGGGCATACCTGCATGGGCCACTTCATTTTACTATATATAGTCTATATCGTCTGCGTGTTTTGCGCTGCCTTGTTAAAATGTGAATTCAGCCTTGTTTTGTTTTAGCACTGGGACCACGAGAGATGTAAGTTTGTTGCTCTATATACTGTAATTGTATACGGATGGAATGACAAATGTTATCTATCTATTCCTGTCCCCACCACCATTCACCATCTACCCACTCATCACCTCGCCACTTAACCACTCACCAGCTTACTGCCACACTACCTAATTACTTATCATTCCATTACCTCACTACCTAACAACTCGCCACTTATCCATGTGCTACATCAGCACCTATTCATGTATTGTTCACTACCTGTTCACTTTCCATTCACTACCTCATTTATTACTATATCACTACCTCACTATCATCATCTAATATCATCCACGCCACTGCCGCTACTTGCTCGCCACTCATAGTGTTGGCCTTTTGCCACTCCGGCAAGCTCGTTCTCGTATCACCTGATCTGCCTGATTTTTATTCGTGAAGGGAGGTGAGAGTTAGTGACTGGTTGGGCAAAAGAGCCGATTAATGGTCGAGAAAAGAATCTTGGGCTTGTCACAGGTATCAGCCAGAATGCTGGAAAAATGGTTGTTACAGGCAGAGTAAAGTGCCTTCTGGTAGCAGTTGAGCAGTTCCTTCAAGATTTGAGCATGAAGGATGAGGCCAGATTTTCTCCAAGTCCATTCGACTCCGCGTTGATTTGCCTTGAGATCCCAGAGTTCAGCAGTTTATCAGACGGATGGTTTTCTGCTTGATACATAGCGTGAATTTAATGGGGCCAAATCATCCCATATGCCTGACAGCAGGCTGTTGTAAGTTTCTACTGTTGCATCAGAGGCAGTGAGCCATGGCAGAGCATCGGAGGCAAAGTGAGTCAAGGTGGAGAGTGAAATACTATTGATTGCTGTGGTGAATATGCCTGGGGTGAGGGCTTTAGGGTTTCGAAATTTGATTTGGCGCTTGGTGATGGAAATGGGAGGCCGTACTTGAAGATCAAACCACACAGCGGAGTGATCAGACAGACTAGGATCAGTGATGGACAGGTTGGTTACCAATATGCCCTATCAGCAGACCATGTCGAGAGTATGACTGCTTCTGTGAGTGGCAGATGTCACTTGTTGAATGAAGCCAAGTGAGTTAAGAGTGGCCATTAGATCCCTTGCAAGAGGGCTCTCTGGAGAGTCAACATGGATGTTGAAATTGCCAAGAATCAGAATTCTTTCAGATTTGGAGCACAGCTTAGAAAGCAGCTCAGACAGTTCATTGACAAAAGAAGTAGAGGCTCCAGGTTGAGCCGACCTCCAATCCAGAGACATATACATGAATGAATTGAAGGCCGGTGACGGAATCAGTCAGATGTTAGCAGACACATGGTTGAGATCTGCAAGGCGCCACCACAGCCATGGGAACGAGCTTACTGATGGAGTGCAATGTCTCATAGTAGAGCCTGATTTAATGTGAGAAAATCAAAATAAAGATGCCAGGTCTCTGTTCAGCAGAGCAGGTCCAGACTGTTGTCCGAGATCAGCTGACCAATGGCATTTTTTGGAAGCATCGTCGATTTGCAAAAGGTCTAACTTGTTGTTTCCTCGGCAGCCAATATGTAGGGCTTAATACAGGGACAGGAGTAGGGAAATTAATTGTAGGTAGATCAATGAGGTTTTTGTTGCCAGCGTCCCGACGAATGTAATGAGGGCGTCGAAGTATCAGCTCACGGCAAATGGCCAGGTTAGGGGTATAGGGAACTGATGTAGGAAGCAAGCTTATTAGTGCTGCGTGAGTGTAGGTTATATCAAATAGGGGCCGGAGCCCACTGCCGGAGACACGGGGCGCAAGGAAGGGCCACACCCAGCATGCGACTCGAGCACATAACAGGGCACCTCCCCCAGTGTAAATTACTCAGCAGGCCAATCAACATAGAGAATAGCTCATTCCTGAACGGCGGGAATAATGGATGAGTCACAGTGTTAGAGGTGGAAGTTACAGTGTTATAAATGGAAATCACAATGTTAGAAATGGGAGTCGCTGTTAGAGATGTGAGTCAGAGTGTTAAAGATGGGAGTGACTGGCAAAAGAACCCATCTCCTCCTCGTGGTACCAGTCGGTAACGCTGTAGTTGCTGCTGTCAGCTTCCACAGTGGCCAAGGGGGCTCTGAATGGGTGCGGAGGGCTGGTAAACCCTCCCCTCCCTCCCCACCTTCAATTAAATTACCGCTATACCACGTGAAATAAAAGATAAACGTAAGGTTTTGCCGGAGGCCCTGAGGGGACACGCGCTTATGATGTCTTCTGGCCAAACCCCATTTGGCGGAGCCAGGAGACTTAAGTTCTCACCCTGGGGTTCCTCCGGAAACAACAAGAAGCTGCTGCACGTGGCCACTTGGAATATCCGAACGCTCTTTGCGGAAGCAAGTTTGCCACTCCTCTGTCGGGAGCTGGACCGATACCGTCTGAACCTCTGTGAGATACAGGAGGTCTGGTGGAGCGGTTCTGGCTCCAATGAACAGGAGGGGTGGACAGTCCTCCATTCGGGACAAGAAACTGCCAAGCAACAGGGAGTGGCTCTTCTTAATTAAAGAATGAAGGGGGCGTGGGAACTTGGTGGTAAGGTGTGGGAACCTGTGAGTTCCAGGTTACCGTGGGCTCACCTACCTATAAATGGGAGGCGAGGGATGGTGTTGTGGTGGCTTACACTCCCATTGAAGATCAACATCAGTTGAGGGATGCAGGCAAGGCTGATGAGTCAGATGCCTTCTATGACCTCTTGTCCCAGGTGTTAGCTAAAGTGGCCCCTCAGGATAGTCCTCCTGCTCGGTGACTTTAATGCCCGAGTGGGTCATGATGCAGACACCTGGGCTGGTGTGATTGGAAGGCATGAGCCAGATCAGCTCAACAACAACGGTAGGAGACTATTAGATTTCTGTGCAGCCCATGAGCTCCTAATAAACAACACGCTGTTTCATCTTCGGCGCAACCCATACAACATCTTGGGTGCATGCCGGATCCAAGCATGACCATCTGCTGGACTACATATTGGGGGAGCAGCAGATGTGGGCCCATGTCCTTAACACCAGGACGTACGGAGGAGCTGATCTGACCTTTGACCATCGTCTTGTCATCTCTAAGATCCGCCTTTCATTCTTCCACGGCAGTGTTGGGCGTCCACCAAGGTCCCCATTCAAACCCCCTGTGCCCTGGTCTTGGTTATCTGATGAAAGCTGTAAAAGAGAATTTCATCATTGTTTGCAGTTGGGGCTGAGATCGTACCCTGCTCCTCCCAATGCCGAAGGGAAATGGGTGATGTAGTGGCTCATGCAGCTGGAATGGCTGTACAGGTTATACGGACCAGACCTCCCCAGAAACCCTGGTTGACGGAGGAGGTGTTCAAGCTAGTCGAGAGAAAATAGCAGACACACTCCCACCGCCTGCAGCATCCTATGCCCGAAAACGAGGATGTTTACCGCAGCCTTTGCTTAGGGGTTCAGAGAGCTGTGTGGGTTTGCAAGGATGAGTGAAGGGTCGCGGGCTGCTGAGGAAATGGAGTGTGCCTCTGTAGCCTGTGATCAAAAATCACTCTTTAATTCCATCAAAAGATTGACTTGCAACGCTGCGCCGATTGCCCTTCTTGAAAGGGAAAATGGTGGTCTGATCTCCGATCCTCAGGAACAAATTTGCATATTTGCAGAGCATTTCTGTAAGGTCTTTGGGGAGGGGAACCCCCCTGGACCAGATAACACCATGCTACAACATGGGGGTGACCCCTACAGGGGCTGTGACCCCTACAGGGGCTGTGGTTCCACAGGCTGGCGGAAATGCCACCTATAGAGGAAGTACATAAGGCGATCCAGAGCCAGAGACCAGGAAAAGCACCAGGCAGAGATGATCTTCCAACCAAAATATTGAGGGAAGGTGGTGCTTGTCTGCAGACTTCCCTGTATCACATCATTAAAACTGTCTGGAGCACAGGAAGGGTCCTGCAAGAATGGAAGGATGCCCTAATGATCCCTCTCTTGAAAAAGGGGGGTCGCACTGATTGTAATAACTACTGGGGCATCTCACTCCTTAGTGTGTCTGAAATGATCCTGGCAAGGATTATTCAACATCGTCTTGCTAGGCATGCTGAAGAGAGGCTTGCAGAACCCCAATGTGGTTTCAGGCTGGGGTGGTCTTGCACAGATGCTATGTTCTCTGTCCGGTTGCTACAGCAGAGACGTAAGGAATCCACAGAACCTGCATCTCTGCTTTATTGACCGAGTCAAGGCCTACAATACCATCAGTAGGCCAAGGCTGTGAATAGTTCTTTGTGCTTTTGGGATCCTTGACACCCTGCTCATCATCATTAAGGACCTTCATGTGGGTAGGCAAGCCCGGGTAAAGTTATGTGGTTGGGAGTCGGAGCCATTTCCTGTTCACCTTTGGGTGCGACAGGGATGCCCTCTGGCTCCTACACTATTCAACATCTTTTTTGACCACGTAGTTTGAGAGGCTTTCCATGGACGTTCCAGTGGAATTTCCATCTGGTACAGGTACAATAGTAGGCTGATCAATGCCCCCATGTGGTCAAGGGATGGCTCCCTATTGGCCAACCATGTTATCTATGCCGATGATTTGGTGATCGCTGCTCATTCTGAGGAGGAATTGGGGGCTCTGCTGTTGAATCTGGAGAATGCTACAAAGAGGTGAGGTCTTACCATCAGTCCCACCAAAACAAAGCACCTGTCTGGGTATTTAGTTCCATCAAATACTCCACCTCCTCAGCTCTCCATGAGTGATGGGGCAGTTGTGGAGACAGTGGAGAAGTTTTCAAACCTAGGCAGTGTGCTTATGGCCGGTTCCGGTTTGAAAGCAGAGGTCTCACTCCAAATCAGTCAGGCAGCATTATCATTTCATCGGCTACGTAACGCTGTATGAAAGCTGCCTGGCCTGTCGCTCCACATGAAGCTTCGGGTCTTCTCAGCTGCGGTCATGCACTCTCTTCTCTATTCTTAGGAAACGTGGACCCCCCCCCGGCAAAACATATATGCCGTCTTGAAACTTTCAGGCTGGCCTGCCCACGATCCGTCCTGAGATTAACCAGGTTGGATTGTGTAAAGAGCTAACAAATTCTCGAAAGGTCTGGACAAAGTCCTATTGGTGAGCTCCTCCGGAAGGTGAGGCTGCGGTGGCTGGGTCATGTAGCCCGCATGCCCAGCCACCGCATGCTCAAGCAGTTGCTGTTTGGCTGGATAGAGGGGGCTAAACGGGTGTGGCATGGGCTACAGAAGAGATGGACTGATGTGGCACCAGAGGACCTGGAGCTGAGTGGACTTTATGAAGACTGGTACCAGCGGTGTCAAGATCGACCTCTGTGGTGGAGGATCATGAAGGACGCTACAGGGCAGTTGGAGGCAGTCACCCTCCAACAACAACAACGGAGGGAGGAGGAGCGACACTCACAACAACAAGCAGAGCGTCGGGTGGTCAAAACACAGCAACTTGGCGCAGTAGGCAGCATAGGTGTTGGATCTGCCAGTCATGTCAGTCAGGCAAAACACAGCAACTTGGCACAGTAGGAAGCATAGGTGGTGGATCTGCCAGTCATCTCAGTCAAGCAACCCATAATGCCTGAGTCTGTCCTGTGACATCCTGTCAGCGAGCCTTCAACATTTCACGTGGCTTAAAGGTGCATATGGCCTTGTACAGGCGCCGTGGTGACGTCACCACCACTTAGTGGTTAATGACGGTTGTTGTTGTTGGGAGTCAGTGTTAGAGATGGGAGTTACAGTATTACAGATAGGAGTCACATTGTTATAGAGAGAAAGTCACAGTGTTTATAGATGGGCGTCACAGTATTAGAGATCGGAGTCACGATGTTAGAAATGTGAGTCACTGTTCGAGATGCAAGTCACAGTGTTCTAGTTGGGAGTCACAGTGTTGGAAATAGGAGTTACAGTGTTGGCGATGTGAGTCAGTGTTGGAGATGGGAGTCGCAATATTAGAGATAGGCGTCACATTCTTACAGATAGAAGTCACAGTGTTAGAGATGGGAGTCACAGTGTTCGAGATGGGAGTCAGTGTTAGACCACTAAGAATTAGAAAAAAGCAAAGCGATAAGTGATTAAAAATTGTTTCAGAATATGTGAAACGTGCTTCAAAACACTAGCGGCTTCAGGCAGCGAGTGATGGGACCATTGTAAACCGCTACACAATACAATGCGTTTAAATGTAACAGTTGCAATTCTTGGCCTCAATACACGACATTAAATTAATGATTCAGACTAATAATAATCAATAAAAAGAACAAAACAAAATGAACGATTTAAAAAACTGAATCACAACACACCCAGAATGACCTGCAAAACGTGCTAAGGACTCACTGTTAATAGTGTACAGCAACAGCGCCCAGGCTGAGTAGGCGACGATGTTAACAACATTGACGATATAGCGGGAAGATGTGGATGGTTAAATAAGTGATAATGAGGTGAGGGTGAGCGTGGTGGGTGTTTTGCTGTGAGTCAAGCGAGGTACAGATACTCTCAGGCGAGCGGAGAAGTGCAGTTGAAAGTGACACCCAGCTCTTGCAACACATGTTGAGGCCTCAGTTGCTAAGTCGAGAAGGCCCGAATTGTTTAAGTGTAAAATATAATGATTAAGGACAATTAATTATCACTAGCGTTATAGGAAATATAAATAAAACCACGGTAACAATAAAGTGATTTAAGCTGCTTCAATTACATGCAAAAATAGTGATTTGTCTATGGGTTGTCGGAGTAGCTGAAAGTTCACCCGCGTGCCCGAACATCCGGATCCATCCCAGCTTATTTCTTTTTGCTTGCTTTGATAATATGCTACTGGCATACTATTTATCTCCATGTTTACTTGTCAATTGCATTACTATCATTACGTGTTGACCCATCACCTTTGCAAAAAAAACTGTTAGAATGATTTTTCACAGTGAAATAAAAAATGTTTTAATGAACCTACAGCATCACCACTGATCCCCAGGCTAAACATATCCTCAACCTCAACACAAACCTAGTCTAAACACGAAGCATCAACTACAACATGAACCCACAACGTTAATACTTGTGATGTTACCTCAAAAATATTTTTTGTGCATTTTGGGTTGTCAGGTACGCATTTAAAAGTTTGTTAATGGGAAGAAAGTCCATTGCTTTGGTCAGACGATTCACAATGGCCATCATCTCAGAAACACTGAACCAGCATTGCTGAGATCCTAAATTATGGGATTACTAAGTTGAAGTACTGGGTCTGATTGTCTTTGCTCTAAGAAGGTTTACATTTTCTTCAGCACTGCCAAGTTTCGGAACTCAAAAACTGATGCTGGGTGTCTCTCTTATGGTATATAATGGCTGTTAGTAACATTGAACCAGCACTGCTGAGTTCAAGACCTATATCTTGATGTTAAACTTAATGTCATTGTCCCCCTGCCAAAAGGTGCACTGGGTGGTACTTAGTGCCATTGGTGATGGCCTTGGTTCATTGGGTGGAAATTGCAAAATGTTTCGACCTTGTCTATTGCTTTCATTGGAAACCACTTCTCACTGGGCTCATAATTGTTGTATTGGACATACTGAGGCACTTTTGCTAAGATCCTTCGTACAGGCTCTAAGAATAGGTCTCTTCCAGGAGGCTCCTCATGGTCTTGTTAAGGCACAACTACGGTTGTGCTGACGTTCTCGAATTAAAACTAGATTTTACTTGTTAATGATGAAATCATTTTACGCGATAAATTTGTCTAGCATTAGTCCCACCATTAAAGACTGCAAAAGGAAAGGGCAGAATAAAATTTTACATTTGTTTTTTTTTTATTAATTCAACCAAGCCCAGCTTTGGAGCTAAGTATTGCAAAATTTTGGCCTATATGTCGTGATCTATTCTTTAAAGACCATGAAGGAGTGCCTCATACTCTTGCGTGACAGAGGACGTTTGAAGGAGAGACAGAATTGACATGGAATATGTAGCATCATCTTCCAGGACCATTCCCTCGCGTGGTGCAAACTTAATGAGTCTACTACCTTTAGGAATTCAGGAAAGGACATTTCTTCACCTAATGATAAATTTTACTCTCCTGACAGCACAGTTGAGATTTTATAATTGGTGGTAAAATTCAAACCATATATTAAAGGAAAGAAAATAACAAGTAAACAAGAATGTTAGTGTTTTGGTAATGGGATATTCTCTTGCCTTTGAAAGTAAAGTTGAGTTTGTTTGCTCAAACTGTAATGGAGCAAAACTCATATTTTAGCACCTCTAATTTTGTGGGAGAATTTTGACATTTCTTTTATAAGGAAGTTCAGATAGATATAGATACCAGCATTAAAAGTATAATTTTTCAATAATTTATGTACAAAAATATACATATTAAAAGATACAAAGTATATGAGCATTAATTAGATATTAAACATTCATGGGTCTGTTTCTTTACCAAACCATAAAATCAAAAGTAGGTCCATCTTAAGCTTTAAGGCCTTCAAGACCATTTTACTAAATGCCACAAGGTAGACACTTCCACAAACACTGCCCATTCAGCAGAGTACATCACCTTAGTACAGAATATATTGAGCACTTTCGTAGTGGGGGGGGCGGCGCAGTGGCCCAGTGGTTAGCGCTGACGCCTCACAGCAAGAAGGTCCCGGGTTCGAATCTCTCGGCTCGGGTGCCTTTCT
>JAZEWT010000001.1:38143092-38154122 GCA_036362905.1 Mordacia mordax
ATGAATAACAATTTAAAGCTTGTTAAGAACTGATTCACCACTGGAACATAAAATTATATATAATTTCATTATACTGTGGGATTAATTGCTTATTAGTACTATATTATACAGCAAATCCAACTAAAAACTCCCTCGGATTTAGACCCAAAGTGTCTTGATGCTTAATTGAGCCATGGAGCAGTGCTCACTTTTTATGCATCAACCTATTGGTGGAAGTGTCACGTTTCCATGCTAGAACCAGTGGTATTCAGTATGCCGAAAAAGGCCAAAGTGGTGATGGTGGGTTGTAAACTGTTTATTTTCACACACATTTCAACTTTATTGTCCATTTTGCCATATGTACAGGACATTTTGAGGATCGAAATGCCGTTTATCTCAGACCCCGGTATACAAGGATTGAAGCACAACCACAAGGGTTTAAAAATACTAGGATAAAATAAAAAAAATTCTATAAAAATACTAATAATTATAATATTTACAAGATAAGTTAAGCTGGGGGTGGGGGGGAACAATAACAAGGCACAGATCAAGAACAAAAACTGTAGTGATAAATATAGTGCAACTAGAACAAATATAGTCTTAATATAGATGACAATATGTGCAAGTAATATGCCATCCACAGGATGAGTAATTAGCAGCAGTTTTTGTAGTGTTCTGTACAAGGTGGCTATTGCTGAGTGTAGGTGTGTGTGCATATATGTTTGTACTATTGGATGTGCAGGTGGTGAGATGGGTAAGTTTACAGTACATAATTTTTGGAGGAGGAGGGGACAGTTCAGCATCCTGACAGTTTAATGTATAAAGCTGTTAAACAGTCTGGTAGAGCAGGCTCGGAGGCTCCGGTGTCTTCTTCCAGATGGCAGGAGGCGGTGAGAGATGGGTGGGGTCACTCAATGCTGGTGGCTTTGCAGGCTAAGCGGGTGTTGTAAATGTCCAGGAGGGAGGGGAATGCAGCACCAATGATATTTCCAACAGCGTTCACTATGCGCTGCAGGGTTTTGCGGTTGGAGGCAGTGCAGTTCCCAAACCACACAGTGATGCAGCTGATCAGAATGCTCTCAATGATGCCTCGGTAGAAGGAGCACATGATGGGTGTCGGGGCTCTTGCTCTCTTTAGCTTCAGGATGATGTAAAGATGCTGCGGGGCTTTCTTGGCCAGTGATGTGGTGATTTTTGTCCAGGAGAAGTCCTCGGTGATGTACACACCCAGAAATTTGCTGCTGCTCACCCATTCCATAGCAGTACCATTGATGGTCAGTGGAGGATGTTGGGTGTGGGCTGTTCAGAAGTAAATGACAATCTGCTTTGTTTTCCCTACATTTAGAGAAAGATCGTATCTTTCCACCACGTGGCCAGTTGGATCACCTCATTCCTGTAGTTTGATTAACCATTGTTGCTGATGAAACCCACCACAGTTGTGTCATCAAAAAATTTGAAAAAATGGTTGGAATTGTAAGTTGGTGCAGAGTCGTGGGTCATCAGGGTGAACAGAGAGTTGAGGACGCATCCTTGGGGGCCCCCGTGCTCAGTGTGGTAGTGCTCAGTATGTTATTGCCGATCCTTACTGACTGTGGTCTCTCAGTGAGAGAGTTCAGTATCCAGTTACGGAATTCAGGCCCAGCAGGTCCAATTTCCTTATAAGCTGGTGAGGGATGACAGTATTGAATGCTGAACTGAAATCTATGAACAGCATTCTCACATAAGAGCCTTTCGTGTCCAGGTGAGTGAGGGCGAAGTCGAGGGCAGAGGAGATTGCGTCATCAGTGAACCAGTTGGCAGAATATGCAAACGGAAAGGGGTCCAGGGTGGAAGGAAGGATGGATTTTATGTGGTGCATGACGAGCCTCTCAAAGCACTTCATAATGGTGGAAGTCAGTGCGATAGGGCGGTAGTCATTGAAACAAGATGGGCGTGACTTTTTTGACACTGGTGGTGGCTTCGAAGCATGTGGGGACACCAGCCTGGCTCAAAGAGGTGTTAAAGATGTCTGTGAGGACATCCTTGAGCTCTTCTGCACAATCTTTTAACACAGGACCAGGTATGTTGTCCAGACCGGCAGTCTTGCGGGCATTAATCATGGAGAGTCATTTCTTCACGCTGGTTGGGGAAAGGTACAAAACCTGGTCGTTGAGAGAGGGTGGTGCCTTCTGTGCAAGCGTGTTATTCAGTGCTTCAAAATCTGCAAAGAAGTTGTTGAGTTGGTTCAGCAGAGAGATGTTGCTGTCACAGCCCTGTGGTGGTGGTTTGTAGTCCATGATGGTCTGGATCCCCTGCCACAGGCTCTGTGTGTGTCTGCTGTCTTGGAAATGACAAGTTATCTTTTGGTGTACAGACACTTGGCTTTCCTGATGCTACAGGACAGGTTGGCTTTGTGTTCTCAGTTCAGCTGCATCACTAGCTGTGAAAGCATTCTGGGTCCTCAGCAGTCTGTGAACCTCCCCCGTCAGCCATGGCGGTAAACGCAGTTTTCGGCCGGTCCTCCTCGGCCACCCCGATCTGCCAGTAACCGAACGCCATATCTAACATTGAGAAATACTGGGACCCGCTCAGGCCGTCCAACATTTCATCCATGCGTAGCATCGCAAACAGGTCACCCATCGCCAAGGCATTTAGGCGGTGGTAGTCAATACAGAAGCAGGTGGACCCGTCCTTTTTTGTGACCAGGACTACTGGAGCCACCCAGAGACTTGAGGATGGCTTGATAATACTGTCCAGAGCATTTCCTGCACCGCCTCGTCGATCCTCACCCGCTCGGGGTCCCCCATGCAGTAGGGCGGGACTCTCACCGGCCGAGCATCTCCGGTGTTAATCCAATGCTGTGCGCGATCTGTCTTTCTCACATCTGCGCAATGCCGGCTGAACACATTCACAAATTCCTGCAGCAGCCTCCGCAGCTGCGCCGCCTTACCTCCCGACGGGGCTGCCCAGTCCACCTGCACCTCGTCGAGCAAAGGGGGATCCGGTGCTCGGGCCGCAGGCCCCACTCGCCAGGCCAGGTCCCACTCATCCTCCATGGACTGTTTTGCCTCCCCGGCCCACAGGGTGTATACTACTCCCAGATCAGTCCATGCTCGTAACGAGTGGATCTCTGCGACCTCCGTCCCAGCACGGAGTTGTATTGGCACGTTGTGGGGATTCAGTACTCTTAACACCAGGCCTCGTTTCGCGACCACCACTGTCGCCGCGCCCACAAGTCCATAGCAACGGGCGCATTCTAGGTGGGGCGTTACTAACATTTCCTCACTGAGCGCGGCCCCATCTCTGCCGCCGGAGACGATGTGAAGGAGTCCCTCGGAATTTGGGCTTATCTGTGCACGGCAACCTACATAGCTGGCGCCATGTTGCCCCAAGTCTGGCCCCGTGCCCCTTGACCCCAGAACTGATGGTCATGTCCTCCGCACTTCCGGAAACTGATGTCACGCCTACCACTCCCGGATTTGACGTCACGGCCGCGCTTCCGGGAGCTGACGTCATACTTATCACCTCTTGGTTTGACATCGCCTTCGTCGCCCGGGACACTCCCCCCTGTCCCGGATGCTCGCTCCCAGCCACAGAACGGAATTTCTTTCCGTGTCGGACCCACCTGCGCGCACCTCCTTGGGACGCACACTGTCACGTTCAGGGCCTCCAGCACTCCCGTCCCAAGAATGCAGGGGTGGCATAGTCTCGTTACCACATAGACGTCGAGGCGACCCCTTGCTGCACCTATCCGAAACACCAGCGAAAGTCACCCGATGGCTTGCAAGTCACCGCCGTTGGTCTGAGTTAGGCTGCAATCTAATGAGCGCAGTCGCCAAGGGTCGACCCCCGCATACCGGCACAGCTTGCGGCTTACTACTGACACGGTGGCACTTGTGTATAGTAAGATCCGAGTTGTGCGTCCTTCCACTGGCCCTGGTACCACCGCGGCTGGCCCCGATAGCGTTGAGTCACTCCCCAATGCTGGAACAAGCCCTGCAGCCCTCGGGATCCTGCTACGGCTCCTGGTACTCCCGACTACCAGGGCCTGTTGTCGTTTAACAGATCCCAAGGTGAGCGCGAGGCCTTGAGTGGACAGTCGCGTCATACGTGTCTCTGCCGGCACCACAAACACATGGCCCCCCCCGGGGCACGGGGTGTTGGACTTGGGTCACCCTGGCCGCTCCGCTGGGACCCCGATAATCGGCGACCCTCCAGTGTCTGTGGTTGCCGTTCCGAGGACCCTCCCATGGACCTTTTCTCTAGAGAGTCTAGGCGCCGCTAGATGTCCTTCATTGTATCGCTCAGACCCGTTGGGCTCGCTCCGTGGTCGCTGCGCTGCAGCGCGGTTATATCTCCCTTGTGTCGGCGGATCCAGCCATGCACCGCGCTCTCGCACGCCAGAGCCCTGGCCTGTATCTGTGCGAGTGTCAGCTCCGGGCGTTCGACGTCCTCTTACCACAAGTCTGTCCCTCGCAGGTATCGGAGTAGCTCTATTTAAATCAAGCTCGGGAAGAACGGGTGCCCCTCCTCCGGGTAAGCCCGCTCGACGAGCGCCGCCAGGCTCTCCACGTCGTCGACTATGGCTCGTCCAGCCATCTGCGCCACTGTGCCAGTTCTTCCTGCGCGGCCGCCGGTACGACCCGGTCGAACCGTTCCTCGGCCGCCTGGCTGAGCAGGGCCCAATCGTCCCTTATCCTCATCTCCAGCGTACCCAGGAACCGTGCCGCACACCCCCGCAGCTGGAAGTGGACCTGCATCGCAGTCTCCATGCTCGACTAGCCTCCGAGATGCCGCGCGCCGTCCACGTGTTGCTGAAAATCCTCCCAGGACTCTGTAGCGCGGCCCTCACATGTAGCGCAATCTTTACATCGCCTCCCCCGGCATGGGTTCGCACTCCGTTTTCTGACTCCAAATTGACGTGACGTGTGAAATTCCCTGGAGTCGACTGTGTCGGCTCCCCTTCACGCGCCATCGATGATCGCGCTTGCCAAGGTGGACTCTCACCCATTCGCTCCAGCACAGGCATGGCAGGACTCTCCATTGAAACAACAAGGGTGTATTTAGTACACCGCGCACCACGAACAAAAGGCCATGTGGCCACTCGCAGACTCCAACAATGACGCAGCCGCTCTGACTCCCCTTTTATTCCCCCCCCCTCCTCACAGTGTCACCGCATTGCGTTAAACCACGCCACGACCTTGACCAATCCGCAACAGCGCGCGGGCTTGCCTCACTCCGACCCACGTGATGTTTACGAGTTTGTCAGTTTACCTCAAGTTGCCTCTGCCTCGTAGCCTTGACACCATGTGACCCTTGCAAACCCTGAACGGGGGAAATTAACGCACTTCCCACATACATTTATCCTGTCACTTTCGAGTCTTGGCACCACATAACAATAACTGCTGCTGACAGCACTTGCACCAGATTAGGTGCACTTTGAGGGTATGTGAAGTGTCAAAAGTCACTGAGTGACTGACAAATGCAGCCTCTGTGCTCCCAATTTGCATGAACAAGTAATAAGCAAGCATTTTTTTTTTCAGTATACACATTTTTACCTGCAAATACCAAATGTGAAGGCTCTACAGCGTTCGGTTCTGGAAAAGGTGCTGAAATGATTCGCACATCTGGATTATCCTAATTCAGAAGCCTGATGGATTCCCAAATTTAAGAAGTCAAATTCTACACCTTGAAGAGTCAACTTGTTACTATTTGACTTTCAGTTGAACTGTCTTCATATTGATTGCTTCGAAAAGCTGCTCTCTCGGGACAGCCGCGTCGATGGCTCTCTCTCCTCTCCTCGCGACGTTTCGCCTCACACGTTGGAGGCATCCTCAGGCGCAGTGTGGGTGCGTAGTTCCTATTGTTCCTTTATATGTGTGAGCGCTATGCATGTGTTTGTCCTTTGTTGTGTGAGTCCGCCTCTGAGTCACCTTGACACTAATTTCCTTATCCCATTCCCACCACCGGAACTGTGATTACCCCCTCCCTGCTTTGTCTGTGGCTAGTCCCCTAATTTGCATTTCATGAAAAGATACCCCTCACATACCTAGACGATCCTCTTCTGATGTCCACACGCACTAGTTCTATATCTATGCATTCCTGACTTCAATAACTGGCCTCCAGGATTGGCCAGTGTTGAGTGTTATTGAGCTTAAATTAACAACAACACGTTGAGGTGACAAACACTGTACTGTTTTCTGCCTATGGTTTGTCTTCATGTTGTTGACATGCTGTTCATTCCCCAGCTTGGATTTGTAAAAAAAACCCTAAAAAAAAAAACGTTTTTGCGGATTTGCCGTTCTTATCTCTTTGGTGTGCTGTTCTCTCCGCAGCTCTGTGCAGCGCTTTGTGACCTTCGTGTGAAAGGCGCTATAAAAATGCAATTATTATTAACTTGTCAAATTTCAGCTTGATAGCTTGTTTGTGACCAGAGATATGGAGGATTCAAAATGTAGAAACTAAATTTATAAGTATACGCTGTGGATGTGACGTGGATGTGATGCTCATATACAGTACAAGCATACTGTATACTGAATTCCGTCAACATGACCCACATACAATTTAATTAGAGTACACAAACCTACAGTGACGCAATACCGCATTAGCATTCTCATCTTAAACCTCATTTTCACTATCTCAAGCATTGTGTGTTAACACCGAAACTGCCACAGCCAATCCAATTTTAGGGAGTTTGAGGCACTACGCATTTTTGTCATTTTCAGGCACAAATTTGCAATACCAACGTCACATTCCCTTCGGTGGTCACACTCGTACATTTTAAGTTAAACAATATCTCTATTGGAATCGTATAATGGCAGATGCTGTAAGTTTTGTCACGTTGAATGAAGCTTATTGTATCGCCACGTTAAAACAATCATAATTCGGGGCTGTCCTCTATTGGTGGAAACATCTGTATTGACGTGGCAGGACCCAGTTTGTTCATTGTATGGTCATCTCTGCTAGTCCACACAGAGGAGGTGCTTATTTAATTTTCCGTGGAAGAAGAGTGATGATCAGTTGAGTCGACTCCTGACTCATTTAATCTAGTTAGTTTATGGTTACTAGTTGTCAAGTGCTCCAAACATACACATTTTTTTTCAACCGAAACTTGCATGCACAGGCCATAAGCAGTAAAGTGTTTTCACCAGTTGCTCAAGTGCAATTGCCTGTCCTTTATTTAACCATAGCCGCCTACTCCCCCTCCATTTACCACCTCTCCCCATGAGATTCATTATCTCTTGCTAGCGCGACTTGTGTAACCATAGCTACGAAGGGATAGTTTTTAAATATTTTTATATATAGATATTTTACAATTTAGTTGCAGTTAATATTGAAATTTGTAAATTTGCAGTGAACTCACACTCTCAGCTGGGCTGGAACAATGTTTCTGCATCAGTAATTATGAACTCTAGGGCTCCAACCCAGGCATTCGCATATTTCTAGCTTCAGCATCTCTCACATGGTCATTATGGAAACCCCTGCTAAGGACAGACACCCAGATCCATGGCTCAAACTCTGGATCTCAGGTGTGTCTGGCACGGCCATTGTGCACCTCCTGAGAGAGAGTACACGTGTTGAAGCATGCGCTTGGTTTATCATGGCTTGACGTACAACAGAGACTCACTGGCAGCCCTTTTGCTGTGTTAAAGAGAAGACACATCTCATCTTCATAGCTTTTATTTAGTCATGTATTCAGCAGGGGCTGCCAATAGCATACTGTGTGCGTGAAAGTGACTGAAGCTTTATGCGTTTGTATTTCTACGTGTGTGTGCGCGAGTCTGTGTATGAATAGGTCGATGCATGTTAAGTGTTTATCTGTGTTGGGGGATCAGTAATTAAACGGTTAGCACACTGCTGTATTATCCCAGACATGTATTTTATTCATGGACATGTGTAACATCAGTGGCAATTGTTAACACTACCTGGTGAAGGTCTTCTCTAGGTCCACTCGACCTAAAATGAGTACCGAGGTTTGACAAAGACAATTGGGAATGGTACTGGGTACATCGTTGCCTCGGGTATCTAGCGGGCATTAATTGTTGCTTATTAAAAGCCTTTTCCCAACAATTTTAAATACAATTTGTGCATGTCTTTTGGAATAATTTTGAAATTGTGTGTGTACGTGGTATCTGTGTAATTGGTTTGGCATGTTAGTATTTGATGGGCACGTGTAAGTTTATCGATCTAATAGTGCTGAGGAGTGTCCACATGTGTAGTATGGGTGTGTTGGTGTGACTTGTTGAGTGTTTTTTTATTACAAATGCTGTGCAAAATTCTGACAAAGCCAGTCACTAAGAGCACTAATGAAGTGCATATATAAGAATGTGTAAGTGTGTTTGCATTTTGTACGTAAAGCGTGGTGTAGTTGTTAGCACACTTCGCTAAAAACTCAGCCATGTGAAAATCGATTTTCACTCAGGGCTAACGTAACCCACAAGCACAAACACCCAAAAACCCTTTCCCATTGGAAGACAGGCACCATCATGCTCTGACTCTTGCACACGTACATGCAATACAATTTTTATTTATAAAGCATCTCAACGTGATCAAGTTTCAAGTCATTGTAGAAATAAGTTTTTTTTTATATATAATGCTGCAGGGTAGTTAGGGAAAGCAGACCCCCATGATATGGGTGTGGATGAAAGCAATTCATGAAAAGGAGAGAGTGGTAGCTAAGGCTATGATTTTGTCACAAAGATCACGGTGAGTTTGGAGATAATAATAATTGCACTTCGAGAGCGCTTTTCACCCGAGGGTCACAAAGCACTGCACAGAGCTGTGGAGAGAACACCATGTCAGCAACAACAACGACGTAAGAACAGCAAATCAGCAACAGTAACGTTTTTTGGAGTTTTTTTTTATATCTAAATCTGAGCTGTGGAGAGAACGGCATGTCAACAACAACATCAGGACAGTTCAACTGAAAGTCAAATAGTGGCAATACATTATAGAAGGACATAAAATTAGCGATAAAAAAATGTATTCTTAAACAAACAAGGAATAAATGTTCTTGAGCAAGCACAGGTCGGCGAGCCATCATCATCATCATCCTGGCATGACAAGAGTGAGCCGCATTAACAGTCCTAGCCAGAGGACTTGAAAGCCTTATAGAACAAGTGAGTCTTGAGACGGTATTTGAAGATGCCGAGGGACTCAGCTGATCGAATCTCTAATGGAAAGGCATTCTGGAGTATGAGGGTAGCGCATGAGAAGGTTCTGTTACCCATCGAATGGAGGTGTGATCTGGGCACATGCAGCAAGCCCGTATTGGAGAATCGAAGTTGTTGTATTGAGGAGGGTGCCTAAAGTAGGTCAGGGATGTATGTAGGAGCAGCGCCATGAAGTTAAATACATTTTTAAGTGAAATGTTGGATATGACTGTTGAAGCACGTTAGACCATACACTACAGGGCTGAATTGGGAGAAATAATTTGGCCTTGGCAACCATCAGCAATTAGCCCACAAAGATTGAGAGGCACACACACACTGAGACACAGAAATACCCACATGATATGAGTGCACATAGACATGGAGATACAATGCACAGAGTCACAGACAGAGATACAGAGATATACACAGGTGCAAATATGCACAGACATATATTAAAGAAGTGCTGGGTGGGGAGTTGAGGTTGGTACACCATTGCACGTAATTTTTTGGCCTATCCAAGAATTATAGTTTTATTCCCACATGTCGGCTGTGAATGTTACTAAATCTATTGTAACACAACTGTGGCCTTAGTTCTAGGTAAAGAAGAGAAATGCCTAATGCTTGATTTGAACAGGGGAAGGAACTTGGGAGTACAGAAGGCCTCAATGACAGTTGTCCAAGATTAAGGAGGGGGGTCAGCAGCAGAGTAACTTCCCATTGAGAAAATATTGATATTGATGGCAGTTTTGTCCAAAGCTGCTAAACCAGATGAGAGAGCCTCATTGTGGAGAATTTGAAGCAGCTGGGTGTAAGGTATGAGTGGAATTCAGGGAAGAGAAGGCTGCTTGATAGCCTAAATAGTTTTAAAGGCATTCAAGGAGGGAAGATTAAGTGGTTAGTTATGTCACGAGCAGAATTTAAGTTGTTGACTGGAGAGTCAATGCTGACTTCTATCACTTCAGACCCAATGGGGTTATTGCGGATGGCGGACAACCCTTGGCTGGGAGTAGCGAACTCGGGGCTCACAACTCCGGTCACTCGCAAATCGGGAAAGGGGTACTGAGGAGTTGGTGCAGTGCAGGGAGTGGGACGCAGTCAGACACCCAGAAACGTGCACTGCAGGCCAGGAGGATCAGAGAAAAAATCCAGTTTGTATTTACTATTCATCTACCTCCCTCTATAACAATAGCAAAATCATAACAAAACCACTTAACTCTAAATCCCACATACCTAGGTGCTTAGCACCCACTGGTCATGCACAAGTGGTTAGCATCTACCATTCATCTCTCATTTCCTTGAACGTGCCGTAGCCGCGCTACTCCATGAACACGTTCTTAACAATGACACCCTCAATCCCTTTCAAATCTGGGTTCAGATTCGGCCATAGTACTGAAACTGCTCTGGTCAAAGTAGTTAATGACCTACTTGTCACTGACGATGAAGGCTTGCCAAGTATTCTTGTCCTCCTGGACCGGAGCGCTGCTTTTGATACCGTTGACCACCCGATCTTACTTGAGTGACTGGAGGGTGTAGGGGTTTCTGGCAGTGGCCTGTATTCGCTGAGCTCCTTCCTACCTGTCCAACTGGAAGCAGTTTGTCATCCTTGGAGGACAAAACTCAGAGATCCATCCTGTTATTTCTGGAGTTCCTCAGGATTCAGTTCTCGGCCCACTCCTCCTCAACATCTACATACAACCTCTGAGCCTATCCTGAGCAGCCTCAATTTCAGATACCATTGCTATACCAATGACATCCAAATCTATTTCCATGCAAGGTCATCTTTCAATGTGTCTGGTCTTTGCATGTCATGCTCACTGTCAACTGTGAAGGCCTAGTTCATTTCAAAATTTCTAAAATGACAGGTAGGAGCTCTGCATTGGCTGAACTTCTACCTGTCTAACTGGAAGCAGTTTGTCAGCC
>JAZEWT010000001.1:38154669-38168176 GCA_036362905.1 Mordacia mordax
CAAACCCAAACCCATCCATGATCACATTTCCCCAGTACTGATGTTTCTCCACTGGTTACCTATTAAATACAGGATTGAATTCAAGATAATCCTTCTCACTTACAAGGCTCTCAGTGGCACTGCTCCAACATACATTCGTGACCTCCTTCAGGCACCCTCCTCAAGACGACAACTTCGATCCTTCAATTCGGGCTTGCTGTGCCCAGGTCGCACCTCCATTGCCCATGTGCGTGCCCAGGTTGCACCTCCATTCGATAGGTGACAAAGCCTTTTCGCACGCTGCGCCAAGAGTCTTGAATGCCCTTTGTTTGAAGATTCGATCAGCTGAGTCCTTGGGCATCTTCAAATCTCGTCTCAAGACTCACTTGTTCCTTAAGACTTTCAAGTCCTTCGGCTAGGACTCTTGATACGACTCGGTGTTGTCTAGCTGGGATGATGGCAATTCTCCGAACTGTGCCTGCTCGGGAACATTTATTCCATCCATGTTTATAGCAGAATTATTATTTTTTATCGCTTATTTTTTGTCCTATTATAATGTATTGCTAGTTTTTGACTTTCAGTTGGACTGTACTGATATTGTTCACATGCCATTCTCTCCACAGCTTGGATTTGTAAAAAAACTCTCCAAAAAACATTATTGCTGATATGCCGTTCTTATCTCGTTGTTGATGTGTCATTCTCTCCGCAGCTCTGTGCAGCGCTTTGTAACCATTGGGTGATGGGTGCTCTAGACATGCAATAATAATTATTATTATACGATATATGTTACATTAAATAATTTACTAATATATGTATTATAAACTCTGATAATTTTTAAATTATAGTTGAAAGTTTGATAATTTTTATATGTTGTTTTGCAGAGATGTGTATATTCAAAACAACACACAAATGTTATTGATGATGATTTTCTGTTCTAATTCCGTTGTTGTTGACGTGCCGTTCTCTCCTCAGCTCTGTGCAGCGCTTTGTGACCCTGGGGTGAAAAGCGTTCTATAAATGCAATCAATATTATTACTTTTACCAGAACAGTTTCATTACTATGGCCGAACCTGAACCCATATTGGAAGGAATCGAGGAGGTCATTGTTAACAACGTGTTTCTGGAGTGCTATTTGATTATCAACAAGTACGTTTTGTAGCTTGCACACTAACAACTTACTTGGCTGTGCTAATTCACTTTATTGTGCCACACACACGCCTTAATTTTATTTTAATTAGCACACGTGTGTGTACATATGCACAGCTCTTCAATACTAATAATAAGTTGTATTCATTATATTGACATTTATTCATCAAAGTATCATTGCTTTATGACTAATTTTCAGCAGGGTCCTGCATTGGGATCTGTCCAATTTTTTTTTGCGAATGTGCAGCTTCATTTGTGAGGAAAACAGAGTTCGTGAAGAAAGCCCATCACACTTAACCTCAGGGGTACATACGTTTAGGTTTGCAAAGCTATTTGCTGTGTCTTAATGCCCTTGCCTGTAACATCTGGCAGTTCACCAGCATTTATTCAAACACACCTGACTCTTAATGAGACACAGTATGTTGAAACTTGTCGAGGGTTTATTGTATTGATCAATGTTGTTGAATGCCATGGAACTGATGGGTTGTGTGAGAAGTTATTTTATTTTTTACGTAGAGATATATATGAAGGAGATCACCAATATTATCAATACCCTCTTAATCTTGTACAGGGTCGTGGATGGCCAGAGCATATCCCAGCGGACAGAGGACATAAGGTGGGGCTATACCCAGGGTGTAACGCGAGTACATTGCAGGGCACTGGGGGCAATTTACTCATCAGACCTTTAACCGAGGTAGCATTGTATCTTTAAAGATGTCTAACTATATTGTATTTACTGTATTACCCCTTCTTGGCCAACTTATCTCTGTGAGATCAGGGGTTTCATAAATCCACACGTAGTCAAGCAACCATGTTTATACGAGACTTGCTTTTGAGAATACCCTTTTGAGGATAGATTGTTGAGCCTTCCTTCTCACTCTTTCCAGATGTTTCACCTTCCATGTGAGAGGCTTCATTAGGCTCCAAATTCTGTGGACGCCTTCAACATTGGAAGTGAAATGTTGCAACAGAGCGGAGATCCACTTGATTGTGAAAGACCTGCTCTTGAGCCATGAAAACCTAACATTGTACAGGCTGATACGATTCTTGCATTCAGTATCTATGTCCAGTCAGTTGTTGCTATGGTCAGTGTTCAGACCCTATGATGCTTGCCCGAAACCTTAGCTAGCATTATAATGACCGTTACGGCAGTGTTATCGACGTATGTTTCGCGTCTCGTTGTCACTGGAATCCGTGTGCAATCCTTGTCGCAAGGCAACCGATACCACGGCGTGTGCCGGACGTGGGACCTCACTACCCGGGGTTAACACCTCTCTCTGCTCCGTGGGTTTCCCGATGCAGTTGCTCGCTACGCACCTTCCTTGCTTTAACTGTACGCAGGACTTTCAATAAAACAACTTGCTGTATACTTTAGCTATGCCCGGCGTTTAGTTGTGTTTCACGTGACCTCAAAGTTCACGTGGCCTGGCACGAGCGTCATGGTGATGTCACCGTGGTAGGGGTGGGGGAGCGGTAGTGTGGCGGTTAGCGCGCTGCACTGCAAACCCGGCAGATATCCGAGGTTGATTTTCTCTCACGGTCAACAATGGTGACGAATGTCTGCACCTCCCCTAGGTCGACTCAACCTTAACGAAAGCTTATGTGGTGCAAACATCAGTACTGGGGAGTCATGCGACTGGGCGAGGTGTTGGCCACCCCACCCTCTTGTGTGCCACGTCCACTTTTATTATAGGTTACCACTTTCAGCACTTGCCTCGAGTGTTGAAGGCTACATGAGCTGGGTAGGGACGTGTGGTGTCTTTAAGGCTGAGTCTATCTGATAGCTGTCACCGAGACTTGAACCCAGGTTTGTTGGTGCAATGCCGCTTCACGTTACACACAGGGCCAAACGTACCCACACACAAAGATCCTACATACAGGGTGTAGCATCGCGATTCATGAAATCACTTAGTGAGGAATAATATTTATTGGTAATTACAGAGATTAAACAAAGTGTTCAACACGTGTTGCATCTTACAGACAAGTGAACAACACAGCATAGCGTCGGCACAGTTCTGTTTTATTTTTTAATATTTCGAACTCTTAGTGAGTCATATAATTGTCGTGGAACATGCAGACCGCTGTCTCCAGGTCGCCCACTCCACATTCCCACGATGATCGCGCTGGCGTTGGGAGGTCCTCCTCTCTCTCAGGACCGGCATACCAGAACTCAACTCATGTTTCATTATAACACGAAAGGCTTTATTGACTGACGCCGAACTCGAAAGACAACACGCGGTCAATGCGTAGTATGGGACAACACTCGTTCGGGCTCAAACACCACAACGCAACTGCCAAACTCCCCTCCCGCGTCCCGCTTTATTTCCCCTCTGATGTCATCACCCTACCTCATCTCAGGCCACACTTTTACCAAATCCAATTAGCTCACGTCTCTCCAAGTTTCCCCCGCTTCGAGACCACGTGATGTTTACCACTTCGGGAGGGACAATTCAACGTCCTCAGATCATACACCCTTGGTCGCCTGAATCTGACCACTTGTCACCCCGGGCGACCCTGTCCACTCACAGCACGGTGAGCCTAACCCCACCTGTTCGCCCTGGCATGGGCATCGTGATGCACCTGTCCTGGCATAATGCGAGGTGACACCACAGAATTATTCTTGATAAAGCGACTTATGCCGTTCTATGTATATTGCTACACATATGCGTTCATTCATTATCAATACCCGCAAAAATATTGGAAATTCGGTCAGCTGAGTCCCTGGGCATCTTCAAATCCCGTCTCAAGACTCACTTGCTCCATAACGCATTGAAGTCCTCCGGCTAGGACTGTTGATGCGGCTCACTTGTACTTGGATGATTGCTCTCTGTTGACTTGCACCTGCTCAGGAACACTTATTTCTTCCTTCATTTGTTTTACAATTATTTGATCTGTTATATTTTATCAATCACTGATTTATAGCCATTATTTTACTTGAAAATTATCTACTCTGAAGCTGTTGTTGATATGCCTTTCCCTCCATAGCTTTGTGCAGTGCTTTGTGACCCTCGGGGGAGAAGCGCTCTAGAAGTGTAACTTATTATTAATATTCGATCAGAAGTCAATTTCCATTTGGAGTTCCACACAGTGCATCTTTATCAGCATTTTTATTTAGCGATTTGCAGAAAACGGTACGAGTTAATATGCCTACGAATGATTATACAAAAAATAATAAGCCATGTAATTGTGCAATATCAAGTGTGCCTCAGGACTATCAATAGTTAGCTACCCTTTACCCATTTGTGTAACGATATGCTGTACTTATAATTTGAGTGTTATTGTGTATCGGTGTTTGAGTATTTGTGTGTGTATATTAATGTACTGTACATCTTTATAGGCTTTATAAACAGTGGTGTGGTTGAGTTGTGTGTCTCATCATGGGTGGGAGTTGATATTTTTCCAGTTTCATAGCAGGCCATTCATAATGGGCATTTTCCAGAGACACCCTGATTCAGCACTGCTGAGATCAAGACATGGGGGTAGGTGTCTGTCTCTCAGGGGCCTCGTAATGGCCTTGTCAGAGACATTGATTAAGAGGTACTGTATTTTGTGCTCAGAGTGTGTGAGTGTGTACTTGTGCATATGAGCATATGTACAGTTTGTGTCATTGTTTTTATACATGTCTATGTGGGGGAGTGGTAATGTAGCCCTTAGCGCGTTGCCCTACGAACCCGGTGACTTTAGTCCGAGTTCCACTTGTGGCCAAAACCAGTGGACCTCCCCCTGGTTAACTCGGTCACACTGTGCAGTGTGTAAACATTGTCACTAGGGAGACAAAGGTGGCCGGGTGTGATGCTGGTCATCCAGCCCCTCGTGTGTCATGCTGACCTTTATAGGTGGCCACGAACAGCACTTGACCCTACAGTATGTTGAAGCTAAACAAGGGATAATTGTGTTTGTATGTGTTTGCAGGTTTATTGTGTGTATATACAAGCCTAATAACCAGAGTTGATATTGACCAACAGATATCATCAGTGGTGAGTGATATCAGAATCAATTCTGGGGAGACAAAGACGGTGAGGAGTGATACTGACCACATCACTCCATTATTCACCGTGTCAGCTTTAATAGGCAGTTGCTAACAACCCTTACAGTATGTGTATGCTACACAAAATATATTTATCTTCAAATGTTTAAATGCGTGAGTGTTCTGAAGGCAGTATTATGATGACCTGCATGTCTCTCTCAGGGCCACCAACAGGGGGTTCATTAAAAGTAGTTGTGTGAGATGTTGGACCAACATTGCTGAGATCCTGGATATGAATCTCATTTTTCACCTTAATTAATGCACATCGTCAAGGATGACACTGTTCAATTCTATAATAAGATACAAATTGATAGCAGGGCATGTTCCACATTCCCAGTCTTTCCTTTCCACAAAAGGCCTTTGTCAGCAATATGGGTTCAAAGCTCATACTTACTGTCATGGATTTGTGAACATTTTTTGAACGCATGCATTGTTTTACATACACAAACATATTGCACACCGAAAAGGATTGGGCGTACACACAAGCTGCATCGACATTCCATTGAAAAGAATTAATAAATGCATGAATGGACTGGGCACTGGATATACGCCACATGTATAAAAAGACAAAAGACATAGGGTTATACATATATACAAATAGTGGTACTCAGGCGGGTAGTCGCCCGATGGGTATAATTGATGTTGTCCGAGAGCAAAGTACTACCTGGAAGGCAGCGGTCACATAATAATGTGGGAATAGTTGCCTGCGTAAACACCAATTTAAGGAGAGTGGAAAGTCAATAATTTCCAACTCGTGAGGCATGCTCTCGTGGGGTTTGTTGACAAGAGGTTGAGGTGCTCCGGTTGAAATCGTGGAGGCACTTCAGATTAGATATTGTTAATGAACTGAGGGCAGAAAGTAACAAATATAAGCAGGCACAAAGAAATACTTGGGTGGCTCTGGGAACAGCGGCTCAATTAACCAGCAGCAGAGCGACGGGACTGTAACCCTTGTGCTCAGCACCAACGATTGTGTCCAGCCGAGACTCCTTATTCCTCATCGTCTGGAGTGCTGCATCAGCATTCTACTGAGCATGAATTCCGCCATGGCCTTCTTACACCACCAGCAGGAGGATGTGAGGGGTGGGTGACTGTGGACCCCACCAGTTAATGTAAATGCATGCTTACATACAGATGCATGAGGACTGGTGCTAGGTGTACACAGACTCTGGCACAACAACTGCCATTCGCCATTAAGTGGCGATGATGCTACAACAACCAAGCCATGCACACTTTGAAACCACGTTAATTGTCAAAGGCTCACTGACAACAGGTGCAGGGACAGACCCGGATAGTAGATGTTGCCTGACTGGGATGACTGGGAGATGCATCACCTGTGTTCCTACTGTGCCAACTTTCTGTGTTTTAACCACCCGGTGCTCTAATGATTACTCCGAAAAGCTGCTCTCTCGGGACAGCCGCGTCATTCGCTTTCTCTCCTCTCCTCTCCTCGCGACGTTTCGCCTCATACGTTGGAGGCATCCTCAGGCGCAGTATGTGTGTGCAGTGCCTGTTGCTCCTATTTATATGTGGGTACTGTATATGTGTTGAGTCATCGTTTGTTGTACGGGGTCTACATCTGAATCACATTAATACTAATCTCCTTGTCCAATTCACACCCCGGAACCTCCCCTGTCTTGTGCATTTCAATTGCTTCACGAATTAAGCTTGGACCTTTATGGCGGATGGCTGCTAGTACTCGTATCTTATCAAAATCGATTCTATGTTGCAATAGTAGCACATAGTGTAGATAAACAACATAGAATCGATTGAGATTCACAAGACAGGAAAGACAATGAACCGCAAACAAGAAATGAATATAAAGCTCAGCCAAACCTGGAGGCCAGTTATTGAAGTCAGTAATGCACAGATATAGAGCTATGGGGTGTGATCGTCAGAGGGGGATCACAAGGTGTGTGGGAGGTTCTTTCATGAGATGTAAATTAGGGGACTAGCCACAGACAAAGCAGGAGGGGGTTATCGCAGTTCCGGGGTGTGAATAGGACAAGGAGATTAATGTTAATGTGATTCAGATGTAGACCCCATGCAACAAAAGATTACTTAACACATACACAGTACCCACATATAAATAGGAGCAACAGGCACTACACACATCACATAATGCGCCTGAGGATGCCTCCAACATGTGAGGTGAAACGTCACGAGGCGAGGAGAGGAAGCGAATGACGCGGCTGTCCCGAGAGAGCAGCTTTTCGGAGCAATCATCATGCATCGAGCCGTGAAAACCTACATCATTACACCTGGTGCTCTGCCCTCCATTGTTGTTGGAGGGCGACTGTCTCCAGCTGCTCTGTAGCGTCCTTCACGATAATCCTCCACAGAGGTCGATCTTAACACTGCTGATTCCAGTCTTCAGCAAGTCCACTCAGCTCCATGTCCTTCTGTGCCATATCGGTCTGTGTCTTCTTCAGTCTATGCCAAGCCCGTTTAGCCCCCTTTATCCAGCCAAATAGAAGCTGCTTGGACAAGCAGTGCCTGAGCATGCAGACTACATGATCCAGCAACCAGTCTTACCAGCCGGAGGAACCCATTTATGGGACCCTGTTCAGATCGTTCCAGAATTTGTGAGCTACTCATACAATCCAATCTGATCCAACCTAGGATGGATCGTAGGCAGACCAGTCAGAAAGTTTCAAGTCGGTGCAAATGTTCTACCAAGGGGGTTCACGTTTCTCAAGCATAAAAAAGAGAAGACATGATTGCAGCTGAGATTATCAAACGTTTTGCATGGAGGGACAGGCCAGGCAGCTTCCACACAGCATTACACAGCCGATGGAAAGATAATGCAACCCGACTGATTCACAGCGAGACCTCTGCTGCCAAACCAGAGCCGGCCATAAGTCTCATCTCATTATCTCATCTCATCTCATTGTCTGAAACCGCTTAGTCCTCTACAGGGTCACGTTGAGCCGGAGCCTATCCCGGCAGACAGAGGGCGCAAGGCAGGAATACACCCGACGACGGGACGCCAGTCCATCGCCGGGCATTGCGGGACAATTTTAGTCTGCGAGCCAATCAACCTATCCAGGAGCATGCTTTTGGACTGTGGGAGGAAACCGGAGTACCCGGCGAAAACCCACGCGGACACGGGGAGAGCATGCAAACTCCACACAGAAAGGCACCCGAGCCGAGAGATTCGAACCTGGGACCTTCTTGCTGTGAGGCGTCAGCGCTAACCACTGGGCCACCGCGCCGCCCCCGGCCATAAGTACACAGCCTAGGTGTGGAAACTTTTTCACTCTGTCCACACCTACCCCATCATTCATGGAGAGCTGATGGGGTGGTGTATTTGGTGGTACAATATACCCAGCATATGCCTGCTTTTGGTGGGGCTGATGGTAGGACCCCATCTCTTCATGGCATACTCCAGGTTCAACAGCAGAGCCCCCAACTCCTTCTCAAAGTGAGCGGCAATCACCATATCGTCGGCATACATAACATGGTTGGCCAATATCAAAAGCCATCCCTTGACCGCACCCGGGCATCAATCAGCCTCCTGTTGTACCTTAACCAGATGGATTTTGCACTGGTACATCCATGGAAAGCCTCTCTGACTACGTGGTCAAATAAGATGTTAAATAATGTAGAAGCCAGAGGACATCCCTCCCTGTCTTACCCTCAGGTGAACAGAGAATGCCTCAACTCCTGACCATGTAGCTTAACCTGGGCTTGCCCACCCTCATGAAGGTCATCAATGATTGTGAGCAGAGAGTCAGAGACCCCAAAAGCATGAAGAGCAACCCACAGCTCTGGCCTATTGATAGCATTGTAGGCCTTAACTCGGTCCATAAAGCAGAGATGCAGGGCCTGTTGGAATTCCCAAAATCTCTGCTGTCGCAACCGGGCAGTTAACATAGTTGGCTGATAGAAAGCCATTCGTTGACCACATCTGGACATCGATCAGCATTCCATTGTACCTGTACCAGATGGAAATTCCACTGGAACATTTTTGGAAATCCTCTCAAACAACGTGGTCAAAAAGGTGTTAAATAATGTAGGAGCCAGAGGATATCTCTGTCGCACCTCAAGGTGAACAAGGAATGGCTTTGACTCCTGACCACATAGCTTAACCCGGGCTAACCCACCATTGCTAAGTTTCTTAATGACATTGAGCAGCGCGTTAGGGACCCAAAACGCATGAAGAACAACCCACAGCCACGACCCACTGATCGTATCGTAGGTCTTGACCAGGTGAGTAAAGCAGAGATGCAGGTTCTGTTTGAATTTCCTACTCTTCTACTGTAGCACCTGGACAGAGAATAAACAGGGCAGTTTCCTGTCCCAAGTGTTTACCCCTCATGATTTCTGGAGCCAGAACCAGTCCACTGGATCTCCTGTATACCACAGAGGTCCAGGTAGTACCAGTCCAGCTCCCAACAGGAGTGGCAGCCTCTTCTCCATAACTAGCATTCGAACATTCTACGTGGCCGTGCACAGCAGCTTTTTTATTGTTTCTGGATGAACCCTGAGGGCAGGTAATGTGTCTCCCAGTACTGCAAAATGGGTTTTTTCCAGGAGTCGTCATGAACACCTGTTCTCCCAGGGCCTCAAGCACTAGCTGAGGTTCTTCATTGACTCATGTTTTTTGGTATTGGAATATCCAGTGGGGGGGTTACCAGTCCCCTTCACCCGCCGAGCGCCCCTGTGACCGCTGTGGATGTTGTGAGCACAGCCACCACAGTGCCACTAACCACCCTCATCACATTCATTTCCACGTAGAGGCTATCCCCACTTCTTACCCGTCTTCTTACACACCGCAGCACAGAGCATAACCCTCAAGAACACATACATGCACTCACCAACACCTACTCATCACTCCTCACCATCACACTCACTACCATGCACACACTCATCAGCACGCTCACCATCACACCCACCCACCCAGCAATACACGCACGCCATCACAGGCTCACTTAACCACACATACACTTTGCCCTGCACATGATTCCAGCACACACATAGACACACACACACACGCGTGGGTGTACAGGGGTTGAGAATGGCATGGCGATGAGTAAAATATAGATTATGGAGCATATTATTTGACAATGTGAGTTGTGAAACCAGTTCACTAGGGTTATTATATTGATACCGTGTTAACGCAACTGCTTCTTATCGATGGTTGACTCTCACGCGGTGAAGCCGTACCTTTTCCCTACATAGCCGGCCCCAGTGCAGTTCCGGGGTAAGCACGCCCCTTGTGATCTCACTAAACCTCTTCCTCTCCCACTACATTGAGCACTCCTACCCATACCTGTGGGTGCCAATGACACTGTCTTCTACATAAGATTATAGGTTACTATTCAGTTGTGTAATATAATCAAGGTCAATAGTTCATTATGACCAATACATTGCACAGCTGAAATATGACTTCCAAAGATCAATCTTGGTCACATGACAACCACCATTTGGTTCTTTAAGGACCATTTTCACAGTTTCATCGTCATCACCACCACTGTCTCTTTTTAAGTCATACAGTTTTTAAACAGTCAATACATGTCATTCAAGCCCTGGTTGTTCAGTTTCGTCATCACCACCAACCATTCTGGCTTCATGCCTTCCCCTAGATCTATAGCAGAATGCAGTTCAGTGATGATATGGGTGACTTGAAACTTAAAATAGGATCAGTGCCTTAATGAAGGTCAACAGTAGGCATGTAACGATTCGAGATTCAAATTTCAGTAAGATATTAACAATGTGATATTAACTTTTTAATATCAAACTTCTTGACTGCCTACTTCTTATTCGTACAATACACAGAGGACTTTTATTAATAAAGACGGAACATTGCCGGCCACTCAATAACCGCACACTGATCTTCCCACTCCGTGCTCAGAGATGTATTTAATTTCAAGTCGACCGCTTCTTTATTGAGATATTGGAAATGACCCAACCCCTTGCCACTTCACAGATGCCTTCCATTCCCCTCCCCCCAAACACATACACACAGACAGCATAATAAATAGGTACGATATGATGTATCAATGAAAATGGATTTTTACGTGCATTATACATGCATTGAATCTTCTGTGTGAGAATACAATTTTTTTTACAACACAATTTTAGGCAAATATTTTTTCTTTAGGCTATTAATTTGCAACAAACAAGGCAGAACAAGAGGACAGACAGCAGGTCAAGATCTTATAAATGAGACCCATATGAGATGGTACAAATCAGAAAATATAAATGAGACAAACGGTACACATAAGTGGCAAAAAAACTCTCGATTAAATCTAAGTGTCATCTACGTTTATATATTTTTTTGCATGCCCCCACCTCCTTCCACCCAATAATGAATAAGGTGAGTTATCACTGTTATTGAAAGAGCGGAAAATGTCTCTATTTGTTTGCATTCGTCTTTCCTGTTTTATGCTGTTTTTTCTTCATGTCTCTGTGTTTGTCTGTGTCTGTCTTCTCATGTCCGTGTCTCAGTGTCTACTTTTATAGCGTTATGTTTTTTTTTATCTACGTCTGTCCCTTTCTATGTCACTATCTCCTTTGTTCTGTTATGACTGACTCTCTTTGTTTTTGTTTTTGCTTTTGCGTCTCTTGAGCCTTTCTGTGTCACTCTATCAATGTTTACATGGGACATTTGCATATACACCAACAAAACCAGGCAGGTAAACCAGGTCAACTTCAGAAACATATTTTACATATACTCTATTAATCATCCAAACGAAATACATCACTGTAGCAGTTGATGTCACTTCAATAGATGATGACCCCAGAGTAATGGATGGTGTATGTGGAGCCATGGCAGCCATTAAACCATACACTCAGCCTCCCACACGTGGTACCGTAACATCATACAACTTCACTAGTCTGCAAAAAAAATATATCCTCAAAGAGGGCCGACGAGGTGATTGTGGACTTCATCTGGTGGTACTGCTTAAGCAGGCATGGTGGTGCCATCCCAGTGGCTGGAGGCCACCACCTTCGAATGGACCATTTTCTGTAGCTCTAACTTATTTCAACAAAGACTTTAAAACACTAATGTATAGCACATTTTCATAAGTGGCATTCAAATTTACCATTTAACCTAAGTGCCTCGGGATCATTGGAATTATGGCGCTATATAAATGCAGAATATTGTGACATTTACAGATGTTAGTGGGTAAAATGAATGGGCATTCTGTAATGATATTCTTGTTTTCCACGATCCAAACTTTCTATTATGTTCTACTGTGATTTCGTTTCTTTTGCGCACTATAAAATTATTCCTTCCACTGCCTTTGGAATACAGACAGAAAATAGATAATTAGGCGGTAGTGCCGATGAGACTGACAACAAATGAGTCAGAGGAAATTGTATCGATAGTAAAAATTAGAGTACACAAAAGACAGAAAATATAATTGAAGCAACACACACAAGACAAACATTTGTTTATTCTTGAATCAAATTATAAGGTCGGAGAGGTATAGTATAATATCTTATATACCTAATAAATACCTATGAAATCCCATATCATTTTTGTACTGCCCCCACACTCATTTTGCTTGCCCATTTTTAATGTTGTGCCACGTGATATTGATATAATGCAACTGTTAAGAAGCATTTTATGATTATTTGATTGCAATTGATTCTTACTTTCATGCTACATGCATGGGATTATTAATATCTTATGGTTTATGTAAATTATATAACAAGGTTACATTCAGGCTGAGGCAAATGAAACTGTTCTAACAAGATGGAACAAATGAGACACGTTTCAAAGATAACAGTAGCCTTTGGACAAACAAGAATTGACACTCGATGAATTTCAATTTTTGGGTTAGGTCACGTAAAAAATGTTTGTCGTAAACCCTCCACCACCCAACAATGGCCACTTAGTTAATTTTGTCAACTTGAACACAATGTGCCAATTGTTCACGATATCAGATAACCAGTGTGTTGGAGAGCAAACTCACAGCATTTACAAAATAAATACGACGTTTCGCTGATAATTGCAATCCACATCATCAGGCAACCCGCACCAACTTGAGACGAGTTCGCTTCAGGATAAAGAGGAAGGAACCGTTTTGATCTCTCTATATAGGGAGGTAGTGATGTCATCAATCGCGGCTTGCTCGTGCTAGGATCCACTCAGGGGGTTGGGAGGTGTGGCAACAATTACAGAGGTATTGAAAGCTTGGTTCGTTAGATTTTAACTCATAACACCTGACTAATCTAATCTAATTAACCAAGCTTTTAATAACTGCCATTTTTGCTACACCCCCAAAGCCCCCATTGGAGCCTAGCACGAGCAAGTGCGCAAATGATGACATCACTACCTCCCCATTTCGGAAGATCGAAACTGTTACTCTTTATTCTGAAGCGAACTCGTCTCAAGTTGGT
>JAZEWT010000001.1:38168315-38181309 GCA_036362905.1 Mordacia mordax
GAACTGACACGTTTTTATCACGTTGACAAACTTTACTAATTGGCCATTGTCGGATGAGAGAAGGGTTTACGACAAACATCTATTACGTAACCCAACCCAAAAAATGGAATTCATCGATAACATTGGTGACGAAAGCCTTCGAATTAAAGTTAAGAATTAACACGTCAATGAAATTGTAAGCCTACAGTTGTGACAATGTGTGGTAGAAAGTAAATCATAATATGCCTCCTAGATACCACAGTTGTGACAATGTGTGGTAGAAAGTAAATCATAATATGCCTCCTAGATACCACTATCACAATGATATTTAATACTTGGCAATAACATGTTACCGACTGTCAGTGTTACATAAGGTGACTGAAACAGGTGAGTTAGCAAACTGATACAATTAGCCCATTCCATTTGTTCAGTAGTTACTGGTCATATAATAAATAATTGATTCACTGTTTAAGATAGATTTCACGTTTCAGATGCATGCTAAACATCTTGTGTGAGAATGGATTGTTTCCGATCGATGAAAATTCTTGTGATATTTTTGTTTTAGGCCAATGTCAAAATATACAAGATGACAAATGAGAAGTTTATGTATATGAGGCAGAGCGAACGAGGTGAAAACTTAGCCAACAGTGGAACAACTCTGTTCTCTTTGCAAGGGTCTGTACATTTATGATCACCACTGTTGACCTCCCACTAGGTGATACTACATATTGTGTTGACACCGCAGGAATGATGATAATGATAATGGACTGAGCACTAACCAAAGTCAGTTAACCCCTTTATCAAAGTGTTCATAATGGTCATGTCAGAGACATTTAAGTCAGTACTGTCGAGAGATAATGTTCAAGCCATGGGAATGAGTTTTCTTACTGTCAAGCTTCGGGATTCATAATGGTCATCTTCAGTTACTGGGCGGTGCAGCACTCAAAAGCAGCATATGAATGTGGTGCCTAAAATTTACACTCCTTCTATGTGCACTTAGCCATAAAAAATCTGTTGCATTTTAAAGTTTTACAAATAATTATTGATGATTTATTAACTCGTCTTCCAGCCAGGATTTGAGAAAATATTCCTTGCTGGGCTATGGGTTTAACATTCATCACGACCACCATTCAAATCCACCTTGGGTGGCTTTTCAAAACAACAAAACACCGTGGCGTTAAGCAAATTAAAATTGAATGCAGGTCACACAGCACTAAACGGGCTTTTAATTCTCTCCAAATTAAGCTATGTCTCCATCCACCGAATATCTCCCAGGGGTTTCATAATGGCCTTGTCAATTCAGTGAAATACTGCTCACGTTCTGGGTTCGAGCCCTGGGGCAGGGTGTCTCTCTCTCACTGCAAGTTCATATTGGCTATCAAAGACACCGATCCAATACCACTGTGGTCTTGTGTTATAGGCCTGGGGCTAGGTGTCTCTCTCAGGGGGTTCATAATGGCCATGTCAGAGACACTAATCTCATACTATAGAGGTCTAGGGTTTGAGCCCTGAATCTGGCTTTTTCTCAAGGGATACTTAATGGCCATGTCAGAACAATGAATCAGCACTGCTGAGGTTTTAGGCTTACACATTCAGGCTCGGTTTCTTTCTTTGCCTCTCAGGGGCTTCATAATGGCTGTCAGGACAATAAACTAGCACTGTAAAGCTCCAGGCCCAATTCAGGTACCTAATTTTCCGCTATGTAAAAGCAAGAGAGTTTTGTCTTTTGAAATGTGTGGCCAATACCACACAAAATCTGCACCCATTATACCAATACTTAGCCAACCTTGGTAACCGATCAGAGTGGTATGGGGTTATGGATGAGCCAGTGATGGCAAAAAGTTAAGCCATTTTCCTGATATTTTTTGCTGAGGTACAGGTGAAGCTCTGCAGCACAATATTTTTATCTCTTCTGTGTGCTTGCCAAACAAGGGTTCTCTTACAAGAACAATTCCACCAGTTTGAAACATTTAGGCTAACCCGGATTGAATGTCATAGATACCTGAAAAATCTGGACATAGTCCCATCACTAGGCTTCTCTGGCAAGTTACTATGTGCTGGCATTCATAGCCTGCTTACTTAGCCATGGTATTACATCCAGCTTGTGTAAGCTGGTTTGTGGGAACCAAATGATTATGGCTTGCACTACAGGCAACTTAACACCATGCGCGTGCGGCCTTATTGTCGGTGGTAGCAGCAGTGTCAAGATTGGCCTCTTGGGAGGGATCATGAAGCTCGATACTGGCCAGTTTTAGGCTGCCGCCCACCAGCAGCAAAGTAAGGTTGAGACACTCCTCTCATTTCAACACCATGAAGCAATGTAGATGAGATTGTGGATGATGCATCTTCAAACTCATTCATTTAACCAATAAAATGTGGGTCGATCTTCTGACCTACAACCAATGCGCGTTCTACACTTATGGCCTCAAAGTACACCTGGCCTGGCACAAGATCTGTAGTGACATTACCACATTTCATTGTATTGGTGAATGACCACGGATATTCTTGGTATCGTATGTATCTATGTGGTGTAATAATAATAATTGCATTTGAGCGCTTTTCACCCGAAGGTCACAAAGCGCTGCACAGAGCTGCGGAGAGAACGGCATGTCAACAACAACATCAAGATAGTTCAACTGAAAGTCAAATGGTAGCAATAAATTATAGGACACAAAATAAGCAATGTTAAAAAAAAAATCAATAAACAAGGACCGAATAAATGTTTCTGAGCAGGCGCAGGTCAGCACAGAGCCATCATCCCGGTACGACAACATTGAGCCGCATTAACAGTCCTAGCCAGAGGACTTGAAAGCCTTACGGAACAAGTGAGTCTTGAGACGAGATTTTAAGATGCCCATGGACTCAGCTAATCAAATCTCCAATAGAACTGTATTCTAGTCTGGGTGTAGCGGTGGGGTGATTCGCACACGCCTCTGTGATCCCGGGATATTGGTGACCTGTATTGCAGGCTTTGGACATAATTGGCAAGGGATGCGTGAACCTTTTTAGAGCCTCTACTAGGTCAACAAAACCTTAACTGAGTAACCTAGTTTGTGTAAACATTCGTACTAGGGAGGCAAATTTAACATAGAGTAACGTTGGGAACACAACGCATTGTTTGTTTTGCTAGCATTAGTGTACAGTATTCACTGACAACTTACCCTGATGCTCTTTACACATATGTAATTTAATGCGCAGATATGTATTAACGTATTCGTCTGCACAAGTATGTCTATTATATGTATGAATACATGTGTGGGCCGGTCATTACTATGGTGCATTCTATTTGATCATTTTAAGTATGCTATCGATCCTGTTGTTAAATAGTCTTCTGCAGAGAAATTTCTTACGGTCTTAAATTTTAGTACCAACACTGAGTTATACGAATCATGTGGAAGGCTAACTTTAACTTGATCTAGTCCAGTCAAACCTAGGATTAACAGTGTTTAAATGCTACCACAGTTCAACAAGTTTTATTATGTATCTATTTGAGGGAAATAACTGGAAAACACAGCAGATCAAGTTAGAGTGCTGTTGGGAAATTGAACCAGATAAAAATAGAATTCTGATGTGCCTGAAACTGAAAGTTTTGAATCTGTGCACATTACATGCTATGACTTATGGACTGGAACCACATACACTTACAGATCATATGGACCAAAAGCTGAAAAGTATACAGGAATGCATGCTTATAATTCTATAGTAACAGAAAGAATAACACATAGATCATAGAACAAATGCAAAGTATGTACATCATATCACCTGTTAAAAAAGTAAGTGAGCAGGACTTATCAATAGAAGATATTATAGTCAAGTTTGAGAGTATAGTAGAATGGCATTCAAAGGTGTCTGCACACCCTGTAAACACCTCAGAGATTGAATGATAACATGAGCTTTATGGATCGTTGCATTGTAAGACCATTAGGGATAGCTACGACTTGGGAGTGCCTTCATTCAGTAGTAGATAGATCATGGCTGATTGTGGAAGGTGTTGACACATCCTTGGCTGGAATAGTAGCTAACTCTAGGGTACAATTTGAAACTCCCAGAGGTGAAACGTCTTAGGTAGCTTGGGCTGGAGTTGTGCTGGCAAGACGAACAGAACTTGTTCTGGTAACGACATGACCACGAGGTAGCCGGCCTGAAGCTGAGCTGTTTCTTGATTTGGTTCTCGAGCTGAGCTGGCGAGATGTGCAAAACTGGCAAGGAGGGCCGAGCTGGTAACGAGGTCATTTAATAATTTGGCAAGACATGCCGAGCCGGTGACGAAGTTGCTTGCACTGGAGTCGCGCAGCATTGAGGTGGGAGTGCTGCTCAAGGATGCAGACCATGTGCTGGAGGTCTCTATGCGATGAAGTTGAAGGGCGGTTCTTACGAGGCGAGTGGTCTCTCGAGTCGATGCGACCTGCAAGTAGGAGGTGTACCACTCACCAACACTTCCTTTTACGAGGATTGATTGTGTTTTTTTTCCTATTCCCTCTCTCAAGTCCCTACTCTGCTCCTATTTCGCTGCCGCATTACTCCTTTGCGACCTCTCCTTTCACCCCATAGTTCCATCTGCCCCTGCTTGCATATTCTTGCACTTTCTCGTCCCCTATGGTCCTCCCCTTTGGCAGGGTTTTTTGGTTAACCTGACAATCAATGCCACAGGCCCTATCTGACACTGTCTCAGGCCATATGCCCGTACAGTTGTCAGGCAACACACCGAGCCGGTCTCCAACGCTACAGACCACTCGTTGTCGCGCCCGTTGATCCCGGGACGTGCTCGCACTTAACTTCAGGCGGCGGCACCACCAGAGAAACTTCTCACTTTGCAGAACTTTATTTAACAACTCGCTCGACACCACTCTGCGCTGCACACGCCAACTGAACTCACTCCAACATGCCGGTACATCGGCGCCGAGCTGCGCACTCCCGTCCAAACAGCCCGTTGTTCTTCATCATCGTCAAACCGTCAGCTTGGTTTCCATTCACCGACTCTCTGCAACTTAATGCTAGTCGCGCCTTACATCTACCACCACCTTACATCTACCACCCCCCTCGTGCTTATGTGACATCTGACATCCTATCCTTTCGGTCGTCCTTTATGTATACACCACACGCACACCACCATCTTCCTTTCATTCCTTGAAGTTCCTATAACCCCCCTCTGGTCAACCATCCTGTAGCAACAACACTCCGTGACCCACCATCACAGCTAATCACACACGACCTGCGCTCGGCCCATTTCCAACACAGCCCTCTCCCGGCTCAAACCCTGGGTGTGTGTGTGCGCCAAGGTGCACCGCTCGTCACACACGACACCCCCTCTCACCCCATGACATCGCGACCCTTCCCTCTCGGCCTGATCGCTGGGTGTGGGTGTCCAGGTCCACCTAGCCTGGCACGGCGTAGGGTAGGCTCATCTTCCTCCATAAGCAAAGGTCTCTATGCCCGCTCTTGAGTCCTCATTATTTTGGTTGAGGAAAGCAGCCCCGATGTTGTCAATACCTCGAATTGCCCTTATGTGGTAGCAGTAGGGCTGTAACGGACAGCGCCCATCGCATAACTGAGCTGTTTTGCAATTGAGAGCAGTTTATGAACACGAGAAGTTTATCGTCAGTTTCTAGGGTAAACTCCCTCCCATATAAGAATAAGTGGAACTTTTGGACAGTCTAGATTAATGCGAGTTTTTCTTTTTCTATGGTAGAGTATCGGGTCCCGTGCGGCAGGAGCTTTCGACTTGCATAAACGACTGGGTATTTCTGTCCGTCATGCTCCTGCATGAGCACTGCACCCACTCAATTCGAAGTATCCCTTCATAGAACAAAGTCCTTGGTTTCATCAGGAAGTTTCAGGACTAGTTTATTCACCAGTCTCGTCCATAGTAAATCAAAGGAAGTTGTGGCATCAGTCCATATGAAGTTGTTGGGTTGACATTTACTTTGTTATGTCCATTAGAGGTTTTGCTATGTCAGCATAATTAGGAATTAACGTCTGGTAATATCCAACTAATCCCAGGAACGATCTCAACTGCTTTTTCGTGGTGGGATGTTTGGCTTGCATTATTTTTTTGACTTTGTCTGCTTGAGGAGGAGATTTGCCCCTCGCAAAACAAGTGTCCCATAAAAGCCATTTTGGGCAGCTCCGGATTGATTTTGGCATCTCGCCACACCTCTCCCTCCTGAGCCTCCGGGATAAATTTACCTCGGACTCAGCCGCGTTAGCCAATTTTTGCTTGAAAAGGGCCTGATTATTTTCTACAACATCTATATAGACCGTTTCCAGGCAAACCACAACCAGATCATGTTGGACCTCTTGTACGTTTAGCATCTTGCGCTCAACGTACTTCTTCAACAAATTTACGTGGAAGACCTTCTCTTTATCATTTAATTAAAGGGAATTGTCTGCCAACCCAGGTTTCCGAGTTATGGTAAAGGTGCATTTCCACTGCAGGAACAATTTATTCTGCTCAGTGGGCAGAAGGATCAAGACTTTGTCTCCTATATCCATGTGTTGGTCTCTGGACTTTCAGTCAGAAATTTTCTTCTATCCGTCTTTTTTTGTCTGGTCAAGACTGCTGAGCAAATTTACATGTCTCCTTCAGTCGGTTCTGCAAATCCAATATGTATTGATATGTTGTTTTCTTCTGATAAGTGTCCCCTTTTGCCTGGAGTTTTCTAAGAATTGTCATGGGTCCTCTGACAATCCTACCATACAATAACTCAACAGGTGAAAATCCCAGACTCCCCTGTGGCACATCCCGGAAAGTGAATAATAAGGGTGCTCAGAAACGATCCTATTCTTCTGGTTAATTGTGACATGTATCTGAGCATCCCTTTTTTAGTGTCCCATTAAATTTCTCTACAAGCCCATTACACTGCAGGTTATAAGGTGTAGTGAACAACTATTTCATAGACACAAGGTAGCTTATTTGCCTCATCAGATCTTATGTGAACTGTGTCCCCCAGTCTATCAGAATATCCCCGGGGAGTCCCCACTTGTGAAAAAATCGTCACTAGTACCTCTGACACCTCGACCGTGTCAATGCCTTTTTGGGCAACAGCCTCTGGGTATCAAGTTATGCAGTCCAGCAATATGAGGACATATGTGACCCCTGGTTGTTATAGGGAGTAGCCAAATGAAGTCCACTGCAACTCAGCAGAACGGCATATCCATTATTGGCATTTTACCCAATGACACCTTGCATACCTTCCCCTTAGCACACATCCATTCACAAATGTCATAGGATTATCAGAATCTTTGGACATACCCCTTAATTCCTTGCCACCACAACTGAGGTGATACTATCCAAGGTTTTTCGTGCTCCTAAATCTCCTCCTACCAGAGTTGTGGCCTAAATCCATTACTTGCTCTCTCAGTGGTTGAGTTATGACAATTTGATGAAACTGTTCTTCTTGATCAATGTGTGGGGAGTTAAACTCTCTACAGAGAATTATCTTTTGCACGACCATTCTGGGCCCTTTATCATCCCTTTTCTCTACCTCGCTAATGAGTATTTTTCATGCCTTGGTGAGTGTAGGGCCTGCTTTTTGAGCCTCCTGAAGTGTTTCCACTGTCATGCCTTCAGTGGGATCACGTCCTATGCATAACGGCTTTGAAGGTTTCTTCTCCCTTTGTCACTCCTCGGGTTTGAACCACCTGTACTAACTCGACATTTCCCTTCTGATCTGTTCCCTCCTGACTATCGTTCATTATTGGCAAGGAGGAATCTGTCCACCCTACTGCATCAGGAACGTTCCCTATTTCAACTTCGTAAAATTGGTCACTGTCCAACGCTTGGACTTCGTCTGAAAAGTAAGGTATGTCCAAGCAAATATTAACTTTGGGACATGTTCTCGCTGTTCCATTCATGAGCACGCATGCGCGTGTCTCACCAGTCCTCTGCCTACGACAAGGCTTTGTTTCACCACTACACCCGTACATCCTATGTGTCTGAGCACATTGACTGTCTGTGGTCCTTACAGTGTCTGGATGATGCCTTGTACCACTAGAGTTCTAGAGCACTCTGCCCATATTGCCAATATGGGAACTAATCCCTTACTTTTAAGTTAGACCCACTGTTTCACTCTTCCCTTGGTCTTCACATCCTGACCCGCTTCTTTTCTGAGTATTTTGTTCTGGGTCTTAGATGTTTCCATTGACTTTATAATCGCCCTGTCGTGGTCTTCACGTTTTTGGGCACACCTGTAGTCAGAATGCTCCACTCCGAGGCTGAGAAATTTCTGTGGGTCTGATGCCGCTTTCCTGTGAGCTCTTGTCTCTCTCAAAGGGTTTTCATCGCATTGGGGTCGAACCTTGCTGGTACCAGCACTCCTGTGCAAGATGTCCCATTTCACCACAGGTCTGGCACCCTATTCTCTGTTCTACCTTCCCTGCTTGTCTGTCAACTGGTTTTGAGGGCAAGGGTTTTAGCAGATCCTGTGTATGCTTTACCCCTGACACACTGTGATTAACTGCTCTGCTCCAAATGCAGTAAGCCCAATTATGTGGGTGAAGTGTCGCTCCACATTTCTGACCATTTCTTGGACATTTGTCATCTCTTTTTTCAAGAACATGACTGAGTCTCCAGAGGAATTTTATAGAGCTTATTCCCTCATGAATAGGTCAAGTAACCCCTTATAATCCTGGTCAATACCACTGAGTTCAATTCAGCGGTGTAGGTAGTTTTCCAGCCTTAACAAAAACTGAGAAAAAAAATCTCTCAAGTTTGGTGCCTGGTTCCTCGAAATTTCACTCAGTAACCCTATTCATTTACTTGGAAGCTCTGCATGAGGTTTTTCTTTATACGGTCATAGTATTTGGCCTTTTCTACAGTTCGCTTCTGATAACCACCAGGGTCTTTCCAGTTATCAAAGCATTCAGATTCATGGCCCATTCATCACATGGCCATTTGAGACAAACTAAATAGCGCTCGAAGCGTAAGACGAAAAAAGTGATTGTGTCCTTGTGTTCAACAAAGGAAAACAATTTTGGGACGTTAGCACTAGTATGCACTGGGGCCTTAGGTTCGGTTTCCACTTGGGCTTGTATCCATGCGATCCTCTCTGCATTTGATAACTTTCCCTCTCCACTGCTAGTTTCATCTAGCTTCCATTCTTTCTTTCTCTCGTTGCAATTCCCTCTCCCGTGCTCTCATCTTTCTCTTGCCTTTCTTCTGTTTCTCTTTCATTCTCTTTCACCTTTTCCTGTATCTCTATTCTCTGTTGTTCCTTAAAGAATATCTGCAAACCTCTCCCTCACAACCTACTTGTTATCCCATTTACATGATTTCTGACTCAAAATTTTCTTCAAGTTTCTGATGGCCCAACTTGCTCCAAATACCGCATGCACCAATCTCAGACCAATTTTCCAAATTGTGAGTTAGCTACTTTTATCCCTGACGAGCCTCAAATTGTTATTTCGAGTTGGGACACCCTTGGCTGGAGTAGTAGTGAACTTAGTGCCACAACTTGGAACTCCTGGAGGAGAGACATCTTCCGGTACTCCAGCTCAGGAAATGGGGGAGTTAGAGATTGATGCGGTGCACAGAACAGGACGTAGCCAGGCACCAAGAAAATCGACTGGAGGCTAGGGTTGAATAACACCCAATATTTATTTACCCATTCGTCTCTCAGCCTCTATATGAAATGGTAAAACCGCAACACACCCGGAATCCTAAGAAATCTGATGTATCTAGGCATCTAGTACCCCCATCTGAACCCACAACCAATTAACCCTATCAATAAAGCATTCAAACAGGATGCTGCATGTCTGCGCATCAATCCTACATTAACGTGCATCTCTATGCGATTGAATCTAGAAGACCCTTATCAACTTGGGTCCATATGTGTGTGTACACTTGTGACAATCCAACTTGTGTCGACTTGTTCGTGATGATGAGGTAGCTTGGGCTGGAGTTGCACTGGCGAGATGAACGAAGCTTTTCCTAGTGTCAACGTAACGATGAGGTGGTCGGCCTGAAGCCAAGCTGGTGAGGCGGGCCGGGCTGTTTCTCGAGCTGAGCTGGCGAGGCGGGCTGAGTTGGTGATGAGGTCACTTGCCAAGCTTACAAGACATGCCGAGCTGGTGATGAGGTCACTTGCGCTGGAGTGATGCAGCATTGAGGCGGGGGTGCTGCTCAGGATGCAGACCACCTACTGGAGGTCTTGCTGCGATGAAGTTGAATGGCGGTTTTTACGGGGCGAGTGGTCTGTCGAGTCCATGCTCCCTGCGAGTAGGAGGTGTACCACAAACCAACACCTACTTTTATGGAGTTTGGTTGTTTTTTTCCTATTTCCCTCTCGCTTTCAAACTCTGCTGCTATACTGCTCCCGCATTCATCTCTCGCGACCTCTCCCTTCACCCCGTACCTCCATCTGCCCGTTCTCACAAATTCTAGTACCTTCTCATCTCCTCTGGTCTGCCCCTTAGGCGGGGTTACCTGGTTACCCTGGCACCATCACTGTTACATGCCCTGCCCAACACTACCTCTAGCCACGTGGCCATGTGTATAAGGCTCCGTTCAATTCCATTCAATCTCACACCAGACTTTATTTACCCAACACACACACAAACACACAGTCAAGCTCGTGTTTGTGACATTGATAATCCTGATGATGAAATACAGCCACAATGTAAAATGCAAAACAATATAGTGCCATGCAATATAGTTCCCCAATCTATCTCATAATAAACTGATCTCATCAATCCATCTCCATTATGGACTTAAAGTCAATTGAATGCACTCCGTTGCTTAGCCGCATTCATTGGGAGGCTGGGGTCACACACGTGGGAGATAGCCCGGTGCTAAATGGTATTACAGCCCAGCAACAGCAATGTATCATGATCATTATCATCAATCTGTCATGATCACCATCAATCATCATCATGCAGTACTGTTGATATACTGTTGATAATAGTAACTATCATACTGTTGCTGTACACGAAAGTAATTTGTGTCTACAGCAACTGTTTCGATGAAACTTCTGTCATCCATGATTGTGTGAAGTATTTTGTTGCATAGCTCCAATTTACCCATAATCACTTCTGGGTAACTCATACCTATGGTTGATTATTGTTAAATAAAACGAAAACTACCTGCAGATAATAGGGGTGACTTGGAGGTGCCGTGAGTAGCGCTGCTACCTCACAGCAAGAAGGGCCTGGGTTCAGTCCCCCGGCTTGGGAGCATTTATGTGTGGCGCGTATGTGCGGAGTTAAGGAATAGGGGGGGAGGGGGCATCGTGTCCCGTCATGCGGTGTCTCGTGATGTGGTAACTCACGGCGCCGAGGGGGGTTATAAGGAGTACGGGTTGGAGGGGCAAAAGAGTCTCCGGGGGGAATTGTAAGGAGGAGACGGCGTCACGATGTAGGAGTTCGTTGTGGGCCGCTACTCCGGCCGTGTGTTGCTGGTGTTAATAAAGCATCGAATATCAAGAAATCTCTGCTCATCCGTGGTCGCTGGCTGATCTATCGCGGAGTGAATGCTGATTCTCGCCGTGGTGTTACCGCTGTAAGCCGTCACAAGCCCGGAGTCAAGGCCGTGGCGTCACATGTATTATCCCCGTGGCTGCGTTGGTTTTTGCCAGGTACTCCGGCATCCTCCCACTGTCCAAAAACACGCTGTTGCCTAGGTTAATTGGTCTGCTGAGTAAATTGCACTAAAAAGTGCCCTGCGATGTATTGGTATTACATCCTAGGTATAGCCCCGTCTTGCGCCCTGTGTATACTGGGATAGGCTCCGGTCCCCTGCAACCTTGTACAACATGATTAAGTGGTTACTGATACTGAACTGAACATTATCGTTCTTGCAGATTTTGCAGGCAATGTGTTTGGGGTAACCAAAAAGGGTGGAGTACATTAATTGAGTCAAGTTGTAATGTAATGAATAGATGCTAGTTTGAGCAGCAGCTGGGTTAGGGAACTGGAAAAGGCAGTTGCTGCACATTAATATAGAATATCGAGCAGAGATGTGTTGTAATAGAAAAAGAAAACTACATCGTTTATTACACGAGGTTACGCACATTCTTACTGCTTATACACTTGTTGCTAACCCAGGATGTGAGCCACAATGTGTAAGTGGGCAGTGAAATTGGGTTTGATATTGCCAGATATCATTGACGTAGAAATATATTGAGACATTAAAGCTGCAGAAGGTTTTGCCATGTGTGGGGAGTTACTGTGAAGCATAAGGGGCCAAGGATGGAACCTCAAGGTAGTTTTACACTATCCGCTAGCATTCAGTGGGTGAACCAGTCCAGCCACGCTAGCATACTTCCTGTCTTTAATAATAATAATTGCATTTATAGAGCGCTTTCCACCCGAGGGTCACAGCGCTGCACAGAGCTACGGACAGAACGGCACATCAACAACGAGATGAGACAACAGCAAATCAGCAGTAACGTTTTGGAGTTTTTTTTTTAATGGCAATTGTCCAAACGAGGCTATAGGCAGCAGATATGTATGAGCAGTTTAAATAAGTAAGAAAAAGGCTTCCGTTTAAATATTCTATTTCCACGGAGGGTTGAGATGAGGGTGAACATTTTCAGGGATGTTGGGGGCCTTTGTAGGTTATTTTTAGAAAAGGAGTGACAGCAGTAGTCTGCAGGACTAGTGGTATTATCCCAGAAGATATGTAGGCATTGCCTTCATAACGGGTTCTTAGACTGCCTCTGAGCCTTGGGGAACCTCACCAAACTCCAAAAACCCTTTTGTGGCCTGAGATTGATTCGCGGAATGTCACAAATATCCCAAAACCATTAATATGCTTAAGTATAGTTTTTTGAACCTGTCATTAAAGAATGTATACATATACTATATTTTACGTAGTATTTCTTCGATGTCGAAGGTATTTTTTTGAATAGAGAATAACTCAGAGGCGTAAGAAACCACAGAGAGGCGGGAGGAAGGCAGCCACACGGTTATCTGGCACCAACGTTTCCTAAACACTGTGTCCTATATATTCTATTATCAACCAATTCAGTTCAATATCAGAACTCAGTTAATCCTGTACAGGGTCGGGGGGGGGGAGCTT
>JAZEWT010000001.1:38195346-38220785 GCA_036362905.1 Mordacia mordax
TCACGTTGAATCAGGCTCTACCGCGGTAGTTTGCACTCCATCAGAAGGCTCAAGCTCATAAATGCGGTGAGGGCCTTACAGTTCTCCACTGTGTTGCTGCCGACATCTGACCGATTCCGTCGCCAGCCTTTAATTCATTTGAGCATATCTCTCTGGATTGGAAGTCAGCTCAACCTGTGACGTTGGTGCTGCTCTACCGCCCACCTGGAGCCTCCACTTCTTTTGACAATTAACTGTCTGAGCTGCTTTCTAAGCTGTACACCAGTTCTGAAAGGATCCTAATTCTTGACGATTTGAACATCCATGTTGACTCTCTAAAGAGTCCTCTTGCATGGGATCTTATAGCCACTATTAACTCACTTAGCTTCACTCAACACGTGACATCTGCCACTCACAGATGTGGCCTTACTCTCGACTTGGCTTGTTCATGGGGTATATCGATAACCAACCTGTCCATCACTGATCCTGGTCTGTCTGACCACTCTGCTGTGTGGTTTGATCTTCAAGTACCGCCTTCCATTTCCATCACCAAGCGCCAAATCCAATTTCTAAACCTTAACGGCCTCACTTCAGACATTCACCACAGCAATCAACAGTTCATCACTCTCTGCCTCGACTCACTCTCCCTCTGATGCGGCAGTAGAAACTTACAACAGCCTGCTATCAAGCATATGGGATGATTTGGCCCCATTAAAATCACACCATGTCCCCCTAGTATCCTGCTGAACTCCGAGATCTCAAGGTGAATGCACGCTGGGCCGAATGGACTTGGAGAAAATCTGGCCTCACCGTTCATGCTCAAATCTTAAAGGAAAAGATCAACCGCTACCGGAAGGCACTTGACTGTGCCCGTACCAGCCAACTTTCCAGCATTCTTGCTGATATTTGCAAGAAGCCCAAGATTCTTTTATCGACCATTAATCGGCTTCTTCGTCCAACCAGTCACTCACCCTCACCTCTCTTTACTAATAAAGATCACCGTATCTCTACCCAGCCTCAACCACCAACCAATACCTCCATAAATATTCCTCCACCTACCTTGACCTCAAAACTCCTGTAATTTTACGAGTTAACAGAATCCAATGTCTCTTATTTAGTTACCAGATCTCGGCCCACAAACTACTCCCTGGACCCCTTTCCATCCAAAATCATCTGGGCAAATTTAAAATCCCTTGCCACTTTTGTCACTAATCTCTTTAATAACTCACTTCGCTCTGGCATAGTTCCTCCACTTTCAAATTTACTGCAGTTACCCCTCTGTTTAAAAACCCAGTCTCAATTGCAACATCCCTGATAATTATTGCCCATCTCAAATTTATCATTTCTCTCTCAGGTCCTTGAATGTGCAGTAACCACGCAACTCCAGAAACACGTTCTCAACAATCACCTCCTCAATCCCTTTCAATCTGGGTTCATATTCGGCCATAGTGCTGAAACTGCTCTGGTCAAAGTAGTTAATGACTCATCACTGCTGATGAAGGCTTGCCGAGTAATCTTCTCCTCCTGGACCTGAGCGCTGCCTTTGATACCATTGACAACCCGATCTTACTTGAGCGACTGCAGGGTATAGCGGTCTGGCTGTGCCATACATTGGCTGAGCTCCTACCTCTCCGACTGGAAGCAGTTCGTCAGCCTTGGAGGAAAAAACTCAAGAGATCCATTCTGTTTTGTCTGTCAGCTGAGCCCCTGGGCATCCTCAAATCTCGTCTCAAGACTCGCTTGTTCTGTAAAGCTTTCAAGTCGTTTGGCTAGGACTGTTAATGCTGCTTACTGTTGTAGTGCTGGGATGATGGCTCGCAGCTGACCTGTGCCTGCTCGGGAACATTTATTTCTTCTTTGTTTGTTAACGAATTGTTTTTTTTAATCGCTTATTTTACGTCCTTTTATAATTTATTGCCATTATTAAATTTTCTGTTTATCTGTCCTGATGTTGTTGTTGACATGCTGTTCTCTTCACAGCTCAGATTTGTAACAAAGCAAAAACAACGTTATTGTTGCAGATTTTCTGTTCTTATGTCGTTGTTGCTGACATGCCGTTCTCTCTGCAACACTTTGTGACCCTCGGGTGATAAGTGATCGAGAAGTGCAATTATTATTATTTTTTGTTATACGTCTTCTATATGGGCGCTTTTGTTAATCAGCAAAAAAGATGCAATTTTCATTAACATTTGTATAAATTGTAAATAATCAATTCTTATGTGCTCTGATTGATGCTTTTATCATGAGTGTAACAATTTATTGAATTTTAGAAATCTTAGCATTTCATACTGCACTGACATTCTGGCAATCTAATAGGAGCTATGTGCAGTGTTGTAAGGAGCCATGTGCAATTTTAAGGCCTACTGACAAAATTTAATGTTTGTGCGGAATAGTGCCTGAAACTGGTTTTCAGCCCTTTGATTGCACAACATGTCTATATTGTATCTAGGCTTTCACATCTATCTACGTGCAATGTTAGATATATGACATTTTATTCGTTTTTTATAAGATCCATATTCAGTGTTACCAGCTACGTAGGTACTGCATTATCAGTTATACCATCTGTGTACGCATATGTCATGCTAAAGCGATGTAGGAAATGACACTTCAATAATGGACTTTCCAACAAGTCAGTTTGTTTCATACTTAATTATTTTCACAAATTTGCAATGCAATTACTGTGTGCCATTCCATTAAACTGTCATGTAAGCTGGACAATTTATTCAGTGTGTTTATTGTTATTTTACACGTACGTTGTGTATCAAGCAACAAATTAATTAAATCTCATTATTGTGTGAGGATCCCGACTTGAATAGTCGTGTGCATTTTGACGTAATTTCACCAAAAAATGTACAAAACTTCGAAAGATGTGTTATTTATTACAATTTTACGAATGACGTTCAGATGTTGCGAGAAAAATCTATTTTAACTGCTTACCAAAGCTATTCTTTTGGGATAGCCATGTCAAGCGCTCTTCCTCTCTCCTTCATATCGTCTCTCCTCCCACGTTGGAGACATGCTCGACACGGCTATCCTGAAACAAGATTCTCGACATGTATATCCCGAAATAATAGCTTTGGTAAGCAGTCATCGTGTATCAAGCCGTGACAAACCTACAGTAGGACATTTTAACTCTTGTTTAATTCACAACAGAATATAACGTGCTCTGAGAATCAGATTCTGCCACCTTGGGGATTTTTTGTGTTTAGTGCTAATGCCCGAGGCATAAAGAATGAGACTTCGGTGCCTTCAGGATTCATAGGAATCGTTTATACCTGTGGTTCAAGAAGCAAGACCTGGGCACCATTAAGGTTCAGTGTTCGGTGGTAAGACCTGAGGCTTGAGTCAAGCAAAGACATATTAGTGATTATTGGGATTTATTGTTTACTCGGCCCGTCTTCATTTTCAGATTTATAAAATGAACAACACCGCCTTCTGGCAATATAGTTATTTTCCAGTCTTGGGAATGTAGACTTTGCACTGCTTGCTCAGGCTAGCCACTGGGGATTAGCATGTCTCAATTATTTTAACAGGGGGACATTGTGATTGACTTGACGCTCTTAATTCAAACTGTCCACGAGTTAAGGAGAGACATGGTCCAAAAACAAATAGCGTTTTTTTGTAGTACAATGCTTACAGACTGTTCCATTGTTGTGGCAGTGACATCACTACAGCGTTTCTTTCAGCTCTCCTGAGAACCTCTTTAAGGCCTTTTATTATCATTAACAAAGCGCTAAACTTATTTAGGACAGCCAAAGGCACACTGTATATATTTGTATCTACTACAATAGAGCTGATTTTTTTTTGGGCTGCATTCTTTAAATGATAGGACACCTATCTGCAATATTTATCAGTGCAATTGGCTTTATATAGTTGCGTTAATGAAGTGGCAATATCATCTGCTATTGTAGTATTTTCTCACGTGGGTTAACACCACCCTTCCCGCAACAAATAATTTTCCTAAATGTCTCCACGTTGACCAACTGATCGTCGTGTGATCATTTTGGCAAACATTGTGTTTGCGTCTACAGAACTAGCCAGATGGACAAATAAAAAAGCAAACACATTTTCCAGTCCCGGGTCAAAAACTTAAAATGTGTTTATTCTTTGCTGTATGTCTTGGAAATAACCGTTGTGGACATGCTGAGATATACAAGTTGGCCCAGATATCGGGGTGACCCCAATTTAGTTGACCCCTAACATTTTTTTCTTTTGCTCATTCATTTCTGTCTTAAATAGTCATTTTTTAATTAAATGACCATTACATTACAGACCCAATGGCATACAAAAAAAATAAATTTTAGCTAATTAAATGGAGGGCGGCGCGGTGGCGCAGTGGTTAGCGCTGACGCCTCACAGCAAGAAGGTCCCGGGTTCGAGTCTCTCGGCTCCGGTGCCTTTCTGTGTGGAGTTTGCATGCTCTCCCCGTGTCCGCGTGGGTTTTCGCCGGGTACTCCGGTTTCCTCCCACAGTCCAAAAGCATGCTCCTGGATAGGTTGATTGGCTCGCAGACTAAAATTGTCCCGCAATGCCCGGCGATGGACCGGCGTCTCGTCGTCGGGTGTATTCCTGCCTTACGCCCTATGTTTCCGGGATAGGCTCCGGCTTCACCGTGACCCTATATAGGATTAAGCGGTTTCAGATAATGAGATGAGATGAGATAATTAAATGGAGGACACAAGATCTGAACCACCCTGTAGAGATAAATACCTAAGCTCACTTTTGCCTCCGCATGTGTATTGCATTAGCACCAGGTGATTCTCATTCTCTAGCCTGGAATTGTGATATATTTTTTGAATGGAATGTAATTCCTTCCAAGTTTGGAATCAGTTCGGTTTGAACTTTGTTATATCACAGGAATCCTGTATCCAGAGCTTTCAAGCTCAAGTAGGTATGCTTTTCTGTCATAACAAACATCTGTCTAACTGTAAACATCTGATAAATCTGATAAATCAAATTGGTAGGTTACCTGCAACCTAGACTGAATGGAACAATTGTATAGTTGTATACACAGGGCACACGTGTCTTCATAGCCGTAACCTTGACTATACAGTATTTACTTAGCTGTTCCAAACAGCCCAACCTCCCACTAAACACATCATGCACTTCACAATGCCCCTCGACTCTCATGGGATCACTAATCGGACTAACGGAACCATGAGGGCTTCTACTTGACTGCTTGGACCAGAGACTAGAGATACCAGAACAACTGATGAATCCACCATGAATAAACCCACAGATGCTCATGCAATTATGCAGATGTTTATTTTAGCATGAGAATGTCCATTATTATAATGTGATACTGGCATGAATTGTATGATGTGGAATTGTAGTCATTGATTGACTTCTGACGCATTTATCGTTGATTCATCCAGCCCCACTACAACTGCCGAGTCTTAAAAAATTCTCCTGGCCGTCCTTGAAAATTCGTCGAATACTTTGTGCTCTTTTTATTGGCCCGTTTTTATTTATTTTTCCCTGCCAGAATCGATCCCTGCCTACTGGTGCTAGCCATCAGTCTAGTGGTAGTCTCTGACGGGAAAGTGAGCCACCATTAGCCTGAGTGCTCGGTTATTATTTGTTAAATATATTTTTATATTTACTTGGTGTTTTAGTGCAGAGAAATGTAATTCACATTGAGTAGAGTGCTTCGGTAAAGAATGGAACAGAAGCCAATAACGCGGGGCAGTCAATATCGTGGAGGGGCACTTTAGACGATTACTGGCTTAATTCATTAGTTCATTCGCATGCGTTCGCCACAGCTGTGTAATCAGGAAGAGGAGGTTGCGATGGGTGAGAAGGTTCAGGCAGTGTTGGCAAGTTATTGCAATCAGGTTATTACCAAAAGGCAGATATTGGACTATGTATGTTTATGTGTCTGTGTGTAGGTCTTTATGTGCGAATCTATGTGGGTTAACCTGCACTCGTTTCAATATGTTTGTGTATAGTTCTCATCTCATCTCATTATCTGAAACCGCTTAATCCTATATAGGGTCACGGTGAAGCCGGAGCCTATCCCGGAAACACAGGGCGTAAGGCAGGAATACACCCGACGACGGGATGCCGGTCCATCGCCGGGCATTGCGGGACAATTTTAGTCTCCGAGCCAATCAACCTATCCAGGAGCATGCTTTTGGACGGTGGGAGGAAACCGGAGTACCTGGCGAAAACCCACGCGGACACGGGGAGAGCATGCAAACTCCACACAGAAAGGCACCGGAGCCGAGAGACTCGAACCCGGGACCTTCTTGCTGTGAGGCGTCAGCGCTAACCACTGCGCGTATAGTTATTGTTCAGTAATTAGCACATTAGTCAGCAATTCTCTGAGAGATGAATTTGATTCCCAGTCATATTTGAAGAAGGTAGAGAGTTATATCGGAACTAGGCCTAGGCCTCGCATAGGTTGACTCAGGCTTAAATGAGCATCACGTGCAGTGAGTAAACATCGGCATGGAATCGACAAAGGTGATGGTGGATTTTATTCCTGGATATTGATAACATCATTGGTAAGTGGTATCTGATTTTTTTCTAGACATTAATTTGGTCAATTTGACCTTGAGTATTTGGTGGGCATGTAATAATGCACCCATTTGTTCTCCATGGTCAGATTTTGAGTGACAAATTGACCCAAATCTGAACATTATTTCGTTTCACCTCCATGTAATTTTTTCGTCTTTTCAGGTGTATAACATGTGTCTTATTTGTTGTTTAGTTTATACCGCCATCATCATCAACAGGGTGTCACTTGCTTAAACAAATTCAACTGACAAACATTGGTCCACAAATCCAGATTCGTATATTGTACTTATTTTAACACCCATAGTTTACCAAGATGGGACATGGTTTCGCGGAATGAAATAGGAGGCGACTTTGCGGCAGTGATTTTAAATAGTTGTTGGTCAATAATTTAATGGGCATAGTGGCACATGCCTGTTATTCGGTTCTCAAGAGGCACTTAGTTGTGGATCATGCATATTTCGTAAAACTCCAAAATCCACTGAGCTTCAAGAGGGCCAGGAATTGTTTGTACAGCTAGTGAGTTCTTGAATTGATGTTTGTGGAGCATGACCTGTTATAGAATAATCTCAAATTCACGGGTTTTCTTCAATACATAAAACGGTCATCTTTTAAGAGCCTTGACACTCATGAAGGCTTATTTGCTACGATCATCATTATTATACATAACAGCTGCAAAAGACAGATGAGTCACCAATAATAAGAAAATCTAGATCAGGTACAGTATTAAAGCCCATAGATTTTGACAGTAATGTACCATCAAGTAGTAATCAGGTGATAAGTAGTTGTGGGTAAGGTGCTTGACTCGCAATCAGACGGACTTGAGTTTGAATTCCATTTGGGGGTCAACCCTTGTTCATCATCAAATTATTAGTAGCAGCACAATCATCATTATCATCATCATCTCTCAGGGACTGATAAAATTAGGACTCATATATACTGACCTATGGCATTGCAATGTTGAATTTCCAAATTCTGGCCCAAGGCACCAACTGAAATAAGCATCAGTCCATGCGCTTGTGAGCAGAGGGACACTTTGACTTTGATATATTTTTTCATCAAGCAAGCACTCCTTCCCATTTGTTAATTTAATTCACCAGCTTTGCCTGTCACCTCCACTAAAGTCACATAGGACGAACAGGAGAAAAAAATTCAACTGCCCATCAAATATATGAAAGCACACATACACGCATACCAAATTATTTTAAATTAATAGATTTCTCTGCATTTCGCACTTGGCTGAATTAAATGCAACAAGAAAACGCGTCATATCCAATGAACAGGAGGAAGAGCCAGAGGAGGAACATTTTTAATGACCCCGCCAATGTTTTGGATAGTGGAAGGTGGTTCTCGGCAGATTGCTAATGGTGGTGTCAGAGGCACTAAACCAAACTGCTGGGAACCTGAGTTGAAGCCCTGGATCTGAATATTATAGTGTCTCTCAAGAATATAATAATGGCCATGTTGGAAACAAACCTACATCATTACAAATAGTCATCTCTTGATACATTTCTCAGATTTAGTCGTGAGTCAGGAGGTTTCCCTCAATGTGCTCATGATGGCTGTTTCCAAGACACGGGGATACTTCCCTGCTTATATACCTGAGTTCGATTCGTTCGTCTGGATCTCTGTCTCTTATCAAGCTAGCACCTCTGAGACCCCGAGTTTGAACCTGAGTAGCCACTTTTGTTTAGACCAAGTCTATTCGTGTATTGAGATCTATGGTGGTTATGTCTATAGGGACTGTGATCATTATTATTCACAGCACAGTAATTGGAATAAGTATGAGTCGAGGTTATTCATAAAACATTGTGATACCAGATGTATTATCTTCGTCCTTATGAAATTGACATCATTAATGTCATCATCACTTGTGGTTAAAACCTAACAGTGTTTGTAGTCTTTTGGGAGTCGAGGTATTGTTTGTGTTGGGGTTAGGATTTTGGTTAGAGCTACAATTAAGGTAGAATTAGGGGTTGAGGTTTGGGTGTGGATTAGTGTTTGAGTTAGGGTTGTGTTTTGGGTTTGAAATGAGGCTATGTTCACAGCAATATGGAATTTTAAATGCTAGCCCAAGGCTACCAATTGAGATGAGTGCTGCGCCACACTTATTTAAAGAAAGAAACACTTTACTTCTTATTTTCAAAAATGAAAATAATAGCTACACTTGTTTTCGTTTGAAATATTCAGCACAATCACACATTTAGAAGCATCATCATTATACTTTTGCAGTATAATGATAGTAATAGTAAGCGTTGCTTAGAAGTGTCTATAATTCATAAACGTGCAGACTTGTGTGTCTTACGTCATCACCCCTCGCACTCATTGCCTTTTTTTTCTCAAACAGTCATGTTTTGACTGGGTGGCCTTTTCCTCCCATACCCCTTCTGTGGAAGTTTTTCGCTAGGTTACATATAAGTCTGGTTCCGAGTTGTCTGGGACATTTGAACTTAATGCTAAAAAGAGCATTTAGTTTCGTGACTGGATGGGCCTTCTGGACCATTGTTTTCAAAAGGATTTCTTTTTAAAGCAAACTGTGTTTAATTTTCAGCTTCTTCAATTTCACAAGCAGACTTTGATTTATTTATTACCCATTATACATGAAAATGGCGAATAATACATACTTGACTAAGATGTAACTGATTTTGGCCTATATAAGTTTTATATATCACACATACTGAGAAATTGTGAATTTGACGATTGCTTCCAAAAGCTGGTCTTTCAGGATAACTTCATCGATTGCTCCTCCTCTCTCCTTTGCAACGTTTTGCCTACCACGTTGGAGGCATCCTCAGGTGCTCTGTGTGTAAGTCATGTGTACGTCTCCTAATTGTATGTCCAGTCACTCCCTTCTACACCATCACTTCCTTCCAGGGATAAAGGAAATGAGGCGGTGGGGTCCATTTGAAAGGGTTCCCATTGTCTTGCTCATGAGCAAGATACTGTAGAAGGGAGTGACTAGATATACAAATAGGAGACGTACACATGACTCACACACAGAACACCTGATGACCCCTCTAATGTGGGAGGTGAAACGTTGCGAAGGAGAGAGGAGGAGCGATCGACATAGTTATCCTGAAAGAACAGCTTTTGGAAGGAATCATCATGCATCGAGGTGTGAAAACCTACATCAGTAAGACTTGTGAATTTGTGTTTATTTTAATATAATCATCACTATCAACATCTCTCCAGAGTCAATAAAACAAAGAGCACAACTTTGTACTAAGTGTGGCAGTGGCACACATATGTAATACATGTTTGAAGGCAAAGGTTGGTGGATCATTAAAGTTTTATGAGGCGAGGCTGGATATGTCAGTATTGAAAAACGGGTTTGTGAACACATTTCGGCACACATGCAAGTTAACGCACCATAAGAAACACATCTGTGATATTTTGGGTCGTTTGTGGAATTCCATCTTATGAAGAATATGGCTGCTAGAGTAATCACCTGCATTGCAATCCATGATCACATATCCCCACTGCTGGCGTCTCTCCACTGGTTACCAGATACATACAGGATTGAATTGAAAACTCTCCATCTCACCTATAATGCTCTCAACTGACGCTGCTCTTACATACATTCGTGAACTACTTCAGGCATCCTTCCCACACGACAACTTCGATCCTCCAATAAGGGCTTGCTGAATGTGCCCAGATCGCACTTTCATTCAATGGGTGACAGAGCCTTCTTGTGCACTGCTCCCTGACTCTGGAACACCCTTCAATTGGAGATTGGTCAGTTGAGGCCCTAGGCATAAAATCCCGTCTCCAGACTCACTTGTTCCATGAAGCCTTGACGTCCTCTGGCTAGGAATGTTGATACTGCTCACTGTTGTGTGCTTGGATGATGGTGCGCTGTTGACATATACATGCTTAAGAACACTTTTCCCTTCCTTTAATCGTTCAACAATGATTTGATTTGTTATTTTATATTCTTCATTGATTTATAGTCATTATTTTACTTTAATTGATCTACTTTGTACATTACAGATGCCCCTAACCCCATCTTGTTATTATGCACTGCCAAGGCAGCAAGTAATTAGACGTTTGGTAGCTCAGCATTGCTTGCAGACAATACAGCTTGTCAGACCCCCACAGCACGCATATTGTTTCCAAATCAAACCCACTTTGCCCAGCTAAATTCGTGCTCTCTCAACACAGAAAAAGCCCCACTCATTGCTGAGCTAATCTTGGGCCACAACCTGGACCTGCTCTGCCTAACAGAGACCTGGGACCATCAAGATGATTTTCTCATGTTGAATCAGGCTTAACCGCCGAACTTTGCACTCCCGTCAGTAGGCTCGTTCCCATAGTCGCAGTGGTGGCCTTGCGGTTCTCCACCGTGTTAATGCCGACATCTGACCGATTCCATCGCCGACTTTCCTTCCCTGCATTATAGCTATTATTTTACTTTCAATCTAACTGCTCTGATGTTGTTGTTGTTGACAAGCCGTTCTTTGCACATGTCAGATTCGTAACAAAAAACAAACAAAAATTTTGTTGATTTGCTATTCTTATGTCGTTTTGTTGCTGACATGCCGCTCTCTCCACAGCTCTGTGCAGCACTTTGTGACCCTGGGGGGAAAAGCGCTCTAAAAATGCGAATATTATTATAAATGTCATTGCGATAGATGGTATCTTAGGGGGGATCACACTTGTCATGTACAGGCCACTGTTGCAGCGTTGCTGAAATCAAAAACAAGTTTCAGCCAGTGTCTATTAAATATGGTTCTAAAATCTTGTGAGTTGATGGTTTATTGCCAGTCACAAATGACTGCCAAAAGAACGCATCAAATATATTTTGTCACGAAATAACTTTTTTACAGCGTTGAGAATAAAATTATATGTGACTTTGAATACCATGCAATGAATACTCTTTGCATGGTATATAAAAGTTGCACCACCTAATGTGTATAAGGGACAGGTAAACGAACTTTTGCCAATAATTATTTGACAATCTTCAATCATTCTCTGACAATATAATGTTGCTTTGTTTTATGCAACATATATTAATGTAAATGTATAACTCTTGTAATTTAGCTAGAAATTTTAAAATCAGCTTTGGAAAACAAAGGAAATATGCTATGGGTACTTTTTGCCAGTGTACATATGTAATTAATAGAACAGGTTTTTACCATTTCTGGCAATTGTGTGGTGTTAAGATCTTAAAACACCAAAATAAACACCTGCATAATTGCCAGAAATGGTAAAAACCTGTTCTGTTAATTACATATGTACACTGGCAAAAAGTACCCATAGCGTAAACAGTTCCACCTGAGCTACTAAGCATTGATATTGCATTGTCCTGAGCTGACTGCCTTTTGGAATCCTCTGGCTGACACTGACAATCAGGCTCAAAAGAAAGCCATGTCTGGTGTTGGCCGAACAGTTTGAAGGACAATGCATATGTTATCAAAGCTTCCTGTTTGCATAGTTTGCCACAAGTATTTGTGGCTTTTGCAAACTAGACATATTGTGAAATGTGTCTATTTTGGTGTTTTAAGATCTTAACACCTGCATAATTGTCAGAAATGGTAAAAACCTGTTCTGTTAATTACAAAGGAAATATGTTTCAAAATATAACATCTTACATCAACAACAATTGAGAACGTGTTGTGGCAGTGTTGCTTGTTTTCGTGCGAGTGTCAATGTGGACCTTTAGGTGAGTGTTAAAAATGTCAACCTCTTATTGTTTTATTACTTCAGCAAGATTCGTATCCCCAATGGGAAATTCCATTTATAGCAGAAACCCAAGTCATTAATGGGTAAATTTTAACTTGCATTACATTACAATGCAAGCAGGTGCAAAAGCTTTGTTGCTGTCTTCTTGGGTGTCATGCAGCATTTATATTCCTTAAATGCCCATTAAATGTCGTTGTTCTCTAACCACTTACAGTATGTGGGACCACATTAGCTAACTCTCACTAAATAGTTATTCATGTCATCTAGGGTTCTCGAGACAATATTTGGTGGCTTGCAAAGAGGTATGTGAAATCGCAAACCGTTGTGCTTCAATGTTGCCAGGATCTAGTAGTTTTGCAAGTGTGCCCCCTTGAGTATATGTGTCGGTTCATGCAGATACTCTGGTTTCTTCCTTGAAATATCAAAATACTTCTTAAAAAAGAATTGGCCAAATATCCCATTGCTTAAGTTCAATTAGGTTTTCCAACATAAACAAATTGTTTTATTATTTTATTCACCTCTGTTAACACTTGTACAGTTTTATATATATATTCCTGACATTACTGAATGATTACTGTGATTTATTCGTTATCAATGCCCACTTAATCCTATACAGGGTTGCGTGGGGCCAGAGCCTATCCTGGCCGACAAAGGGTGCAAGGCACGTAGCTGCCTAGGCTAATTGATCTGCTGAGTAAATTGCCCCAAAAATGTGCCCTACGATGGCGTCACATCCAGGGTATTCCCCTGCCTTGCGCAGTCTGTCGGCTGAGGTAGTCTCCGGCTCCCCGTGACCCTGTACAGGATTAAGCAGATATTGATAATGAATTTATTTAAAATGTAATTAAAAATCTTGGGCGGCGCGGTGGCCCAGTGGGTAGCATTGTTGCCTCACAGCAAGAAGGTCCCGGGTTCGAATCTCGGCACAGGTGCCTTTCTGTGTGGCGTTTGCATGTTCTGCCCGTGTCTGCGTGGGTTTTTGCCAGGCACTCCGGTTTCCTCCAACAGTCCAAAAACATACTGCTGCATAGGTTAATTGGCTTACAGACTAAATTGCCCACAGTACCCGGTAATGGATTGGCGTCCCATCGTGGGTATATCCCTGCCTTGCGCCCTGTGTCTGCCGGGTTGGGCTCCGGCTCACTGCGACCCTGTAAGCGGTTTCTGACAATGAGATGAGATGAGATAAAAGTTCTTGGGTTTTATGGTGTGCAATCAAATTTGACTGGATTGAGATGTCAAATGTGACACACATGACAATGTAGTTACATGTGGTGAAAACGTGAATATAACCACAGAACCCCAGCATAGATTATTCATTGTCACTAATCCTGTTTTTATTAACAACCTGAGAGAGAAAGGGTCACAACATGCAAAGACCAGACACATTGATGGTTGGATTTATGTGGAAGTAGATTTGCATGTCATCAGCATAGCAATGGTAGCTTAGATTGAGGCTGTGCAGGATATGGTCAAGGAGTTTTAAGTAGATGCTGAAGAGACGTGGGCCGAGAACTGAATCCTGAGGAATACCATACAGAACAGTTTGGATCTCTGAGTTACATTCTCGAAGGCTGATGAACTGCTTCCAGTCGGAGAGGTAGGAGCTCAGCCAGTTCAGGGCACAGCCAGACACCTCTATGCCCACCAGTCACTCCAATAAGGTGGGGTGGTCAACAGTATGAAATGCTGCGCTCAGATCCAGTCGGACAAAAATGCTTGGCATGTCTTCATTAGAAGTGACAGGTAAGTCATTAAATAGAGCAGTTTCAATACTATGGCTGGATCTGAACTCATATTGGAAGGCATCGAGAAGGTCATTATTGATGACATGTTACCAGAGTTGCATGACTACTGCATGCTCAAGGACCTTAAAAAGGAATGGTAAATTGGAGATTGGTCGATAATTCTCAGGGGTATTTCAATCGAGACTGGGTTTTTTGACCAGAGGAGTAACTGCAGCACATTTAAATAGTGGGGGAACAATGCCAGGGTGAAGCGAGTTGTTGAAGAGATTATTGACAAAGACAATAAGGCATTTGAAGTTTTCCCAGATGAGTTTACATGGGAAGGAATTCAAGGAGCACTTCTTAGGCCGAGATCTGGTAATTAATGAAAAAACATCAGATTCCATTAACTCGGAAAATTCCAGGAGTTTTGAGATCAGGGTAGTAAAGGTAATAATTGTTGAGATAGTGGGTGGAGGGTAGCACTGGGTAGAGTTGCGTGGGGATGTTATTTTTAACGTGAAAATTTGAATCAGTGGATCCACCTGGTCAAGATTAATGACGTGAAAGGCTGAGTGTATGAAGGAGCCGATGGGTTGTCGAAAAGAGGATCTTGGGCTTATGCCAGGCATCAGCTAGGATGCTGGAATGGTGGTTGGTACAGAGGCAATCAAGTGCCTCTGGTTGCAATTGAGGTGGTCCTTATAGATTTGAGCATACATGGTGAAGACAGATTTTCTCCAAGACCGTTCGGCAAGACTGTTCGGCCCTGCATGCATTTACCTTGAGGTTCCATAGCTCAACATTATGCTTGAAGGATTTGTAGCCACCTGAGACACAGTGTCATTTGAATGGGGTCAAAACATTCAGTATGGGTGATAGTGAGCTTTTGTAAGTTTCAACTGTTGCATCAGAGGCAGAGTGAGTCAAGGCAGAGAGTGATGAACTCTTGATTGCAGTAGAGCAAGAGTCTGGGGTGATGGAGTTAAGATTTCAGAATTAGATTTGGTGCTTATTAATAGAAATGGGTCACTGTACCTAGAGATCAAACCACATGGCAGAGTAATCACAGCTGACAGCTTGGTTATAGGTATACCCCTTGAACAAACTAGGTCTAGAGTTTGGGCACATCTGTGAGTGGTGATGTCACATGCTGAATGAAGCAAAAGGAGTTTAGAATGGCCATAAGATCCCTTGCAAGGGAGCTCTTTGGAAAGTCAACATGAATGTTCAAATGACCAACAATCAGAATCCTCTCAGAACTGGAGCACAGCTTATAAAGCAGCTCAGGCAGTTCATTGACAACAGAAGTGAAGCTCCATGTGGGCGGTAGAACAGCACCATCTTCACAGTTTGAGCCGACCTCCAATCCAGAGACCTATGCTCGAATGAATGAAAGGTCGGCGATGGAATCAGACGAATGTTGGCAATAGTTTGGTAGAAAACTGAAGGCCACCAACGCGGCCATGGAGACGAGCCTTCTGATGGAGTGTGAAGTCTCGCAGTTGAGCCTGATTCAATGTGAGAAAATAATCTTGAAGGTACTAGGTCTCTGAGGCATAGCAGGTCCAAATTATTGTCCGAATTCAGCTTAACAATTAGTGGGGCTTTTTCTAATTTTAGAAAGCACAAATTGAGCAAGGCAATGTGGGTTTCAGTTGAAGATATTGCACGTGCTGGAGGGTCAGTGGCCAATGGTATTGTCGACAAGCAACGGTGAGCTGCCAATGGCCTAATTTATTGCTTTTTCGGCAGCCGATATGTAGTGTGTAGTACAGAGATGGAGTTAGGGACATCGGTGAGCGACGGGTTAATGAGCCTTTTGTAACCTGCACCCCGATGGATGTAACAAGGGCGACAGAGTATCGTCCCAGAAATGATTCATGGGAGAGGATCAGGAGAGCCACACATATTTAGGTGATCATTATTAATAATAATATTTGCACTTAAAGAGTGTTTTTCTCCCGAGAGTCACAAAGCGTTGCACAGAGATAATTGATGTGCTGATGTGGCAAATGGATAAGTGGTGGGTAGTTAAGAGTGAGCTAGTGTCAGTCAGTCAGCATCAGTACCCGGTCAATCCTGAACAGGGCCGTGTGGAGGGGGGAGGGGCAGTAGTCTATCCCAGCAGACAGGGGCACAAGGGAGGCTACAACCAGGATGTGACACCAGCACATCGCAGGGCACTGGGGGCAACTCACCCAGCAGGCCAGTCAACCCGGATAGCAGTGTGCCTCCGGGCGGTGAGAGGAAGCCCGAGTACCCGGCAAAACCTACGTGGACACGGAGAGAACACGCACACCCCAGACAGAAAGGCACCCGAGCCAGGAACTAAACCCAGGTCCCTCCTGCTGCGAGGCAACAGTGTCACTCAGCAAGCCCCCGTGCCTCCGTGAGTTAATGGAATGATAAGTAATTAGGTACTGTAGCAGCAAGGTAGTTAGTGGTTAGACAATGAGGTGATGAATGGGTGGATAGTGGTGAGGAGAGGATTAGTGAGGAGAGTGGTGATAGTTAAGTGAATGTGGTGAGAAGTGATGAGAGTTGTAAGCAGTAAGGAGGATGGTAAGAAGTGAATTACGGAGGATGATTAAAGGTGGTCATGAGAGGTTTAGGAAGGTAAAAAGACAATGATGGGAGAGTGAGATGAAGTGAAAAGGTGAGGAAGATGGTGGGGTGTTTGAAGATGTGAGAATTTGTTATGAAAATGTAAAGAAGGTGAGGATGGCAAAGTGAATTAAAGGTTAGATTCAGAGGTGTGGTGAACGATGTGAGCAGGTGGTGAGGACTAAGGAAGGTGAGGAAAGGCAGTATAGCGAGGTGGCGAGGTGCGGGAAAGAAGGGGTGGTGAATGAGGGTGAGAAGATAAGGGGGGTCATGAGAGAGAACGAAATGAAGAAGGTGAGGGTGAGCGTGGGGTTGGCTATGCGGTGAGTGAGGTGCTGATACTAGTATGGCGACGTGAGGTGATTTGAAAAGGGCCCAACAGTTGACGTAACATTATTGATGAAAACTGATAATAATTAGAAAATTAGAATTGAAAACCAGAATTAACGATTGAAACTGTTTCAAACACACTCATTGATTTGTAAAACTCGTAAAACCCATATATCTGGGGTTTCCAACAGTAGCTATTCAACCGTGGCTTAAAAAAATCTTGCTTTCGTTGAGATGTCGTCACCACTCATTGTGTCTGCAGTCATTCAAAGCCCCTTTACAGTCACTTTATAGAAACACCCAGCCACTTAAGTGCTATATTGACATTTTTTTAAGTATTTAACGTCTAAATACTGGGGTTTTTTGTGTTTAAATGTGGATATATTGCCATTAGTACAGAGATTATTTATTTGGCTGACCAAGCTGTGATGCATTTAAGCACGCATCTGCTAATTTGGTGCTAAGAGTGTTCAGATAAATAATCTGAAATTCACAAGGTCACATTTTAGTATGGGGGTAGTTTTGTTTGAACATTATCTGCAACTACGATAATGTCAGCATCAGCTAACTCATCATCAACAAAAGAATCTTAGAGGAGGATTACAGGCGTGCGAGGTCAATGTGCGTGAGATGGAGTAACGTGGAGATAGTGCTAGTTGATTGCTACATATCAGTCACCTGACACGATTTTCAGCCCTTAAAGATGGATTTGGCAGAATTGTATGATGAGCCACAACAATCATACACCACTTCATTGTGCAACAATTCATGATTTAATTGAGACATGAAACTCACGAAACACACAGCCTGGTCTAATTAGAAACTCACTAGTATTGTCTTTGATATGTTCTATATAACCATGGTGATTGATTACAAAAGCTCTTCTTTTGGGAAAACCGTGTCGAGCGTTCCATCTCTCCCCTTCGCCTTCAATGTGAGAGATGTCTTCAACGTGGAAGGCAAAACGTCACGAAGGAGAGCGAAGTAGCACTCGAAGTAACTGTCCCAAAAGACCAGCTTTGGTAAGCAGTCATCGTGCATCGAACTGCGAAAACCTACATCAGCATATGTGAGCATTCTTAAATTGAGAAAATCCCAGCCCCAGGGCTTGAACCCATCAAACCAATGGTGCTGCTACAGTGGCTATTATACAGCCATTATGAACATGCTTAACGTGAGAGAACTGGCCCCCATGGTTTGAACTGAGGAGCCAGTGGTGTAAGCTCACTGCTCGGACACAACCATTATGAGCCCCGTGAGCCTTCTGGCCACCTTTCCCCCTGAGGCAGTGTTTGCTTTGCCTCTGCAGCTGTTTCATATTATTGCTGTTGGCTTCCTGGGATTTTTTTCTTGATATTTGTAATAAACGGTGCGAAGCAAAGCTGTTATATTTTTTTATAACTGTATCTCAACCACACCAGCACCACTCGTGGGACACAAGTCTCATTTACAACTGAATCTCACACCAATACTGCACTAAGCAGTGTGGTCACATTTGTCTACTAGGAGCGTTTCTCTAATGCTTTATATAATTATCTACAAGTTGAGTCTTATTCTGGCTGAATGGGCTTCATGAAGTCTAAAAACACTTGACATTTTCACCATTACTTTCCTGTAGTCAAGCCTTAATCAACATTCCCATCCTGAAAATCAGTCTCCTGGAGCCAAATCTCAATCCCAGACTCTGATGTTGAAACTCGGTCTTAACTATAAATTAAAGTATTGCTAAGCAGTATAAAGTTCATGAGTTCTGTAGAAATTGTTGGTGTTTATTGTTTAATGAATTCTTTGTGTTGAATAATCTATGAGTATCTCGGCAGTGGCCTGGGGCGACAGCAAAGTTTGTATTCCAGGTAATGAACCATCATGCCTTCGGTAGGTCAGCTCTGACAGAAATGGACATTCATTAAAGACTTATGCTAAGTTGACTCAGACCGAATAGGGCACCCAAAATGATGTTATTTACATTGGACTGGACACTTGACACTACACTACAATAAGAAAATTCAGACTAAAATAACCACTCACTAAAGTACTGCACTTTAATTCGGATTAAAATTAATAATATTTGCATTTCTAGAGCGCGTTTCACCCGAGGGTCACAAAGCACTGCACATAGCTGTGGAGAGAACAGCATCTCAACATCACCAATATTAAAGCACCACATATGTTTAGGTTGACTCAGACTGAAATTGACACATAGTACTGGCTTATACTCGCTAGACTGACTGAAGTGAAAATCCCATCAACAGCTTTGGAAATAACAGTTTTGGAAAGCAGTCATCATTTAAACAAAGCAACAAATAACTCCCACCCGTTCTAAGTTCACTAATAGATGAAGGCCACGCTATACCATGTCAGGTTATAGAGGTTTTTATATTACCAGATATCCCCATGCTGATCAGTGCAAGTTAGTGAAAGGGGAGGGCGTACGTGGATCTGATACCACTCACCACTACTATAATTTGTCAATAGTAGTCCAGCTAAGGCAGCCAGGTTCAGTGCAATGCACTTATCACTGTACCATGGGTAAGCTCCGAAGTGAACATTCTATGAAGATCTAAATAGTGAATGTATTACTAAGTTAGCTTGACTGAAAGTGTCACTGTGATTTCCTACACAAGGTTCTTTTCAGCTCAATAACAAGACTATAAAATGTAACTGGCATTGGCCAAACATGCCAGTGCAAAAAAGTCGTTACAAATAATTTATTAGGATTACACTTTGCAAGTCGCTCCATATCTCATTTTGTTCTGAGATTTGCTTTGAATGCCCCTTACAAAATACCACCATTGTGAATGGTATATTGGCTCAAAATATATGTTTCTAAGTAATTGTACAAATATTCATTGGGCCTATTCATACTTAACATTTTACATAACAAGTCGGCAAAATATTTGTTGGATTTGTTGCCTGTACAGATGACTAAACTAAACCATAGACGCTCAACCTACTGTCTGCTAAATGTTCTTCAGTGCACATCAATATATGGAGAATAGGTATTGTGGCTGCTGCTTCTCGTTTTTCGAACAATTTTGCAATAAGCTTGAGGCTATAGTCACCATCATCGTTGAGCCACCTGAGATCCCAATTAAAATTAAAATGTTTGCCTGGCTGCAATTGCATATGCTCTTTTGTCCACTTATTACCACTGTTAAACGGTTACACCTCTTAGTCCCTTATTAATTCATTTAGGTATTATTGTTCATTTTTTTGCTGTGCAATTTTGAGTCTTACTGTTCACTTTTGATTCTTATTTGAATTTCATATTTGCACAAATTGGTGCTGTGTATTTATTTGCCTTGTGATTTTATATCTTGTTGCGTTGGTGTGTTCAAATGTTTGTTGTATTGCAGAAATCCGCATCCAGAGCCTGAAAGCTCACTGGGTAGTTTCTACTGTAATAATAAACATCTGTCTATCTGTTGTTAGAAATTTGGCAGGACCCTCCTAAGAAATCTTGAGAGTCAGTGAGGCTTTTTTGGGTAAACAAGAATAACACCAAAATCGTCAACTGACATTAGATGAAGTGACTTGGTGATAATCCACATTAAGAGAGCTCAAAGTGGAATGGTGTATATCAAGTCTGTACATAATTATTGCATTTCATCAGTATGCCGGGCGGCGCGGTGGCGCAGTGGTTAGCGCTGACGCCTCACAGCAAGAAGGTCCCGGGTTCGAGTCTCTCGGCTCGGGTGCCTTTCTGTGTGGAGTTTGCATGCTCTCCCCGTGTCCGCGTGGGTTTTCGCCGGGTACTCCGGTTTCCTCCCACAGTCCAAAAGCATGCTCCTGGATAGGTTGATTGGCTCGCAGACTAAAAAATTGTCCCGCAATGCCCGGCGATGGACCGGCGTCCCGTCGTCGGGTGTATTCCTGCCTTACGCCCTGTGTTTCCGGGATAGGCTCCGGCTCACCATGACCCTATATAGGATTAAGCGGTTTCAGATAATGAGATGAGAATGAGAGAGATGAGTATGCCAAAACGAGTTCTGCTGGAGCCGAGTTTCAATTAAGATTGTGTTCTTCAAACACAGTCTTCTGGTGCTTAGTTTCATATAGTCACACATTCTGAGTGTGTTTATCTCCATGTTTCTAGGTCCTCCTCACTTCACACAGACCCCAGTGGATCAAAAAGGAGTGTCAAGTGGGGTGGCAGCATTTGTGTGTAAAACGGTGGGTAATCCACGGCCCCGCATTACCTGGATGAAGAAAGGCAAGAGGGTGAGCTCGCAGAGGTTTGAGGTGAGCAGTTGTATACACATAAACATATAGGTATGAATATGTATAAGAATAAACTTTCACATTATGTCTGTTAACAACTAGAAGACCAGTAACCATTTTCAGCATCGATCACATCATCAAGATCAGGAACCAGCAATTGTTTCCAGTGGAATTTTAGTATGCAAGCCACTGATTGGATTTGCATGGCACGGTGTAAAGATGAACGAGTATGGGAACCTTGTCCAAATGGAGACAGAATTGAGAGAAATTATTTGGAACATCGTGTTGGGCTCAGCAAAGTGAAAAGCAAAGGGGAAAATGCCAAGTATTTTAAAAGTGGTAACATCTTGAATTATAGCAGAAGAGTTGACATTGATTATTGAGGAATGGGATTCTTAGTTTCTCCAGAAATCAGGTAAATAGTTTTCAGAATTCAAGCGTGTATCAGATCGAGCTTTCAGCAACATTGAGGCTGCCTAGCCACTACAAGATGAAGTAAATATAAAAATTACTAACTAGTCATGAAGTCAAATAATAAAAAAAATAATCAACTTATACACGTGTGAAAAAAATCATGCAAAGGTAGAAAAACGAGCAAAGATGAGATGATGATTACTAAATAGGGATTGAAGTGAAAATCAAAGAAGAGATCATTTATTACATTTTGGAGCCAGCAATGGCATGAAAATACTGATTACCCTGTTCAGAAATAAGGAATTAAGAAAATGAAATCGAGGAACTCATGCACAAGCTATAAATCAGTTTTACTTCAAATTAACAAATTCCAGATTGTCATAGGCACCTTTCTCCTCTGAAGACTCAATGCAGAAAGTTATCATGGCCTGGTGCAATGCAAATTACACTGCATCATTTCCAAAATGTAGAGTAAGTTATGACTGCTTCGAAAAGCTGCTCTCTCAGGCAAGCCGCGTCAGTCACCTCCTCTTTCCAACGCACGACATTTCGCTTCACACGTTAGAAGCATCCTCAGGCACAGTGTGCGTGTGTCGTGTGTATGACTCCTATTTATATGTAGGAACTATGTATGTGCTGAGTATCCTCCACAGAGTTGCTGCATTCCAGGATCAATGGACGACTGTTGGGGTCCACTTGAAAGGGTTCCATTGTCAGAGGGGAATCACCAAGTGTTTGGGAACTTCTTTCATGAGATGTAAACTAGGAGACGACTAGTTACAGGTGGAACAGGATGGGGTTAATGTGATTGCAGGGTGTGAGCAAGACAATGGAACCCTTTCGAGTGGACCCCGACAGTCGTCCATTGATCCTGGAATGCAGCAACTCTGTGGAGGGTACTCAGCACATACATAGTACCTACATATTAATAGGAGTCACACATACGACACACGCACACTGCACCTGAGGATGCCTCTTACGCGTAAGGCGAAACGTCGTGAGGTGGAGAGAAGAAGCGATCAACGCAGCTGTCCCGAGAGAGCAGCTTTCGAAGCAATCATCATGCATCAAGCCATGAAAACCTACATCATTACGTTGAGTAAGTTAATTGCGAACTGTCACAAGCTCTGCGGATCTAGCGGTGGTTACTTGAGACAAATAATTGGATCATTTCGGGGAGAAGGCATGAGGTGGGACACTCAGAGTGGGGACTGAATGGTGGATCGCGAGAAGAGGCAAGGTGCTATGCAACCACACAAATAATCAGTCTCAAGTGGTGGATCACAATTGAACATTCAGTATCAATTTTATAACCCCAATGATATGAAAAACAACATGTAACCATCACTCGTTTAGTTTGCGTGATAATATCTGTATGGCACTATGCTGTATGACGTTATAGTATGTTATACAAGATCGCCTACACCCCATATGTGTTGCGGTAATATTACGCTAATATATTTTACAGAGCAACGTGCACTCGTGTGTAAGTGTGTGCAGGTGTGTATGACAGCGATGGTAGCAGTTTTGCAGTCTGGGTTGCTGGTGGTGTGATGGATGTGCCCACACAGTCGGAGGATGCAGATGTGTTTGACATACGCTGCCGTCGTTGTGCCACACACAGCGAGGCTGCCGATGAGCCGCTTGCATGCCTTTGTCTGGATATGCAGCTGTCACTAAGTCACTTGCGCTGTGCCGCTGTCTGCATGCGTTGCTGTCGCTGACTCGCATTGTGCAGGCTGTCTGCACGTCTTTGAGACATCGTGTGTTTGTGCCGCTGTTTGGGTGTGTCTCTCCCATTTCTCCGCCTTGGTCAGGGTCTCTGTCTTTCTCTTGGGTCGGTGTATTTCTCTGTCTTGGGTCGGTGCCCGTCTCTAGCTCCCCACGTGCTGCTTCTTATCTCGCTCTCGACATCCACTTTCCTGTGCTAAATCGACCAATGTGACATTGCCCTGTCGCTGCACAGTCTCCCTTCCGTCCATGTCTTCCGATCCACACAGGTATTTTGGAGGTGGACAGGATATCAACAGGAAATAATTAGCGCCTCAATAGTTCTATCTCCGCCGAGAAATTAAATTGTGTTTGGCTCACGTTGATTTGGCGCCACTCATAACGAAAATTATTTTTTCTGGCAAAGCCACCTGTTGCCCTATCTGAGTTCTGTCTGCGGTGTTCGTGTACTGTAAGACAGCATGCGCGCCGCATCCGCGACAAAAAACAAAAAGAAAACAGCCGAATAAATCTAGTTCCTAAGGTATCAGAATATAGATGGACTCTAAGTAACGGATATGCTTGCCTAGAGAACCAACGTGATGAAATTAGCATTATTATGTTCACCAATGAAATAACCACCATTAAAAAACACTACACAAATAGAGACACAGTTATATTATATGGAACCACAAGGGATATGTGATAAATAGAAGGGACGTAAAAGGGCTAAAATTGTCAACCAAAAAATAGAACACAGGAAAGTGTGTAAAACATTTCTAAAAATTGAGAAAACAAATCAAAGTATAACACCAAATTATTGATGGCATGCATAATGAGCAATAGACTCATGAAAGTAACAAGAAAACAATTGAATTAGGATACTTTACATATGGTATTGCCCAGGAAAAAAATAACACTCACTATTTGGCTTATAGCATCTAAGAATATGGAGGACACAGTGTCTGGCAAATTTTGGCACGTGGCTGGCTTTTCCCTCCTCCATCTCTCTACGGTTGCTTGCACCTCTGAGTCATTCTCTTATCGCTTTACGAGCGAATGAAACTGGCAAAGTTATAAGTTGTATATTATTATTAAAGTTTCCTCAACTCCATAGCTCCACCTTACCACTGCCCTTTGTTTGCTTATCTCACTAGGCAGACTAAGACACAGAAATGCAGACCCAATTGTAGTAATGGGCCCTTGGTGAATAAATGTTTTCAGAATGGGTTTGTATTTCTACAGAAATGAGAAAGAATAATGGCGTAAGAGGCGTTATGCCCAATAAAGAGAAAAAGGATAAGGGACCATTTTGTGAAAGTAGCTTTTCCTTTTTAATTTCTCCCTATGGGTGATCACGTAGTCTCTTTCGAGGTCCACAAATAGAAGAAACCAACATAGTAACCGAAAATAACCAAATGCGTGGTGTATAAGTATGGGTGAAAGCGCTCTAAAAGTGCAAATATTATTATTATAGATATCTGAATTATCTGAAGCAGAAGCATTCCAGAATACTAACAGTGAACATAACTATGAACTCCCAGGCAGGAATATATCACTCATGAATCAAGCCTGGGCGGCGCGGTGGTGCAGTGGTTAGCGCTGACGCCTCACAGCAAGAAGGTCCCGGGTTCGAGTCTCTCGGCTCTGGTGCCTTTCTGTGTGGAGTTTGCATGCTCTCCCCGTGTCCGCGTGGGTTTTCGCCGGGTACTCCGGTTTCCTCCCACAGTCCAAAAGCATGCTCCTGGATAGGTTGATTGGCTCGCAGACTAAAATTGTCCCGCAATGCCTGGCGATGGACCGGCATCCCGTCGTCGGGTGTATTCCTGCCTTACGCCCTGTGTTTCCGGGATAGGCTCCGGCTCACCGTGACCCTATATAGGATTAAGCGGTTTCAGATAATAAGATTGAGATTGAATCAAGCCTAGTTCTCAGGAACAGACAGGGTGCTAAGTAAAGGAAGACAGAATGTTGAATTACTGAAATGATGCTGAGGATGACAGTCCAGCCCGCATATTCTGGTATATTCTGCTAGAGTGGACAAGATCACACCTACTTTCAGACTTCTCTGCAACCTGACAGGCATTCAAATATGCAAGATATCTTAGTTCGGAGTGAGGAGAAATTTTCACCATGGCTGCCCTAAGCAATTCTCATACATGACTAAATCGGTGCCGTTTTTATGCATCTTTGAACAATATAATTTATATTAATAGTCCTTAAGCCTGTCTGCCAGGATAGAATCTGCCCCCC
>JAZEWT010000001.1:38220806-38254585 GCA_036362905.1 Mordacia mordax
CCCCCCCCCCCGTGACCCTGTAGAGGATTAAGCATGTATTGATAATGATGATGAGTCTGTCATGTAATGTGAACAGTTTTGCATTGTTATATTTTTATTATTAAATTTCTGTTTAATATTTTGTTCATCATTTCTGTATTACATTGCCTTAATTATTAATCAGTGTTTTTTTCATAGATGCTATGTGCTTGTATTTGGTTTACTGCATGAAGTTGTCTTAAATAATACTTTACCATTACTTTCTGGAGTGGTGTGGTAGCGCGGTGAGTAGCGCTGCTAGCTCACAGCAAGAAGGTGCCTTCCTGTGTGGAGATTGTTTGTGTTCTGCCCATGTCTGCATTGGTTTTCACTGGGTACCCCGGTTTCCTCCTACCGTCAAAAGACATGCTCTTGCCTATGTTAATTGGCCTGCGGAGTAAATTACCCCAAAAAATGTGCCCTGCAATGTACTGGCATGACATCATGGGTATAGCCCCGCCTTTTGTCTGGTGTCTGCTGGGATAGGCTCCATCCCCCTGTGACCCTGTACAGGATTATTTTCTGTGTTTTCATCTAGAAGGTTATCATAGCAGTTCAATATATTTCCCTGTCTGAATTACAGTATTGTCAAGGGTCTTCCTGTAGGGGTGTAGGTGGTGTTGCCTATAGTGCTCAGAAAACAATGAATCCACCTGCTCCATAGAGATGAATTGCAGCTCCGAGTGGGATCCCCGTCCTGTCAGTCCACTCAATGATCGATTTCAGAAGGGTGCTCTATTCACATGATATTATGCTCAGTCTCTTCATTACTATATTTCTCTTTGCAAAGGCTGAAACATCTAGGTGCCGTTTTCTACTAAATAAAAAATGTAAAGCTAATATAATATAAGGCAAACAAACTAACTTGTAACAGATCGCATCAATCACATTCTTCTCGTTCCTACCCAGGCATGCTATTGGCTGTGATGGAAATAGTGCTGAGGGGCATGGTGGCACAGTGAGTAGTGCTGCCCCCTCACAGCAAAAATAAGATCATGAGTTAGATTCCCAGCTCGGATGCTATTTTGTGGAAGTTTCCTTATTCTCCTGTCGTTTGGATTTTCACTGGGTATTCCGGTTTTCTCCCACCGTCCAAAGACATGCTGTCTCAACTAATTTGCCTGACTCAGTTGCTTCTGATGCCCTGCGATGACATAGTTCTGCCTTGCACCCTGTGTGTCTGTTAGGATAGGCTCTTGTCACCCACGCCCCTGTACAGGATTAAGTGGGTACTGATAATTAATGAATGGAAATAGTGCCCTTGGTACCTGCATAGTTGGATCAGCAGTACCTGGCAAGATGTTAAATGTCACAGATGATTATGGTTTCTATAGGAGTGGCGTGAGTCCTGGTGTTCCTGAATATGAAATGCTGATAGAATTAGGTACGCTTGCTGGGATAGAGTGTACACTGTAACGATTGGCATTAAAAGCGGTTATGGTCAGCTGAACAAAAAAAGGGTCAACAACAAATCAAATTCTTTAAGCATCCAAATCATAAAGTATCTTAGGAATCTATAGAAAAGCAGGGCACAGGCACCAGTAAAGGAGGTAACATAAGGGGAAGCTCATGCAGCAGGGCACAGGATGAGTGGGGGGACACGTGGCAAAGGTACCAATGAGTCCCAGGATAACCAAGGGGACGAGAGCACTGCTCCAAGGAGGAGGAATTGACAAACATTGCATCATTGTTTTTGTTCAGATAGGTGTTATTCACATTGTTTGGATTCCTAGTTTGATGTTATTGTGTTATTATTTGCATATGGAGTTAATCTGCTTTTATTTTTTGTGCTTCACCTGCTGTTGTTTCTCTGTGATTGCCAAGGATTGTGTTTTGGTGATTGACAATTTAGACAGCTTGATTTTTTTAGCACACAAAAATTGCCTGTCCGTTTCCAAACAACTGTGTTCTTGAGCTTGTATGGCAGCTATTTTTACAGTCAGATCAGACCCAAAATTTTGGAAGCAAATTTTATGATTGAAAAAGTGACGAAGTCAAAATTGTAGGACGATCAACCAAGCCGTTTTCAAACTGCAGCTGTTCAACGAGCATATCACACACACTGCACTTATATATTATATTAAGTAATGGATTCAATTCATGTATACGAACGTGCAAAGGACCTCATCCACACGCTCGACATGCAGTACTTTAGGCTCATTGGAGAAAGTGGCATTGTCCCCTGTCAACACACGGGTGTTGTGTAAGACCCACTATCACTCCACTACTAGAGGAAGGCATGTTGTGATTATGTATATTCATGTGCTGGCATTCGACAATGATTCAGGCTGTGCTATTTAGCTGTCGGTGAGCTGTGGTTGTTGTTATTGTGCAGGTGACGGAGTTTAATAATGGTTCAAGCTCTGTGCTCCGGATTCAGCCATTAAGAACTCCTCGCGACGAAGGGGAGTACGTGTGTACGGCCAGCAATGGGGTCGGTGAGGCATCGGCCTCTGCCACACTTACCGTCTATAGAGGTGACACACATAACACACATATAGACTTAGAAATACACTTAATCATATCAAAGTCGTCTCATTCCACAGAAATGCATTATGTAGTCTCATTCCACAACGATGCATTATTGCCAAAAATCATGTACCTTATGGAAGTAGTCATGTACATCGTAAGCTGAGATTTTTTTCAGTTGCCTTACATTTGCTATTATGTCCTTAAAGTCTTCAAAAGGAATTGCTATCAAAGAGTTCCACTCGTTCTATTCTCGGCATGGGCCTGTTGTAACATGAGGAGCAATACAGAGGGCATCTTTCTCATTCTTCTACATTCTGCGTTGCAACAGTTTTTTCTCAAGCATAAATCAAAAGGTGCTAAATGCATACTGGCAGAATCTGCTCATGCGATTTTCCTGCTAAACCATGTGACTGCATGCATGCAAAGTTCTGGAGGGGATAAAATCTTCAGCTCAATTTTTAGCAACCCTTGAATTGTAATAAAATCAATCTAATCACGGAATTTGACCTCGCAATTTATTATTGATTATTTAATAATTACGTTTATACAGCGCTTTTCATTCGAGGGTCACAAAGCGCTACACAGAGCTGTGGAAAGAACGGCACGTCAACTACAAAGACAGAGAATGGAAAATTAGCAACAACAATGTTGTTTTTGTTTTTCCAAATCCGAGCTGTGGAGAGAATGCCATGTCAAAAAAAACATCAGAACAGTTCAACTGAATGTCAAACAGTAGCCAGAAATTATATACTATAATGTTCGCAGAAAAAAATATATTCTTCAACAAACAAGGAAGGAACACGTGTTCCTGAACAGGCGCAGGTTTGAAGATTGCCAACATTCTGGCACGGCACCACTGAGCCTCATGAACAGTCCAAGCCGGAGAAAGGAATAAACGTTCCCAAGCAGGCGCAAGTCAGAATAGAGCCATCATGCCAGTACGACAACATTGAGCGGCATCATTAGTCTTAGCCAGAGGACTTGAAAGCTATACTGAACAAGTGAGTCTTGAGATGAGATTTGAAGACGCCCAAGGACTCAGCTGAATGAATCTCCAGTGGAAGGGAGTCTTGGAGCAATGCACGAGAAGGCTCTGTCACCCATCGAATGGAGGTGCGACCTGGGCACATGCAGCAAGCCTGTATTGGAGGATCGAATTTGTCGTGTTGAGGATGGTGCTTGAAGTATGTCACCGATGTATGTCGGAGCTGCGCCAGTGAGAGTCTTGTAGGTGAGAAGGAGGAGCTTGAATTAAATCCTGTATTTAACAGGTAACCAGTGGAGAGACACCGGTACTGGGATATGTGATCATGGATGGATGTGCAAGTGAGGACTCTAGCAGCCGCATTCTGCACACGTTGGAGACGATTTATCAGGTAGGCAGGTATGCCAGGGAGCAGTGCATTGCAGTAATCGATTCGTGAGGAGATAAAGATGTGTATTAGCTTCTCAGCTTCAGCAGGTGACAAGATGTTGTGTAGTTTGGCTATCTTTTTGAGATGGAAATAGCCTACCTTCGTCACCTTGTTGATGTGTGTGTTGAAGGTGAGTGAGGAGTCAAGAATCACTCCTTGACTCTGGACTGCCTAAGCAGTTTCAGTTTTTCTGGTCGTCTTGCTTCAAATGGATTGGTTCAGCCTTACACAATTGGTTCGGGTTCCAACAAGCAAAATTAATGCTTTATCGCTATTTAGTATTTGGAAATTAGAATTGAGAGAGGCCTTCACAGTTGACAGAGAGTGCAACATGCATAGGTCAGATGCATTGATGGACGGATTTGCGTGGATCTAGCGTTGGATGCTATCAGCATAGCAATGGCAGCTTCGATTGATGCTGTGCAGGATATAGCAAAGTGGTTTTATGTAGATGCTGAAGAGGAATGGGCTGAGGACTGAACCCTGAGGAACTCCAAGACGAAACAGGATGGATCTGAGTTACATCCTCCGAGGCTGACGAACTGCTTCTTGTCCGAGAGATAAGAGCTCAGCCAATGCAGGGCACAGCCAGACGCCTGTATGCCTTCCAGTCGCTCAAGTAAGGTATAATGGTCATTGGTATCAAGGCTGCGCTCAGGTGCAAGAGGAAAAGAATACTGACAAACTTTCGTCAGCAGTGCCAAGTAGGTCATTAACTACTTCGAGCAGAGCAGTTTCAGTACTATGGCTGAATCTGAACTCAGATTGGAAGGGATCGAAGGGGTCATTTTTGAGGACGTGTTTCTGCAGTTGCATGGCAACTGCAGATAATTATCAGGGATTTTGCTATCGAGGCCAGTTTTTTGAGCAGAGGGGTAACTGCAGCACATGTGAATATTGGAGGAATGATGCTGGAGTGAAGTGAATTGTTGAAGATATTCGTGACATGTGGTTAGGGATTTCATTGCCTGGGATGAGTTTGGATGGGATGGGGTCCAGGGAGCAGTTTGAAGGCAGACATCTGTTTACAAATGAATAGACATCTGATTCATTTAACTTGGAAAATTCCATGAGTTTTGAGATCAGGATAGGAGAAGTAATAATTGCTTAGGTTGTGGGTGGAGGTTGAGACTGGGTAGAGATGTGGTGGGCTTTGGTTTTGTCTGAGAAAACTGAATCAATTGATCCGCCTCGTCTTTACTAATGAAAAGAGGTGAGGGTGGGTGACACATTGGCTGAAGGAGTCAATAAATGGTCAAGAAGATGATCTTAAGCTTGTCCCAGTCATCAGGTAGGATGCTGGAAAAATAGTTGGTACGGGCACAATCAACTGCCTTCTGGTAGCGATTATAGATTAATGTCTTTGACTTCCAGCAAAGTGGTATTATGGGAGCTGTACACAATCATACGGCGTAAAAGTCTAGTCTCTTGATTGAATGAAATGTCTTAACCAAACCAATAAAACATAGGTGTAGGTCATGTTAAAAGTCTCTAAACCTTTTATAGTCGCAAATAAACAGAGAATATGGTATCTTTGCAGTACTTCTGTGCTTGAAACCAGACAGGGGTTCTGTAAGCTTCTCAGTATGCCTGGTAAGACAGTTTTCAGTTCTCTTTACCTGGACCATTTCTGGCATGCTAACAAGGGAGATGCCTCACTGGTTCTTAAGTCAGTCCTATTCGCCTTCCAAAAAAGGGTTGGAACATCAGGGTATTTTCTAAATCCAGCATGCAATATTTTAGTTAGAAGTGCAATTATTATTGCACCCTGGACACAACTGCCACCCTCCCTCAGCGTTTCAGACAGAAAGTTATCTCTTTCAGGGCGAAGCGGTGGTCCAGTGGGTAGCGCTGTCGCCTCACAGCAAAAAGGTCCCCGGTTCGAATCTCGGCTCGGGTGCCTTTCTGTGTGGAGTTTGCATGCTCTCCCCGTGTCCACATGGGTTTTTGCCGAGCACTCCGGTTTCCTCCCACAGTCCAAAAAACATGCTACTGCATGGGTAAATTGGCTTGCAGACTAAATTGCCTGCAGTGCCCGACGATGGACTGGCGTTCCATCGTGGGTATATACCTGCTTTGCGCCCTATGTCTGCCTGGTTTGGCTTCAGCTCACCACGACTCTGTATAGGACTAAGCGGTTTCTGACAATGAGATGAGATGAGTTGAGTTATTCCTTTAATATAAAGGATTTAGTGATCCATATTATCAATGAAATCTATGTTTTGGATTAAGTCATGTATTTTTTTGTGACTTAACCCGAAAAATAGATTTTATGAAAGTCATCCCTGCCTGGCATTTTACCTCATCCGCAGGTTCTCGGTGCTTTCCAATGAAATGATGGCACATCAGCAAGTCACTCGCTGGGGCTCCCTACTTCATATAGTTTTTGAGGCTGTGAAACTATAGATAGGCCGGTCACCCCCTTCGCCCCATGATGTTGTTTGGGCTGAGGGTTTTCCCCTTTCTCATGACTCCCAAAAATGCCCAACATATACAGATGTAATCTAAAGCGTGGCAGTCTGTCTGGGATTATGCTGCAAATAAATGTGTTGATATATCTGAATAGTTTGTGATTCTGGGCCACTGACACCATTGCCATTTCATCTACTCACAACCACTACTTATCTTGGCAGCACCAAGTGACTTTGGGAATCTCTGAAAGATGGATGCAATAAACCTGCTCATTTTCAGACATGGAATATGGTATATTTTATTATGAGCCTGTTGCTTTCTGTCAGCTATTTGGCATACTTCCTTCATCAGCTGTGGTTTCCGGAGGTGGCAGACTAAATGTCCATCTCCACAACAGGAGACTATCAGGTGCATCTTACAGACAAGGCAATGAGCAATGTTCAATGAATAGATAAGTGCCACAGTAGTTGCTGGTGTCAATGACATAGGCTCAAATTTACTACTCCTTCACTATAAAGTCCTGCAAATATTGTTGCTTGGAACTGGCATATACCCAAAGTGTTTTATTCATGTGCCTTTGAAGGAATAATGTCTGGTTTGGTGCCTGGTTTCTCCAAACAGGGCTTGTCCAGGGAACATCGTTCATTCCTGTCTCCTTGAGACATCCATTACGTTCTCTGATTTTCTACCTATGGTCCTTTAGTAGTTATTTTCAAGGTAACGTGTTGACTAACCTCTTTAACCAGATTAGAGCCCTTATTTCACATTGTGATGGATGTCATTGTACTATGAATCTCACTGAGGCAGCTGGGTTTGAAGCGAAGTGCACTAACCACTAAAATAATGCTCCCCCACCTACCACACACACATTGATATTTTAATACCACATTTAAACATTTATTAAACGATGAATGATTTCCAAAGCTGTTCTTTTACACCTGAGTACCCTCAGTACGCCTGAGGATGACTCCAATGTGGAAGGCGAAACGTAATGTAGAGAAGGGGAAGCACTCGACATGGCTATGGCTATCCCGAAAGAACACATTTTTAAAGCAATCATCATGCATCGAGCCGTGAACGTCTACACCAGTACGTTTATAAATGGCCAAAAGTGCACTTACAGGCTCATATGTAATAAAACAAACTGATATATATTTGATATTTTTTTAATGTCATAAAATCGCATTGGGCTGATCTCTACATGACTTTATGAATGCTGCATTGCCAGCAATAAAAGTTAATTGAAATTTATCAGATTTCATTGATTTACATTACAACAGTTTCACATAAAATATTCGTATTTTCTTCCTGGTGAATACTGTAACCAGTGTTTCATAGCAATTATAAGTGGAAAATGACTATCTTAGAGATACTACACCAGTACCACTGAAATAATGGGTTCAAGCCCTGGGGCTGGATGTCTTTCTGTTTCTCACATGGTTCATTCTGATCTTGTCAGACATTGAACGAGAACCTCTGAGGTGTTTGGTTCGAGCCCTGTGGCTGGGTATCTCTAAAAGGGTTCATGATGGCCATGTCAGACATTTACGCAGCACCCCATAAACCATGGGTTTGAGCTCAAGGGCTAGGTATCACTCCCATTATTTCATTGGGTTCATATTCAGCATGCTAGAGATATTTGGCTCAATTCTTTAGGCTGGGTATCTCTTACCCCTCCTTCCGTTTTCTATCCACACACGCTTTAATTAAGACAATGCTGTGCATGCCATTAAAAATCTTTTAAATGGCATGGATAATTTTACTCACAGATTGACATCCAATTTAAATCCAGCACATTGCTCGTGACTGCATTGTAACCTTAGGGGTCTGTGTGAGTGTGTGATTCTCTGTATGTGGGTGAGTATGTGTGTGCAGGGAGCGGGAGTGTAGGGGGTTAGCATGCTGTGTGACTAACTTGGTGACCCAAGTTCAATTCCCACTCACGGTCACCATCAGTGTCGATTTTATAAACTGGTGCTAGGCTGCCTCTTGGTTGATTTAGTCTCAAATTAATACTTGGTGCAGTGTGTAAACATTAGCTTAGGTGGAGCTGTTAACGCAATAGGTACTTTTTTGCCAGTATACATATATAAGATTACAACAGGTTGAAGGACAATGCATAGGTTATCAAAGCTACCTGTTTGCATACTTTGCCACTAGTATGTGTGGCTTTTGCAAACTGAACGCATTGTAAAATGTGTTTATTTTGGTGTTTGGGATCTTAACACCTGCATAATCGCCAGATACGGTAATACCTGTTGTAATCTTATATGTGTAAACATTGTTTTCAGGGAGACATGGGGTGGTGCTGGCCACCCACTCGCTTGTGTGCCATGCTGGTCTTTATGGGTGGTCACTAAGAGCACTTGCCCCTACAGCTTCTTGAAGCAGTGCTGGGATCTTCGTATACGTTTATCTCATCTCATTATCTGAAACCGCTTAATCCTATATAGGGTCACGGTGAGCCGGAGCCTATCCCGGAAACACAGGGCGTAAGGCAGGAATACACCCGACGACGGGACGCCAGTCCATCGCCGGGCATTGCGGGACAATTTTAGTCTGCGAGCCAATCAACCTATCCAGGAGCATGCTTTTGGACTGTGGGAGGAAACCGGAGTACCCGGCGAAAACCCACGCGGACACGGGGAGAGCATGCAAACTCCACACAGAAAATTCGAACCCGGGACCTTCTTGCTGTGAGGCGTCAGCGCTAACCACTGGGCCACCGCGCCGCCCTCAAACAGTATGTGTGTGACTTAACAATGACGACCTTTAAAATTAATTTAAATGATTATTATTTAATCTTATTCATGCATTTTGCCACTTTGTGAAAAGGGTTAGAGGAAAGCTCTGCATCTGCGTCCTATCTATCTATTTCAGTGGGTTTATAACAGCCACTGAGGTCTTTGGCCATGAAGTGCTGAACACATGAGTACACACCCATCTTCAAGACGTGCACCCAACATAATTATAACTATGGCTCAATGTTTCTGACGTGGTTATTATGAACCTCACTTAATGCGGTACACTCATTTCAAGAGTATAAACCCAGATCATCAGGGGTGATGGCGCAGTGTCTGACATGACCATTATGAAAACCCTAACCATCCATGAACCGTTAGCAGAGTCTTACGAGTGCTTCTGACAAGGTTATTGAGACACTGTAATCTTATAATGAGCGTGTATTCCTCAGGAAAATATTTGACTTTTTAAAATTTATATAACGGTCCTGCATTGGGAAGTTTGATAATTTTCACTTTCAATGAATGTTTTGCTTATTTGGGAGGAAAATCTAGTATACTTGAAGAAAACGCAACATTAATCGAATGGGATTCCACTGACACGTTCAAGTACCCATTTATTGTACTGCCATATAATGGCCCTCTCGCATCACCATGGATTTCTGAGTTAAATAAATATATTCGTTATTCACAAACGTTTGTCTGCAATTTGCTAGGTTTGTGGGCACATATCATTCATGAGTCTGAGTGGCTACTGCTGATTGCTTAGAGGGAGGGACTGAGAGTCACCCTCTTCCCCAGCTCGTGTTACTGCCATGTCACCTGAGCCCATGCATAAAGCTATTTATTCAGCATGCTGATTGTGGGTGTGTGCAGCTAGGACCCAGAAACCTAGCACATCCTGGCTGGAAAAGATACGAAAATGTTCCAGGAGGGAATCAGCCAGACACAGGGCTCAAACCCAGGAGCCGTTTTTGAGGAATACAAGACCACCAACTTTGGAGTTTGAACCCATGGTTTTGGTCGAACCTGCTCAGACCCATGGCTAAGTGATTCTTATTCATGGTCTAAAATTGTTATTATGAGCCCTTTGAGAAAGAGAGCTATGCATTCATACCCATTGCTCATTCCCAGGATCTCAAGTGCTGGTTCATTTTCCGACAGCCATTGTGAACTGAATGAAAGCAACAAAAACACTCAGATCCATTGCTTGAACTTTGGAGAGTTTAGTTCAGTATGTCTTGTATGGCCATTCTGAGACAGCAGTTGCTATTAAAAAGTCTAATTTATTTGCCAAAGAATGTCTGCGAAATTGTTCCAATATGAATACATGAACTAGTAACATTTAAATTTGTGTCAAGGTTTTAAATTATCGACCTCCAAGGAGTTGGTTTGGTGTCTATTACATGGTTGTTATGAATCAACCAAGTTGAGCACCAGCCACTTGTCTAATCCTAAATCTGCTTTAGTTGGATAAGAATGTGTGTATTTTCAATAATGACATTTTTTTCCTGAAGTACATTAATTTGTGACCAGTGGTGGGAGTATAATCATCACTCCCAGGGGTACCTGGCTTGGCAGCAGGCGATCGGATTATGGAACCAACCTCTGGATCCGCTCAGTCTCAATCAATATTAAACAAACATGCACAGGCTATCGTCTCCCCTTGTAAATGAAGCTGTCCATTCCTTTCTGAGAGCCCAAGGAATCTTAGCCTCTTTGGCATGAGGCGTGGGGGATTGGGGAAACGTGATATTTTATTAGGAGAGGTTACAGGCTTCTTGTCTCCTTCCCTCCCATCTCCTCTCCCGCCCCCCTTTCTCCTTGATACAAGGATCATTTTTCTCTTGTAACGAGGGCTCTGGTTGGAGGAGCGAGGGTTGTTTTCTAGTGGGGGGTGTGGTGGAATTTTCTGTGAACACTTGCTGTCTTTCATTCTATCTTCAAACTCTAGGCATCCAAAAGTTTTTGTGTTTACACTGAGGTCAAAAATGTAACTTATTTTACTCGAAAGCAAAGATTGAATAGGTTTATTAGTATCAATTTAGTGATGTTTCATTTGATAAAATACAATATTTCCTAATTGATGGACTACACATACCACAAAACAGCAGCTATTATCTCATAATGTACATTGAAGCAATATTTCTCAAATTTGAAGAATGATTATTAAAATGAATGACATGCTTTAAGTTAAAGTGTATCATTATGGTGTTCTAATAATGTCGGTAATGTCAGTTCTGTACCTCTCCACACATCAATAAACGTAGCTTGCAGGAATGTTTTATTCATGGAGCACTTGATCGTGATTTTAAAGCTTGTTATTCTCACTATTAAAAGCTTCAAACTCATGTTAGACTACCGAGAAAATACAGCCTAGCTACATATATTCAGGACGTTTATTATTTAGGTTACATTTATTAACAATGCACTGTCGTATTAGTGCCTACAATAGTGATCAGAAATGTTAATAGAAATTTGCAACCCATTGTCGGTGCACCATAAAGTCTGAATTGTTTTCGCGGTAGCTTTATGATTTCAAGTTATTTGTGATTGGATGAAATTTCTGCATCCTAAATGCATTTTTGAAAAAATATTTTAAAGAACGTGTATGCTTTTTAAAATTCCAAGTTTGAATAAAATCCGAGTTTTGAAAAGATATACAGTACACTGTGCCCTGCGAGGAAAATAGTTGATTCAGTAAGGTGTTGTCAACAAAAATATCTTGCAAATGAACTGATAATAACAGAGTACGAACCATAACAACAAGGCAAACACTGCCAATAATCACAACTCGGGAGAGTTCACCTTGTAATATTATATAGATTACCGTGATGCTACTGCTACGAGAAACTGGCCTCCATCGTGGGAATATGAGATGAGTGCCGCCGTGCTGTCGCCGGGCGGGGAGACATTCTTGATGTCAAGTCAAAGCATCTCCTTGCACAAACGAGGGTGGGACCATTCTCATCAATTGCTGGTCCTGGGCCAGAGGTGGAATACCCACTTATCTCGAGTGTAAATCCGTCTCTCTATAGGATAACGACTTCTGATTTTTCCATGTGGTTGCATTCACAGGGATAACAGAAACTGGTGCCCCCCCACATTTTTATTTTGACCTGGACACTCTTCCCACTAAATTCAGGGGAAAATTATTACAGTGAATACCATAGTTGTATTTTATGGAGTAGCATGTCTCACCCTTCATCCATCTGTGCCCAATGCTGTCTATGTTACTCAGGGTCACTATCTCTCACTCTGTCTTTCTGTCTCTGTGCATCTTCTGGTCTCCCATCATGTCTGTCTTATATTTCCATGACTTCCTGTGTCTTTGTTTCTATCTGTGTCTGTTTTTGGGTATTTTTTCTCGCCCTTTATATTTTCCATGTCTAGCTCTTTATTTCGTAGTCTGTGTCACTGTGACTGTGTGCCGCTTCTAGCATGCTCCACCCAGCCCACTTTCCCCTTCTTGCACTACTCACTTCTACCACTCTGCCAGCCATAAAGTGTTTTGTTTTATTTCCTCTGGATAGTAGTGTTATCAGCCATCTGGTTGTGACGTGTTAGTTCCTTACACGATCATACCTGCATGGCCTTGGGTGCTTACAGGTGCTTAAGTACGTGGGCTCCATGACCTAGTCAATGCAAGACCCTACATACGATGACATACAAAGATTCCTAATACGGCAATTAACAGGCTTTTGGGGGCAAGTTCTGTTAGAAGCACCTATGAATACCAGTACAGCACACGATGAGGCAGGTGGCCAAATACTTGTCCTGGCCCTCTCCATGCACCTGCACATTCACACATTACATGCATACCCATGCAAGAAAATCCATGAGTCCACCCATTTACACACTCCAATAAACTTTCGTACCCTCACAAACTAACACTCACAAGCATATACCCCTATTCATACACACTAAGATCACTCATATAGTCTTTAACAGTTTAGGTGAGTGCTATTAGTGAGGACCTTTGTCTCCCCATTGCTGATGTCCTCACACTCCACCACTTATTTCAGTTGTGGCTGCAAATTGAATTTTGGGCACTGCGTTTGTATTGCAGTACATTTATGAGGGCAAGCCAACAGGCCGGCTTCCTCGCCATCAATCGGCCACCCGTTGATGTGCCCTCTGTAACCCGACGGAAAGTGCGAAACACGGCGGCAGCTCCATCTCTCCAGCATACACGCGGCAACCACTCCAGTGAGGAGACGGGAGACTTCTGTCTTTCCAGCTCTTTATTAAACCCACATTATCAACAACTCACTAACACACAACACTATAACACTACTTAACAATCGACTCTACCCACCCCGCGCTTCGCACGCTAATGACTCACCTTGACAACATTGGACATCGTTGCTCCACCGCCATCTCCCATGCAGAAGTCCCTCCCTCGCTTCAGCACACCTCTTTATACTTTTCCTCAGACGTTACCCAGCCAATGAGATATCAATTCACGTCCGGCAGCCAATCGCATCATCCCACGTCTCGCCTTATATTCCCCCTCAGACTACGTGTTGTTTACAACCCTGGGGAACCTCACCTTCTTGCTTTCATTCGCCAATCAGCACTACTCCCTGGCTCTGTCCAACTGGGGAACGTCAACTTCCTGCTTTCCTTCGCTAATCAGCACTACTCCCCGGCTCTGTCCAACTGATCCAATGCAACCTCGTGAACGACCCAATCCGACTCCAGCACGGGCGTCACCATATACCCAGCCTGGCATAGCATGAGGCTTGGCACCACACATTGATAAAACGCGCGCGCGTGCGCGCGCACACACACACACATCTGCACAGGTACATATACACATCCATGAAGGTACCCCTCCCATTAAGCAACCCCCTTCAGAGACTCCCTTAAAAAAATCCATCAGTCGCACGCCAAAATAACCACACCACTCAGCGTGTGTTCGAACTGATGTATTTTCATCCCCATGGCTACAATCCTGCTATGGGAGGGAGGGGGATGAGACATTTTGTGTTTTATTGTCGCTGTTCTTTATCCTAGGTCTTGTTCCAACACCAATTACACTGCAAACTCAGTCTCGCCACAAGCATTTCTGTTTTTTCAAGATGTTTTCTCCGTTTCCCCCCTACCCCGCGGACAATTCATTAAAGTGTAACGGCTCTTCCGTTAAGGGACAGTATCCCAATTTTATTGAGGAGGCTTCAAAGGGGGTCCCTTATATCGTTCTGTGTGTGTGAATGTGCGTGTGTATGTTTGTATGCATGCACGTTTGCGCCTTTGCACTCTTGGAGGTATATAATAGTATATAGCTGCGTGTTTTTATATGGTGCAAATATGCGTGTGTGCATGTGACTGTATATGCATTTGTATGTATGCATTAATTGTATTGCGTTATGATTTTATATATTGTGTTCCTTGGTTCTAACGTGTTATATTGCAGGAATTCTACATCCTGAGCTTGCAAGCTCACTGGGTATTTTCTGCTTTAATAATAAACATATACCTCTGTATGTGTATGTGTGCGCGTGTGTGTGTCTGCTTATACGTGTATTTTCCTTGCATGAGTATTTTAAGAAGCGTGTATGTTTACGTGTGTGTGCATGTAGGTGGCCCTGTGTGCGCACCGTTGTGTGTATGAGTGTATTGATTGTAAAAATATGTTTTTATTTTGAATGATCAAAATTCATTATTATTGCTTGTTACTAGACAAGTCTGAGAAGCTCTGGCAGTATTCTTAGGACTTATTGTCAATTCCAGAAACTGGCATCCAAGTAAAAAGGCAGCTAAGACAAATAGTATAATGTGTTATTGTCTGGCTGACAGAGACAAACGTACTCATTGGATTCTTATGATTCAGAGGTGTACAGAAAAAAAGACTAAGTCACATTTAATATTATTATGGTTCAGTTTGAATTCCTTAAACTTGAAGATGTGTACTGATGTACCCCTTATGATTCTTAGTGTCCAGATTTAATACCAGGTTCGTGAAGTGATTCTATTGACTCATCTTCTTGGCAGTTCGATGATTTGTTATGTTTTATTACTGGGTTACGTTTCCAAAAATATATTCCATTAACCATCAGTGCACAAAGTAATTGAAATTACAGTGTCTCAAATGAGGCAGTGCTTATCTCCACTCGTAATCCCACACTAGTGGTGGAGTTTCCATATCTTATGGTTGGGACGAGTTAATTCATGGCAGCCACTGTGGGTTTCCTACACAGTGGTACTTAATTTCACACCTGATCGTATGCTTAACGGAGTCTGCAAAATAAATTTAAATTTGCTAACCTCTTAATTCTGGACGGTCACAATTCCACAACACATTCAAGCAGGTAATATTAATTTTACATTTATAACGCGCACATATTCATTCACTGTCGAAGGTATTCATTCGACAGAGAACGACTCAGAAGCACGAGCAAAGCACAGAGGTGGAAGAGGCAGCCAGGTGGTTTACCGGCGTCATAATGCCACACACTGCTTCCTGTATATTAGGATGTCATCGGTCAATTAATGAATGAGTTTTTTTTTAAGTTGTGGGAAGAAACCAGAGAGTCTGGAGGAAACCCACGCAAAACGGGGGGAGAATACATAAACTCCACACAAAAAGGTGCCCAAGGTAGGGATCGAACCTGCTCAGGCAAGACCATTGTTTCTGTGAGGCGCATATGTTACCACTGCAATACCCTGCCCGGGTAGATGATGCAAATGGAGCTGTGGCACATTGGTTATTAAACTTCACTCTGAACCTGATGGCCCGAGTTGGATTATTGGCCTAAGATAGTAGAATTGGCAAGTGAACTGGTCATGGCCACCACTACCCCCCCTCCTCCTTCACCAACTCTCCTCAACCCATATTGCTACACTGGTCAGCGTGGTGAAGTATAGCACGGGGAAGCCTTCATTCCGCAGGGGATTTCCAAAGCGTTATAAATTATACTGCGCTCAAAATACATGCATCAAATTTTGCGTGTGAGAATCAATTACGGTTAATAAATTTATGTAAATTAGGTTGATTTAATCTCTCAATTACCAGCACTGCACTGTGACTAAGTCTTGCCGTGCGATCTATGCACATTGGCTGATGCTGTCACATTAACCCAAGTTGCTGATACAATAGTTTCTGTCTTTAGATTTTAGAATCGTTTGCAGCTTTTAAAAGTGAATGTTATCGTACAAAGTAATGAACTAGCGCATGCCAAGCAGTATAATGTGAATGCATGCAGTAAGTGATGCATTGGGCTGGATGTCGATATGGACTCGCAATCAGAAGGTCACGATTTAAATCCCAATTTAGGATCACTTGGCCCATTATCATCATCATTATATACGTAATGAGGCATCGATTTTTTTGTTAAAATCAATGCTTCCTTAGTAATACATGCATCCAAATTGTACATTCAAGAGTTGATTACAGGATTTACAATGCTATGGGTACTTTTTGCCAGTATACATATATAAGATTAAGATCTTAACACCTGCATAATCGTCAGATACGGTAAAACCTGTTGTAATCTTATATAGGATTTACAATGTTTGCAAGTTACATATTAATGTTACATTAATGCTAAATAACCAGACAAATGTTCAAACGAGACGAAGAAAATGTGAAAACATGACAAGTATACTATTTTAAATGTTAACAGTCTATTACATCACTAAGGGTGATGACATTTGTTACTTGCCTAACAATCATCATCATAAACCTGTGGTGGACAAAATGAGCAGAAGCACTTTGTAAACATCAGTGGTGGCTATTGTCCCATCAATAAACAGTTGCTTGCAATGAGAATGAGGAATCTCCACTAGCAGCTTAAGACCCAATTTTCAGTGACATTACTACACACCACAACATTCTCACGCCTACAAATAGGCATGTATTTTATGGGTATAGGCAAATTACATACATTGATGTAGATTTTTTTTTCCTCTCGCCTAACGTAGGAGTAGTGCTGTAATAGAGGGCTAATATTCTGTTAATATTGTGTACTTCATGTTTAAGGACTGAAAATGTCTTAATGGTATTAACTGTCACTTGGATATGATTGAAATGAGCTTGTGTTGAAATATGCCAGCATCTAACAAAAATGTCCATAGGAAAAATCTGAAGAAAAATATTATGGAAAGTCAGAGAAATCTTGACATTAAAATTCTAAGAAAATGAATTGTGATTCAAAGAAACATTTCAGAAAATCGAGGCAGCCGTTACCTGTAGCATACTAATCCTTGCGTTATGTTCATTATATACGAACGTAACCATTTGTCCCCTACTCCACATGTAATTCGATGAATTGTCATGATTTAAGGGTTGTAATTTAATTCAAGACATGTTTTAAATCGTACTTACTGAAGCCCATTTTTTGTTTCATGTCCCGTTTAGAGTGTCTTGTTTGTTATTTCCATGTGATCTGTTACGATCCATCGTGTGTACTTTCCCTAGTTCCCACTATTACCCTAAAAGTAAAAGTTGTTTAAATTCAATGACGTGCAAATAATTCATTTTCACACACAGAATCTAGTCCATATGTTGTGAGCATCAGAATATATTTTAATCGGTGAATCATTACAAACCTACACCCCAAGCTTCCTCTGTCCCCCCCACCCCCACCGGTGTTGTAAGACCTTGTAAGAGGCGCTCACTCATTTTGTGACCTTGGGATGGTCCCACCATGAGATAGGTTTCAGGCAGGAAGAGATATAGTTGGTGACAGTGATGTCTGTGAGTGAGTGAGTGTGTTTAATGGGTGTTTGAAGATGTATAGTTGTATTTGTGTTTTAATGGGCGTGTGTTTAGGAATGTCATTCAGTGTATATACGCGCATATATAATGGGCGTGGTAATTAGTGTTTGTATATAGATATGTGCATGTATATACATTTGATAATAATAATAATTGCATTTATCGAGCATTTTTCATCCGAAGGTCACAGTGCTGCACAGAGCTGCGGAGAACGGCATGTCAACAATGGAGCCAGAACGGAAAGTCAGCAACAATAAACTTTTTTGGGCGTTTTTAAATTAAATATACATATCGTTGCAGAACAACATGCAAAAATGATCGGATAGTGTGTGTATGAGAGGGGTTAGGGTATATGAGTGCGTGTATATGGTTGTAAGAGTAGAGGTGTGTTTCCATGCGTATTGCCCTATTTAACACAGTGCTTAATGCAGTGAAATATGTTTATAGTTGACGTGCATGTGTATGTGTGGGTGTATATTTTTTCTCTACTGTATTGACCTGTCCAAGGTTTGTTGCCATCAATGGGCCAGAGCTTTGGGTTATTCTTTGTGCTGTTGTGATGCCTAACCCTGTGATCTTAATGATTTTATGGACTTTCTTGATGGTGAGCAAGCCTGGGTGAAGCTGTTGGTTGTAAATATTGTTGTTGGTATTGGTGGATGATGCTTGTGGACATGGTGGTTATAGTGGTTGCGGTGGTAGATGTGAAAAAATGTATGTTGTGTACAATCAGCCTCTTAAAAACTTATCAAGACACTGGTAGTGGAAAACAGACATGACCTAAACAGGATCAAGCAGCATATATCAAGCTCTGGCTGGTGTGCCTAGGATTCTCACACTCTCAATGACCTCACGCCATCAAAAATAATCACTAGCGTTGTTGTGAAGAATGAGTAACAATATAATTAGACAATGCCTCTCGTTCATACATATATCCCTTCACATACAAATATTGTAAGTATTTTGTACACATCCCATCAGCTACAAGACCTGGGAGTGCTCTGGCAGTTCAACGTTGGTTGAAACAAGCATGACTCTGCTGATGAGACACTGTAGGTCAAATTCGGTCCAGAGTTTGCTTGTATTGAACCATTGTCGGTGAAATTATGCATCTGCTTCCTCAAATCGAGTGCACAAGTTGATCAATTCGAACGTTTATTGTATCGCAGCACTCCAGTATCCAGAACTTGCAAGCTCACTGGGTTTCTTTTCGGTATTTTCAGCTGCAATAATAAACATTTATCTGAAAGGCCTTGGAACTGATGTGGTTTGTAAATAATACTTTTATTTGTATTATTGCCAAAGGACAGGGATATGAAGGAGGTATATTGTCTGCTTGTTTACTGTCACACAGTCCAGTACAAGGTGCACTTGCCCTGAACTGCAACTGTTTCACGCTCCCCTTTCGTTCTCGACCTATATAAGGTCATACCTCTGCTCCCCATTAATCCACCAGTGTACACGTGCTGTGTGCTAATTTTCCCACAGTAATTACACATCTCTTTAACACCTGCTTTCCTCCTTAATCTCGCAGCCATCAGGGTTCCAGCCACACACAGAGGGCAGCTTACTTAACGATTGTTCTACGTTATAGGGTCAAGGGGGAGAAGAGCATGCGTTCCAATTTGAATTTGAGGTGTTTATAGTGGGGCGGCGCGGTGGCCCAGTGGTTAGCGCTGACGCCTCACAGCAAGAAGGTCCCGGGTTCGAATCTCTCGGCTCGGGTGCCTTTCTGTGTGGAGTTTGCATGCTCTCCCCGTGTCCGCGTGGGTTTTCGCCGGGTACTCCGTTTTCCTCCCACAGTCCAAAATCATGCTCCTGAATAGGTTGATTGGCTCGCAGACTAAAATTGTCCCGCAATGCCCGGCGATGGACTGGCGTCCCGTCGTCGGGTGTATTCCTGCCTTACGCCCTGTGTTTCCGGGATAGGCTCCGGCTCACCGTGACCGTATATAGGATTAAGCGGTTTCAGATAACGAGATGAGAGGTGTTTATAGTAAAACATTGATGTGGATTGTGGGCAGGTAGGTATTTAATGTGCTAAGGCATAGTAAGATGTTGGTGACTTCTATACTGTGCAGTATTTTTGAGTCTACAGGCATCTTGGGAGGCACTGTGGTTGTATTAGCATGGTGGACACAGACTTAAGTCCCCTGGGTTCTCCTCCTGCTCTAGGACATATAGATATTTTGACGTTACGAGCTATGGTATGAACTGGTGTCTCATCACATACAGGACTAGTTGTGGTGCAGGTGCTATGTTTGGTGACTTTGGTGCTTTTCCTCCCAATTATATTGCATTTGGACTATCACAATTTGGTTGTGATGTTCTTTTCCATTCAGAACTCTTGCCGTGAGTATTGTAATAACACACCGTAAGGATTGCTCTTAACGGCTACTCTTGTGGTATAGCCGTGTCCAAGCATTCCCCCCCTCTCATTCGTGACGTTTCGCCTTCCACGTTGAGGCATCATAATGCCCTTAAGAGGAATGCTTATACATTGAACCGTGGAAACCAATATCAATACATATCACACAATGTCAGATAAGGACCCCAAGACAAAATATATATACCATCTGCAGTCCATTCAATAGCCTCTTACTCATATATGGGGCTCAACACCCATTATATGCCCTAGACAAAATGTCCACATTTAATTTATAACTATTAGTAATTATTATTTCGCAAACGCCCTTAACCAGGGTGTCTTACATCATTTTACAGGAGTAAGGAAACCACAGGGAGGTGAGGAAAAGGCAGCCACGCATTCAGCCGGCACCAACATGTGCCAGACACTGTATATACTGGCCGAGAGAGGCCACAAGGTGGGGGTATACCCAGGATGTGGCTCCAGTACATCGCAGGGCACACTTTTTTGACGGCAATTTACTCAGAACGCCGATTAACCTAGACTGGAGCGTGTCTTTGGACGGTAAGAGGAAACTGGGGTACCCCACGAAAACTCATGCGGACACGGGGAGACCACGCAAACTCCACATAGAAAGGCACCTGAACCGGGAATCGAACGCGAGAATTTTGTTCTAAGATGACAGTGCTACCAACTACACCACCGTGCAATTCATAGGCACAGCTGAAATAAGCCAAATAAAGTGACAATTCAAAATTTGAAAAGATGATTTTAGATGTGTGCGGTCATCGGTAACCTTGCCAATAGCAACAACTTGGTACACTTGAGAACCCAGTTTAATCATGGATGGCTGGAACCCATATTCAAATCCTGTTTGTATGAGCTAGTGTCTGACGTAGCCATTATGTACCATTATGTACTCTGGAGCATGCCACAATGAGGTGGGGTCTTACCATAAGTCCGACCAAAACTAAGCACCTGTCTGGGTATTTGGTGTTACCGAATACTCCACCTCCTCAGCTCTCCATGAGTGATGGAGCAGTTGTGGAGAGAGTGGAGAAGTTTACATACCTAGGCAACGTGCTTATGGCCGGTTCCAGTTTGGCAGCGTAGATCTCGCTCCGAATCAGTCGGGTGGCATTATTGTTTCATCGGCTATGTAACACTGTGGAAGCTGCCTGGCCTGTCGCTCCACACGAAGCTTCGGGTATTCTTAGCTACAGTAATGCCCTCTCTTTATGCTTGTGAAACGTGGCCCTCCCTGATGGAACATCTGTGCCATTTAGAAACTTTCCTGCTAGCCTGCCTACGATCCATCCTTGCTTTAACCAGTTGGGATTGTGTGAAGAGCTCACACATTTTTGAAAGATCTGGACAAAGTCCCATTTTATGATTGCAGCGAAAAGCTGCTCTCTCCGGACAGTTGCATCAATCGCTTCCTCTCCCTCCATTGATGGAGAGGGAGCGATCGACAGCGGCTGTCCCGAGAGAGCCGCTTTTCGAAGCGATCAAAATGCATCGTGCCGTGAAAACCTACATCATTACAAAGTTCCATTTCTGAGCTCTTCCAGCAGGCGAAGGAAGCTGAGGTGGCTGTCGCCCGCATGCCCAGCCACCGCATGCCCAGCCACCGCATGCCCAAGCAGTTACAATTTGGCCGAATAGAGAGGGCTAAACGGGCGCGGCATGGGCTAGAGAAAAGATGGACTGATGTGGCACAGGAGGACATTGAGCTGAGTGGACTTGCTGAAGACTGGTACCACCGGTGTCAAGATCGACCTCTGTGGAGGAGGATCATGAAGGACTCTATCGGGCAGTTGGAGGCAGTCGCCCTCCAACAACAACGGAGGGTGGAAGAGCGATGCTCACAGCAACGAGCAGAGCATCGGATGGATAAAACACAGCAAATTGGCACAGTCGGGAGCATAGGTGTGGTGCATTTGCCAGTCATCTCAATCAGGCAACCCTCAACACCTGGGTCTGTCCCTATACCGCCTGTCAGCGAGCTTTTGGCACTTCACGTGGATTCAAGGTGCATATGGCCTGGCATTGGTGCCGTGGTGACGCCACCGCCACTTAGTGGTGAATGGCGGTTATTTTTATCTCCTCTGAGCCACCTGTGCTCTACATTTGGGGATGGTGGTACACGTAACATTCACAATTTTTAAATTTCCAAACGTACTAGACTTAGAGCTAGCTGACAAACAGCAGGCAAGCAAATGTTGGTGAACCTGGCCATGCAAATATTTAGCCACTAATATGTTATTACAAGTGTTCTCCGATATCTTCCCACACAAAGCAAAACACTCTTTAAGATTAAATTAGCCCAACATTTCAGTATAGAACCCTTCTGTAAAAGTCTTAAGACTCACCAAGGCATATGTGGATACATTTCTTTATTATTATTGTGATTTCTTGACTGTAACTCTGCAGCTACTACTGCTTTTTCGACTACGGCTGATTCTGTTTCTCTTGCTTCTGTTGCTGTATGCAGAGGACCAACTACCACTGGGCTTTCCTGTGATTAACAATGGCCCTGTGCTGCGTGTGGTGGAGCGTACACGCCTAGCCACCATGCTGTGTGTTGTGAGCGGCACACCGGACCCGGAGATCACGTGGTACAAGGATTCGGTTCCCGTTGACACCGGCTCGAACCAAGACCGCATCAAGCAGCTTCGCTCAGGTGAGGATTTTATTGGGTGCGTGTCTATGCCTAGGAACTTCTATTTTTGCCTGTGCTTGTCTCTGTGTGTGCGCGAATGTCCTCATGGGGAGCGTTAATTTAGCGGGTAGACCAGTGAAGATTTTCTGAGCTGGTCCTGGTACTCCCCTTGGTCGATTCAGCCTCTAATGAGTAGCTGGTGCAATGTGTAAACATCTCCACTTAGAAGATAAAGGCGGCTGGGCGTGGTGTTGGCTACCTACCCCCTCGTTTGCTGTCCGGGCTCGCTAACAGTACTTAACACTACAGTCTGTTAAGGCGACATGGGGATCTTGTCCTTTTGTGTCATGGAGTGATTGCATAGTGATCGGTGCATTGAGCTATGAATCCACCACACAGTTCGATTCCCAGCCGTAATTAATATCAATGGTGAATAAGTGAAATGGTGTGGGGTTTATACTCATTCAGATTTAACTGGTAGTTTTTGTTATTAAAGAACTGAAGAGAACCGAACATTTTTATTAGAAATGTGACTGGGAGCATTTATTTGCTAGTAGGGGCCAATGATTTCAATGCAATTGTGAATCTGGGTCAACGTGTATTGAAATATGTTTTTACGGCTTGATATAAAACAATTGTTCTGAAGAGCTGTTCTTTCCTTGCTAGCCAAGTCAAGCATCCCTGCTGTCGTCATGAAGAAGGAAGAACACTCTATACAGTTATTTTAAAAGAGCAGCTGTTATATTAACTTGGCATTAAATGAGTACCTGGTCCAGTGAGCAAACATTCGCACTAGGCTGACAAAAGCAGCCTGGCATTATGCTAGCAGCAACACAACTTGCCTTGTGTGCCATGCCGTCCCAAAGAAGTGTTTTCTAACAACACATCCCCCATCAGTTCTTCTGGCTCACTGGGACACATTATCTTTGTAAAATAGAGTATATGTCATGATTTTCATCAAATTGCAGGAAGCTGTAAACGCAAGGCTCCTATTAACATGCATATCAGCCCCTGAGCCATTATTTTTCAGGGAATGTGTTAGAGACCTGAGTTTCATGGTACGCTTACCCATAGAGAGTTCACATTGGCCATGTTGGATACACTGAGCTAACAACACGCTTGACATGGTATTTATCTTTAGTTCGTAATGGCCATGCCAGTTTTATAATGGCCACATCAAAGGCATTGATTGCGTTGATTTTGCACCTTGGCGTTGGGTGTAACTCGTGACTTCATAGATGCTATTAGCTGACAATACTGAGAATCTATGTGTGAACCATTCTGCTGGGACTCTCCAGTTACAGAGGGCTGATGATGGCACATAAAGCCAGAAAATTCCGAAGATATTAGTTGAAGTGCTGGGTCTGGGTGTCTCTCGCTTTTTTAGTTGGCTTATGTAGACGTTGCTATAGCTCCTGTGTGTTGCGGTTCTGTGTATTTGAGCACATGTCAAGTGTAAACTAGTAATAATAATAATATTTGCACTTCTAGAGCGCTTTTCACCTGAGGGTCACAAAGCGCTGTACAGAGCTGTGGAGAGAACAGCATGTGAACAACAACAACATCGGAGTAGATCAACGAATGTAAAATAATGGCTATAAATCAATGAAGGACATAACATAGCATATACACTAATTGTTTAGCAAATAAAGGAATAAATACGTGTTCCTGAGCAGGCGCAGGTCAACAGTGAGTCATCATCCAAGCACAACAACAGTAAACAGCATCAACAGTGCTAGACAGAAGACTTCAATGCCTTACGGAACAAGTGAGTCTTAAAACGAGATTTGAAGATTCCCAGGGACTCGGTTAACAGAATATCCAATGGAAGGGCGTTACACAGTCTGGGAGTTGGCTCTGTCACCCATTGAATGGAGGTGCGGTCTGGGCACATGCAGCAAGTCGGCATTGGAGGATCGAAGTTGTGTTGAGAAGGATGCTTTAAGTAGGTCACGGATGTATGTCAGAGCAGTGCCAGTGAGAACCTTGTAGATGAGGATCTTGAATTAGATCCTATATTTAACGGGTAGCCAGTGGAGAGACACCATCACTGGGGACATGTGATGGTGGATGGATGTGCGGGTGAGGACTCTAGCAGCCACATTGTGTACACGTTAGAGATAATTGATCAGGTAGGCAGGGATGCCAGGAAGTAGTGCATTGCAATAATTGATTTGTGAAAAAATGAAGATGTGGTTAAGCTTCTCATCATCAGAGGGTGACAGGATGTTGTGCAGTCTGGCTATATTTCTGAAATGGAAATAGGCTCCTTCGTCACTTTGTTAATGTGTGTCTCGAAGGTGAGTGCAGAATCAAGAATAACTCCTCGACTCTGGACTGCCTTAGCAACTTCGATGGTCTGGTTGTCAAGCATCAAATGGTTGGGTTCAGCCTTGGACAAGTAGTGCAAGGTTCTGACAATCAAAACTTCTGTTTTGCGACATTTAGTTTTAGGAAATTTAAATTGAGCCAGGCCTTCATTATTGATAGTGAGGACACAGTGCTGTGTATGTAACTAATGCTGTATCCTGTGTGTTTGTCTGTTTCTCCTCCACACTGTTTGGCTTGGCCCTCAGACTCTTTTGGTAAGTTACTTTTATGCAATTAAGCATACACATATATGGTTGCATACACACTGCACAAACATGCACACATGCATATATAGATGCGATAGGCAAAGATAATGATCCCCCTCATAACCTTAACATAAAGTGGGGTAAGTCCTGTTAGTGAGCACCTATTAAAAACAAAGACACACATGCACATGATGCCACGTCCAATCTTGAAAAGGGTGTCATCAGGAAACAGCTCTGATTACACCCTTCACCTCCCACATGTAGCCTCTAACCCATCTATATTCCCCTTATACACAGGGCATACCCTTATCCATTCTTCAACTGTACACGTGTAGACATTGCCCTTATTCAAATTTTAAACCCTTGCATGTGGGTCGTACCCATATCCATAATCCCACCTCTAATTGTACATTGTGGCATGCCACTGCTACGCATTTGCTGTCATTCTGAGTAGAGGTATGTATTTATTCGAATCGAATTGAATGTGTGCACATTATAAATTATAAATAGTTTTGAAGGGTCATGGGGTGTAAATGGTTATAAATATTGTATATTGTATTTATTATATATTTTGTTTTGGAAAATTTGCTTGGAAGAGCAATAAAATTGGACGTAAACGTACAATAGTCTAATTGTACCCATAGTCCCTATACAGTGGTGAGAAAAAGATTATTAACCCTTTCAAATATTCTGTACTTCTGCATAAATGTGGTTAGAGCTTCATAAAAGTCTTAATAGATAAAGATTACCTGATTAAACAAATATCTTACAAAAAGCATTTATCCATTTACCTCCAGAGCAAAATGATTCAACATGCACTTTCTTTGTCAGAAAAAGTACGCGAACCTCACGTTTAATAGGCTCAATTAAGAGGATAATTAGATACCATATATTTCAATCAGTGGAATGACAATCAGGAGTGAGTTTGGATGGTCCTGCCCCATATGAAAAACATAAACTTTGGTCATCACCATAAGCGTCTGATTTTCACCAGAGAAGATTGTAGAAGCATGTGATGCCCTGATGAAAAAATATTTTTGAGGACCTCAGAAAAAGAGCTACCGATGCTCATGATTCTGGAAAGGGTCCCAAAATTATTTGTAAAGATTGTGGTCTCCACTAATCCACTCTCAGGCAAACGGTGTTCAAATGAAGAAAATTCAACACCATTGTTATTCTTCCCAGGAGCAATAATTCAATAAAAGTCACTCCAAGTGCAAGATGTTTAATAATCCAGATCACAAAGAACCCCAGGGTAATGTATAAGGGTCTAGAGGCCTCTCTGGCATTGGCTAATGTCATGAGTTCACCATCAGGAAAACACTGAACAAGAATGGTGTGCATGGGAGAATAGCAAGGAGGAAATCACTGCTCTCCAAGAAGAACATTGTTACCCATCCCAAGTTTTATAAAGATAACCTGGATGATCCAGAAGTGTATTGCAAGAATGTTCTGTGGATAGATGAGTTGAAAATGAAACGTTTTGGTTTAATTGAGAAACGGTTTGTTTGGAAAAAAAATAACCATTGCATTCCAACCTAAGAACCTCATCCCAACTATGAAGCATAATGGTGGGTGTATCATTGTTTAATGGTAATAATATTTTGCATTTATATAGTGCTTTTCACCCGAGGGCCACAAAGCGCTGCACAGAGATGTGGCGAGAACGGCATGTCTACAACAACATTAGAATAGATCGATAAAATAAAATAATGAATATAACTGAATAAAGCTAATCAAGTAACAAAAAAAAGGAATAAGTGTTTCTGAGCAGGCACGGTCAACAGCATGCCATCATTCAAGTATACAGCAGTGAGCAGCATCAACAATCCCAGCCAGAGGACTTCAAGGCCTTACAGAACAAGTGTGTCTTGAAACAGGATTTGAAGATGCCCAGGGATTCAGCTGACCACATTTCCTATGTAAGGGAGTTCCAGAGTCTAGGAGCAGCGCACGAGAAGGCTCTTGTCACCCATCACACGCAAGTACGATGTGGGCACATGCAACAAACCCGAATTGGAGGATCGAAGTTGTCCTGTTGAGGAGGGTGCATGAAGTAGGTCACGGATGTATATCGGAGCAGTGCCAGCGAGAGCTTTGTAGGTGATCTTCTGGACCTGAGCACAGCTTGTTCTCCTGGATCTGTGCTGACAAAAATGCTTGACAAGCCTTCATCAGCAGCGACAAGTAGGTCATTAACTACTTTGACCAGAGCATTTTCGGTATTATGGCTAGATCTTAACCCAGATTGGAAAATATCGAGGAAGTCATTGTTGAGGACATGTTTTTGGAGATGCATGACTACTGCACCCTCAAGGAGCTTAGAAAGGAATGGTAAATTGTTTCCTCACAACTTTATAATAATGTAAGTCTCCCTGGATAAGGGCGTCTGCTAAATAATAATTAATAATAATAATAATAATCAGGGATGTTGCAATCGAGGTCAGGGATGTTGCAATCGAGGCCAGGGGTTTTTTTAGTAGAGGGTTAACTGCAGCCAATTTGCATAGCGGCAGAATGATGCCAGAACGAAGTGAAGAGTTTAGTAACAAAGATAGCAAGGGATTTGAAGTTTGCCTGGTTGAGTTTGGATGGGAAGTGGTCTAACGAGCAGTTTGTAGGCCGAGATCTGTTATCTATTCAAGAAACATCAGATTCCATTAACTCGGAAAATTCCTAGAGTTTTGAGATCAGGGTAGGCGAGGGAACAATTTTTGAGGTAGTGGGTGGATGTTGGGATTAATTAAAGATGCGGTGGGCTTTGATCTTGTCTGTTTGGGGCAATTCTGCTGCTTTGGGACCCGAACAGATTACATTGGTGACGGAACCATGAATAACGGATTGTACCAAAACATTCTACAGGAGAATGTCAGGGTATCTATCTGTGAGCTGAAACTCAACATAAAGTGGTCATGCAGCAAGACAATGATCCTAAACACACAAGTAAATCTACAACAGAATGAATAAAGTGGAAGAGATTTCGTATTTTGGAATTGACCAGTTTAAAGTCCAGATCTTAGCAGAAATTGAAATGTGGCAGAACCTACAAGCAGTAAATACAAGAAATATCTGTGACTTGAAGCAGTTCCGGAAAGAAGAATTGGTCAAAATTCTTCCAAACTGATGTCTAGGACTGATATACAGTTACAGGAAACATTTAGTTGAAGTTTTTCCTGCTCAAGAAGGTGCCATCAGTGTTATTTATTGTATTAGGTTCTCTTGATCTGTTATTGGGACTTATATGAAGATCTGATTTCATTTTAGGTCAAATTTATACAGAATATTCAAAAGTGTTCACGGATTTTTCCTTAGCACTGTGCATAGAACGTAGGCTAGGCTTTCCATTCTAGATGCAGATCCTCCGCCTACCCCTACCCCTGCCCCCGATATACAATACATTAACCTTTAGCCCGCTACTATTGTACCCAATGCTTACCCCTGATATATATGTTCCACTGCTGCCCCAGACATCATCTTATCCCTCACAGGCCCTACCTATACTCTAACTCTGCCCTTACTCTTACCTTCGTACCTGCTCCTACCTCGAACCTTTCCACCCTCTTTTCTGGCCTTAAGATTATCCATCATCTCCTATCGACTTACACGTTGGTCCTCACCATACCCACTATCACCATTCCTATCCCACGTAAGTTGCATTCTCTCATGGGAAACGTATACCAGGTAAATTTGTATGCGATTTAATGTGAACCAATCACAATAAGGGTATTCCTCGAGTCGTGTTTGTTGAAATAAACCATTAATAGTTACCCATTATAATAATGTTTTATTACTTATTAATTTCTTGTACAGTAAAGCCCTCACTTAATTTTGTCGGTCCTTTGTTGTAAAGTAAAACTTTAAGTGATATAACGACGCGGTGGCGTAGTGAGTAGCGCTGCTGCTTCACAGTTAGAAGGTGTGCGAGTTTGCGTGCTTTCCACTTGTCCCCGTGGGTTTTCGCTGGGTACTCCTTTCCCCCCACCATCCAAAGACAGGCTGCTGCCTATGGTAATTGGATGCTAAGTAAATTGCCTAAAAAAGTGTGCCCTGCGATATACCATAATTGTCACATCATGGATATAGCCCCACCTTGTGCCCTATGTCTGCCGGCATAGGCTCTGGCCCCCCGCGACCTTGTTCATGATTAAGCGGATACTAATACTGAACTGGGGCGGCGCGGTGGCGCAGTGGTTAGCGCTGACGCCTCACAGCAAGAAGGTCCGGGTTCGAATCTCTCGGCTCGGGTGCCTTTCTGTGTGGAGTTCGCATGCTCTCCCCGTGTCCGCGTGGGTTTTCGCCGGGTACTCCGGTTTCCTCCCACAGTCCAAAAGCATGCTCCTGGATGGGTTGATTGGCTCGCAGACTAAAATTGTCCCGCAATGCCCGGCGATGGACCGGCGTCCCGTCGTCGGGTGTATTCCTGCCTTACGCCCTGTGTTTCCGGGATAGGCTCTGGCTCACCGTGACCCTATATAGGATTAAGCGGTTTCAGATAATGAGATGAGATGAGAATACTGAACTGAATGTTAATCCAGTCTCTTTTTCCCATACGAAATAGAGTAAAGCGAGAAGATACATTCTAGCTTACATATATTAGCATAAAATATGAAACTACGTTTTGGTGTGAGATAAAATCTGGCTGAGCATAAATACAAACTGGGCAAGCGGAGATACAAGCTCGTCGAGCTGGGCGGCTGCTGCTGCGGCTCGCGCGCATATGGAGTGTAGATTCAAGGGAGTGTGTGTGTCTGTGTGTTGATGTGTGTTGCGAGAAGTGGTGGCCCAGCGGTTAGTGCGCTGGGCTACAAACCTGGCCACCCAAGTTCGAATCCCGCTCACGGCCAACACCAGTGACGATTTTCTGAACCGGTCCTGGGCCTCCCCTAGGTCGACTCAGCCTTAAATGAGTACCGAGTGCAATGTGAAAATATTGCCACTAGGGAGACAAAGGCGGCCGGGCGTGGTGTTGGTCACACACCCCCTCGTTTGCCGTGTTGGCCCTTATAGGTGCAACTCCCGAACAGCACTTAACTCTACAGTCTGTTAAGGCTATCCTCCAGACCTTTGTCCTTGTGTGTGACCATATTACTCTGTGTGGGTGAGTGTATGTGAGTGTGTGCCGGGAAAGATGCTGGCAAGGATTATTTCACATCGCCTTGCCAGGCACGCTGAGAATTGGCTTGCAGAACCCCAATGTGGTTTCAGGCCGTGGCGGTCCTGCACAGATGCCATAGTCTCTCTCCGGCTGATACAGCAGAGGTGTAGGGGATTCCAACAGGACCTGCATCTCTGCTTTATTGACCTGATCAAGGCCTACGATTCCATAAATAGGCCAGTTATTATTCGTGCTCTTGGGTCCCTGACTGTCTGACTCACAATCATTAAGGACTTGAATGAGAGTGGGCAAGCCCGGGTAAAGCTACGTGGTCATGAGTCAGAGCCATTCACCTTGGGGTACGACAGAGAATCCCTCTGGCTCCTACATTATTTAACATCTTTTTAACTACGTAGTTCAAGAGGCTTACCATGGATCTACCAGTGGAATTTACATCTAGTATAGGTACAATGTGAGGCTTATTGAGGCCCAGGTGCGGTCAAGGGATGGCTCTTTACTGGCCAACCATGTTATGTTTGCCTATGATTTGGGAGTTGCTGCTCACTCTCAGGAGGAGTTTGGGGCTTTGGTGTTGAACATGGAACGTACCACCAAAATCAAGCACCTGCTTTGGTATTTTGTGTGTTGAACATGGAACGTACCACCAAAATCAAGCACCTGCTTTGGTATTTTGTGCTACCAGACAATCCACCCCCTCAGCTCTCTAGGAGTGATGGAGCATGTGTGGAGAAAGTGGCAAAGTTTCCATACCGAGGCAGCGTGCTTATGACCAGCTTTGGTTTGGCAGCAGAGGTCTCGCTCCAAATCAGTCGGCTGGCATTATCGTTTCATTGGCTGCGTAACGCTAAGTGGAAGCTGCCTGGCCTGTCGCTCCGCACAGAGCTGCGGTCTTCTCAGCTGCAATCATGTCCTCTCTTTTCTATGCTTGCAAAACATCGATCCCCCTCCCCTGGCAGAACACATGCGCCTTTTCGAAACTTTATGGTTTTGCCTGCCTATGACCCATCCTGGGATTGGCCACATTGGATTGTGTGAGGAGCTCACAAATGCTCGGAAGATCTGGACCGGGTCCCATAGGTGGGCTCCTCCGGCTTGTGAGGCTGCGGTGACTGGGTTATGTGGTGTGCATACTCAACCACTGCATGCCAAAGTGGCTTCTGTGTGGCTGGATGGAGGGGCCTAAACGGAAGCGGCACAGACTGGAGAATACATGGACCGATGTGACATAGGAGGACCTGAAGTTTAGTGGACTTGCTGAAGACTGATACCAGCAGTCTCAAGATCGACCTCTGTAGAGTAGGGTCGTAGAGGACACTGCAAATCAGTTGGAAGCAGTCACCCTCCAACAACAGTGGATAGCAGAGAAGTGTCGCTCACAACACCGAGCGGAGTGTCGGGCGGCTAATATACAGCAAATTGGCATAGTCGGGAGCATCGGTGCTGCATCTGCCGTCACCTGAGTCAGGCAGCGCATAGCACCTGGATCTCTCTCGTGACCTGTCAGCAGTGGTGTGTCGGTTAGTGCGCTCTGCTACGAACTCGGCGACCCGTCGCTGATTCTCGCTCACGGCCAACACAAGTGATGATTTAAATGATAACATTTGCATTTATAAAGTGCCTTTCACCCGAGGGTCACCAAACGCTGCACAGAGCTGTGGAGAGAACGGCATGCCAACGATAATATCAGAAGAGATCAATTTAATAAAATATTGACTCTAAATCAATGAAAGACATCAAGTAACAAAAAAATAAAGATTAAACACAAAATGGAAGGAATAAGTGTTTCTGAATAGGCACAGGTCAGCAGCATACCATCATCCAAGCATACACACAGCAGTGAGCAGAATCAATGGTCCTAGCCACAGGACTTCAAGGCCTTACGGAACAAGTGAGTCTTGAGACGGGATTTGAAGATGCCCAAGGACTCAACTGACCGAATTTCCATTGGATGGAAGTTCCAGAGTCTGGGAGCAGCGTGCAAGAAGGCTCTGAGACCAAGCAAACAGAGGTACGATTTTGGCACATGCAGCAAACCCGTAATGGTGAATCGAAATTGCGGTATTGAGGTGGGTGTATGAAGTAGGTCATGGATGTATGTTGGAGCATCGCCAGAGCGAGCCTTGTAAATGAGAAGGAGGGTCTCGATTTCAATCCTGTTATTAAACAGGAGCTATTTGAGAAACGCCAGCACTAAGGATATGTGATCGTGGATGGTTTCGCTTGTGAGGATTCTAACAGCTGCATTCTACACTCGTTGGAGACGAGTGGTAAGGTAGGCAGGGACACCAGGAAGTTATGCATTGTAATAATTAATTCGTGCAACGCAATGATGTGAATTATGAAAAATTTCTGAACCCTCTGTCATCGTTTCCCCCTCCTCCTGTGCCCCTTCCTCACCTCTCCCTCCCCCACACCCCCTCCTCCACACACCCCGTCCCCTCCCTCCCCTTTGTAGTGAGTGTCCTGTGTGTTAACCCATAGCACCTCGGTCTGTTTCGTCACTGGGGCGGGGGTCCATCTAACACCACCCGTATCCCATAGTCTTTGTTCAGCCATTGTTTGTATCACATTCGTGATCATTTAAAAAAAACACAATACAGTTTTGGGAATTCGCACGAGTTTATGGAGTGTATCCCACATAAAAGTTAAAGAAGGGTTTGCTTTAGTTCCTGTCAGCGTAATAGCGAACACTTGCCGTTGTACAAATATACGTGCTGTACAGTATTAGTAGCATTTAAACCTAATTACGTTGTATGAATCAACATTATAAGGCGATGGACTGGCGTCCCGTCGTCGGGTGTATTCCTGCCTTACGCCCTGTGTTTCCGGGATAGGCTCCGGCTCACCGTGACCCCATATAGGATTAAGCGGTTTCAGACAATGAGAATGGGATGAGAATCAACATTATACGAGGATTGACTGTTGTGGTGTTTCGGCGGGGAACCCTCGCAAGGGAGTCGACCTCAAGTCGTAATCCCCGCCAGACACTCGTGGGTCCGACTTACGCGTGCGGCCATGTGGCGCGTGCTGCCATGTGGCACGTGCTGCCAGGGGTTCTTCAGCGGCGGCATAGTGGTCCGCCGCCACTAAGCGATGCACTCACCCAGCCAACGACAAGAGACCAGCGACGATAGATGATGCAGAGGTCTTCTGGATATTTTCAAAGCTTTAATTCTCCACAGCAGCCCACGACCGGGTAGCAGTCCATAACGGTCTGCTACCCTCCCCCCACACACATCAGCGCTCCCTACATCTTGTGACGCAGCCTCCTCCAGCA
>JAZEWT010000001.1:38255721-38275454 GCA_036362905.1 Mordacia mordax
GGAAGTGTCTGGGGTGAAGGAAGTCTGGGCATCGCTGCTTAGACTGCTGCCCCCGCGACCCGGCATCGGATAAAGCGGATGAAGATGGATGGATGGATGATCGATCATGTTAGTGCTCATGAAAATGCCCAAGCCACTTTCACAGTAGCCCCACTGTCCTCGTTTGTGTGATAAGTGCGCCTGTGCAGTCTTGAGCCAGTCGTACAAAGTCTTCATTTTTATAGCGTGCACCAGTATGTCAATAGCGCCAAGCAGTGTTGACTTCCCACACCTTGAGAACCAGTCATGTCATCGACCTTAGTGGGCTGATGGTGTTGATGACGATGTTGATCATGGGCTGAATATAAAATGGAAATTCTGATTTTTTTATTTACTTTCAAAGAATTACCAGCATGTACGGCAGTGAATTAAAGAATTGTATTTTAATTTATTTTCAACTTTTTAGGATGAAAATATAATATATTTTAAATAAGTTAAAACTTTTAATGACCTATTCCTATGCCGGGGCTTGGATTTTGGTGTGGCCCCAACACATGAAAATTTTAAGTAATGACGACTTGATGAGTAGTTGAGACTGATCACTTCAAAGAGCACACATTCCACATTAAATCGTGATAAGGGGAGGTTCTTGTTTGATGTGCAGCTTTAGTGGTCTGTAGAATCACAAGGGATTTAAACTGTGTACACGTATGTGGAGGGTGGTGGGTGAGCGGTTGGTGCGTTGGCCTGCAAAAGTGGTGATCCGAGTTCGAATCTCCCTCAAGGTAACCCCAGTGACGATTTTTGGAACCGATCTTGGGCCTTCCCTAGGTCGACTCTGCTTCAAATGAGTAACTAGTGCAGCGTGTAAACATTACCACTGGAGAGACAAAGGCGGCCGGAGGTGGCGCTGGTCAACCACCTCCTCATGTTCCATGTCGATCTTCAGCAGTGGTCGCTAACAGATTTTGACCCTCGAGTCTTTCAAGGCTATACGAGGGATCTTTGTCTTTTTACACGTGAATGTATGTGAGTGTGTTTAATACGAGTATGTTTGCACATGTTTCATGTAATAATGTAGTTTATTTGTCCAAGAAACTCTCATCGAGTCTCTTTACTTGAGAACGTGCCGTAGCCGCACAACTCCAGAAACACCTTAATAATGACCTCCTCGATCCCTTCCAATCTTGGTTCAGATTCGGCCATGGTACTTCAACTGCTCTGGTAAAAGTAGTACTCATCGCTGCTGATGAAGGCTTGCCAAGTATTCTTGTCCTCCTGGACCTGAGCGTTGCCTTTGATACCATTGACCATCTGATCTTACTTGAGCCGGCGATGGACCGGCGTCCCGTCGTCGGGTGTATTCCTGCCTTACGCCCTGTGTTTCCGGGATAGGCTCCGGCTTCACCGTGACCCTATATAGGATTAAGCGGTTTCAGATAATGAGATGAGATCTTACTTGAGCGACTTGATGGTATAGGGGTCTCTTGCCTTGCACTGCATTGGCTGAGCGCCTTCCTGTCCGACTGGAAACAGTTTGTCAACCTCGGAGGACAAAACTCTTTGAGATTCATCCTGTTTTGTCTGGAGTTCCTCAGGTTTCAGTTCTCGGCCCACTGCTCTTCAGCATCTACGTACAACCTCTTGGCCATATCCTGCACAGCCTCAATCTCAGCTACCATTGCTATGCCGATGACATCGAAATCTCTATCCACAGCAAAGTCATCCATCAATGCGTCTGGTCTTTGCATGTCATCCTCACTGTCAAATTTACTAAAACTAAATGAAAACAAGACAGAAGTTTTGCTTGTTGGAACCCCACACCTTTCCTCCAAGGCTGAATCTATCCAATTGATGCTTGATGACTAGGCAATTGAAGCTGCTAAGGCAGTCCGGAGACTAGGTGTGACTCTTGATTCCGCACTCACCTTCGAAACACACATCTGCAAGGTGACGAAGGTAGCCCATTTTCATATCAGCAATACAGCCAGACTGCGCAACATCCTGTCACCTACTGACGCTGAGAAGCTAATACACATCTTCATCTCCTCACGAATCGATTATTGTAATACACTGCTCCCTGACACCCCTGCCTACCCGATTAATCGTCTCCAACGCGTGCAGAATGCGGCTGCTCACTCGCACACCCATCCATGATCACATATCCCCAGTACCAATGTCTCTCCACTGGTTACCTGTTAAATACAGGATTGAATTCAAGATCCTCCTTCTCACCTACAAGGCTCTCATTGGCGCAGCTCCGACATACATCCGTGACCTACTTCAGGCACCCTCCTCAACACGACAACTTCGATCCTACAATACAGGCTTGCTGCATGTGCTCAGGTCGCACGTCCATTCGATGGGTGACAGAGCCTTCTCGCGTGCTACTCCAAAACTTAGGAATGCCTTTCCACTGAAGATTTGTTCAGCTGAGTCCTTGGGCGTCTTCATATCTCGTCTCAAGACTCACTTGTTCCGTAGAGCTTTCAAGTCCTCTGGCTAGGACTATTGATGCGGCTCAGTGTTGTCGTACCAGGATGTTGGCTCTCTTCCGACTTGCGTCTGCTTGGGAACATTTATTCTTTCTATCCAGCTTGGACTGTTGATGCGGCTCAGTAGGGCCGTGCCGGGATGTTGGCTCTCTTCCGTCCGCACCTGCTCGGAACATATATTCCTTGTTGTTAAAGATATTATATATATATATATTTTTTTCCTGACTTTATGTCCTATAATTTATCACTGCTGTTTGACTTTTAGTTGAACTGTTAGTTGAACTGATGTTGTTGACATGGTCGTCTCTCCACAGCTCGAATTTGTAAAAAAAAAACGTTGCTGATTTTCCATTCTATGTTGTTGTTGTTGACGCGCCGTTCTCTCCGCAGCTCTGTGCAGCGCTTTGTGACCCTCGGGTGAAAAGCGCTCTATAAATGTAATTATTATTAATTATTATTATCCGCAGTGCCCGATGATGGACTGGCGTCTCATCATGGGTATATCCCTGCCTTGCGCCCTGTGTCTACCAGGATAGGCTCTGGCTCATCACGACCTTGTACAGGACCAAGTGGTTTCTGACCATGAGATAAGATGAGATTATTATTATTATTATTTACTGTGTGTGGCTACATCTGTTTTAATGCCAAATTTCAATATTAAAGAAAACATAGTTTCCAGGGAAATTTTATCACGCCTATCAAGGGATAACACTCAAAGGTGTGCACAGATGGATTTATGAACTTACTTGCTGTACTACCAGATCCTGGTCACCATACAGCCCTGTGGATTTTGGAGTTTCACAAATCTACATGATCCACCAATCCTCGCTTTTAAAGTGCTGTATCAGATATAGAAATCTATTACAGCAAGATGGGCTGTTATTAATTACTTGAACCACTTTGAAGGAGTAGATAAGTCACCTTTATTAATAATAATTACAATTTTAGAGCGCCTTTCACCAGAGGGTCACAAAGCGCTGCACAGAGCTGCGGAGAGAACAGCACGTCAACAACAAGGACGACATCAGAACGGCAAATCAGCAACAACATTAGGACAGTTCAACTGAAAGTCAAATAGCAATAAATTATAGGACATAAAATAAGAGATTAAAAAAAATAATGATTTTTCAACAAATAAGGAAGGAATAAATGTTCCCAAGCAGGTGCAGGTTGGCTGAGAGCCATCATCCTGGCACGACAAGAGATAAAAATAATACAAATAATAATTCTTCAACAAAGAAGGAAGGAATAAATATTCCCGAGCAGGCGCAGTTTAGCAGAGAGCCATCATCCCGGCACGACAACATTGAGCCGCATCAACAGTCCTAGCCAGAGGGCTTGAAAGCCTTACAGAACAAGTGAGTCTTGAGACAAAATTTGAAGATGCCCAGGGACTCAGCTGATCGAATCTCCAATGGAAGCACGTTCCAGAGTCTGGGAGCAGGACGTGAGAAGGATCTGTCACCCTTCGAATGGAGGTACGATCTGGGCACATGCAGCAAGCCCGTATTGGAGGATCGGAGTGGTCAGATTGAGGAGGATGCCTGAAGTTGGTCATGGATGTATGTTGGAGCAGTGCCAGTGAGTGCCTTGTCGGTGAGGAGGAGGATCTTGAATTCAGTCCTGTGTTTAACTGGTAACTAGTGGAGAGATATTAGTACTGCGGATATGTGATTGTGGATGGGTGTGCCAGTGTGGACTAGCAGCCGCATTTTACACATGTTGGTGATGATTGATTAGGTAGGCAGGGGTGCACAGGGAGCAGTGCATTGCAATAATCGATTCGTGAGGCGTTAAACATGTGTATTAGTTTCTCAGCATCAGAGGGCGACAGGATGTTGCGCAGTCTAGCTATATTGCTGAGATGGAAATAGGCTGCCTCGTCACATTGTTGATGTGTGTCTCAAAGCTGAGTGGGGAATCAAGAGTCACACCTAGATTCCAGACTGCATTAGCAACTCGAATGGTCAAGTCATCAAGCATCAATTGGATAGGTTCAGCCTTGGATAATTAGTGTGGGGTTCTGAAAAGTAAAACTTCTGTTTTGTCACCATTTAGTTTTAGGAAATTTGAATTGAGCCAGGCCAGTTGACAGTAAAGACGACATGGAAAGACCAGACCACCAATGGTATCACAATCAGCACTCAGGTCCAGGAGGACAAAAATACTTTGAAAGCCTTCATCAGCAGCGACATATAGGACATTTAACTACTTTGACCAGAGCAATTTTAGTACTATGGCCGAACTAAATCCAGATTGGAAGGGATCGAGGAGGTCATTGTTGAGCACGTGTTTGTGGAGTCATGCGGCTACTGCACGTTCAAGGACCTTAGACAGGAAACGTAGATTTGGGATGGGGCAATAATTATCAGTAATGTTGCAATCGAGGCCAGATTTTTTAAGCAAAGGGGTAACTGTGGCACAATTGAATATTGGGAGAGCGATGCCAGAGCGAAGTGAGGTATTAAAGAGATTAGTGGCGAACGTGGCAAGGGATTTGAAATTTGCCTGGATGATTTTGGATGGGAAGGGGTCCAGGCAGCAGTTTGTGAGCCGAGATCCGGTAACAAAAGAAGACACATCAGATTCTGTTAATTCGGAAAAATACTGGAGTTTTGAGGTTAAGGTAGCTGGAGGAACATTTGTTAAGGTATTGGTTGGTTGTTGAGGCTGGGTAGAGATATGGTGGGCTTCAGTTTTTTATGACAAAAAACTGAACCAACTGATCTGCCTGATCTTTATTGGCGAAGAGAGGTGAAGGCAAGTGACTGATTGGACGAAGGAGCTGATTAATGGTCGAGATAAGACTCTTGGGCTTGTGGCAAGTATTAGCCATGATGCTGGGAAAATGGTTGGCATGGGCACAGTTAAGGGCCTTCCGGTACTGGATGATCTGTTCGTTAAAGTTTTGAGCATGAACGGTAAGGCCAGATTTACTCCAAGTCTGTTGGGCCCTGCGTGCATTCACCTTGAGATCCCGGAGTTCAGCAGAATACCAAGGGGATAATTTTCCACCTGAGACATAGCGTGATTTTAATGGGACCAAATTAACCCATATACTTGATAGCACGTTGTAAATTTCTGCTGTCGCATCAGAGGCAGTGTGAGCCGAGGCGGCAAGTGATGAACTAACTGTTGATTACTGCGGAGAATATGTCTGGAGTGAGGGCATTAAGGTTTCAAAATTGTATTTGGCTCTTGGTGATGGTAATAGATCAAACCACACAGCAGAGTGATCAGACGGACCAGGATCAATGATGGACAGGTTGGTTACCGATGTGCCCGATGAGCAAACCAAATCGAGAGTATGGCTGCTTTTGTTAGTGGCAGATGTCACATGTTGAGTGAAGCCAAGTGACTTAATAGTGGCCATGAGATCCATTGCAAGAGGGCTCTTTAGAGAATCAACATGGATGTTGAAATCACCAAGAATCAAGATTCTTTCACAACTGGAGCACAGCTTATAAAGCAGCTCAGACAATTAATTGACAAAAGAAGTGGAGGCTCCAGGTGGGTGGTAGAGCAGCACCAACTTCACAGGTTGAGCCGACCTCCAATCTAGAGACATATGCTCAAATGAATTGAAGGTCGGCAACAGAATCAGTCAAGTGTCGGCAGACACATGGTGGAGGACTGCAAGGCCGCCACTCACGGTAGAGTCTGATTCAATGTGATAAAATCATCTTCATGATGCCAGGTCTCTCTTAGGCAGAGCAGGTCCAGACTGTTGTCCGAGATCAGCTCAGTGATAAAAGAGGCCTTTTCAGTGTTCAGAGTATGCACATTGAGCAGGGCAAAGTGGATTTCAGTTTCAGGCAATGTGCGTGCTGGAAGACGGACACTGACCAATGGTATTTTTCGCAAGCAACGTTGAGCTGTGAAAGGGCTAACTTGTTGTTTCCTCAGCAGCCAATATGTAGGGCTTCATACGGGAATGGGGGTAGGGAAATCAATGAATAAGAGATTGCTGTTGCATCCTACAGTTACAGCTTTGTTATTGTACACATCAAAGAATATGTCTCAAATCTGAACTAAAGTAAGCGACTTGCATTGTATTGCAGATTTATTTGGAGGCTAGGGCAAGAAACGTAGAAGTTCAGCTCAGAACATCGAATCACAATCCTATATTCATGATTATGACTAGGAGGCTGTGATGGGCCACACACATGTCTGAGGAGGAGCAGGGGAAGTTCCTGAATCAAGCATTAGAATCGTATCTGGATATGAACAACCAAGGGTAAGACCAACAGCCTGATGGCAGTGGTGAGTGGCCTTTGGAGGCCAGGTTTGACTATGAGACAGTTGTGATAGCTGGTATAAGGAAATAATATATGTTGTTCCATCAATGTTTTTGGTAGTGAGACATATTGAACTAAATTAACAATGAACCTAATACCAGTAAGTGGGTGACTAAATGGAATCGTTTCCCCAGTATTCAAATGTGCTGCAGTGACCCTTCAAAAAACCCTGCCTCCATTGCATCAGCCTGATAATTATCGACCCATCTCCAGTTTACCATTCCTTTCTAAATTCCTTGAGCATGCAGTAGGCACGCATTTCTGGAAAAAACTTCCTTTAACAATTACCTCCTCGATCCCTTCCATAGTATGGAAACTGCTCTGAAAAAGTAGTTAATGATCTACTTGTCGCTGCTGATGAAGGCTTGTCAAGTATTCTTGTCCTCCTGAACCTGAGCGGAGCCTTTGATCACCCTATCTTACTAGAGTGACTGGAGGGCATAGGGGCCTCTGGCTGTGACTAGAACTGGCTGAACTCCTACCTTTATGACTAGAAGGAGTTCGTCAGCCTTGGGGGATGTAACTCAGAGATCCATCCTGTTTTGTCTGGTGTTCCTCATGGTTCAGTCCTCGACTCATTTGTCTTCAGCATCTACTTAAAACCATTTGGCCATATACTGCACAACCTCAATCGAAGCTGCCATTGCTATGCTGATAACATCTAAAGCTAGATCTATGCGGAGTCGTCCATCAATGCGTCTGGTCTTTGCAAATCGCCCTCATTGTCAATTGTGAAGACCTGGCTCAATTAAAACGTCTTGAAAATAAATGGTGACAAAATAGAAGTTTTACTTGTAATTATGTAGGTTTTCATGGCTTGATGCATGATAATTGCTTCCAAAAATCTGCTCTCTCGAGACAGCCGCGTCGATCGTTTTGCTTGTCAAAATCCCACATCAATTGTCTAAAGCTGAACACGTGCATTTGATGCTTGATGATCAGACTATCGAAGTTGCTAATGCAATCCAGAGTCTTGGAGTGATTTTTGATTTCTCACTTTTGAGACACACATCAATAAGGTGACAAAAGTAGCCTATTTTCATCTCATGAATATAGCCAGACTGTGCAACATCCTGTCACCCTCCGACGCGGAGAAGCTAATAATCCACATCTTCATCTCTTCACGAATCAATTATTGCAATCCACTACTCCCTGACATCCCTGCCTACCTAATCAATCGTCTCCAACGTGTGCAGAATGTGGCTGCTAGAGTCCTCACTCCACGATCACATATACTCAGTTATGACGTCTCTCCAATGGATACCAGTTAAATACAGGATTGAATTCAAGACCCTCCTCATCTACAAGGCTCTCATTGGCGTTGCTCCTTTATACTTACGTGACCTACTTTATGCATTGTCTTCAACACAACTTCGTTCCTCTTTTTACGGGTTTGCTGCATGTGCCCAAATCGCACCTCGATTTTATGGGTGACAACGTTCTCGCATGCTACTCCCAGACTCTGTCACTCCCATTAGAAATTCGGTCAGCTGAGTCCTTGTCTCAGTACTCGCTTATTCCGTAAGGCCTTGATGTCTGCTGGCTGGGACTGTTTATGCTGCTCACTGCTGTGTGCTGTTAACCTATGCCTGCTCAGGAACGCTTATGCCATCCTTTTTAAAAATTGTTTTATTTGTTACTTGGTGATCTTCAATAATTTATAGTCACTATTTTATTCAATTGATCTTTTCTGATCAAGTAAAATCAAGTAGAGCTTTATTATTATCACGGTCATATACAGTACAGTTGTTGATGTTGTTGAGATGCCGTTCTCTTGACAGCTATGTGCAGTGCATTGTGATCCTCGGGTGAAAGGCGCTTTAGAAACGCAAATATTATTGCGGGGGGTGTGGTGGTGCAGTCAGTAGCGCTGCTGCCTCACAGCAAAAAGAACCTGGGTATGATTCCCAGCTCAGGTGCCCTTCTGTGTGAAGTTTTCGTGTTCTCCCTGTGCCCGCATGGGTTTCTTTCAGGTACTCTGGTTTCCTCCCAACATCCAGAGACACACTGCTGCCTAGGTTAATTGGTCTGCTGAGTAAATTACCCCCAGTGCCCTGTGGCGTACTAGCGTCACATCCTGGGTATAGCTTCGCCTTGCGCCCTCTGCCGAGATAGACTCCAGCTCCTCACGACTCTGTTCAAGATTAAGCAGGTATTGATAATGATGATCATTATTACACCAAATTAACACTTGTAATTTTTTTGAGAGATTGGAAATCTACGTCATTACAGATTTACCGCTGCCATAGTGGTGTAGATTTTTCACCAAAAGTTTCTTTGCCAAAAGAATTAAACACCACCCATAACTGAGCTGGGAGACCGTTTTAGAAACGCAAATATTATTGCGGGGGGTGTGGTGGCGCAGTCAGTAGCGCTGCTGCCTCACAGAGAAAAGAACCCGGGTATGATTTCTGGCTCAAGTGCCCTTCTCTGTGAAGTTTTCGTATTCTCCCCATGCCCGCATGGGTTTTCGCCAGTCACTCCGGTTTCCTCCCACAGCCCAAAAAACATGCTGCTGCATAGGTTATTGGCTTGCAGAGTAAATTGCCTCCAGTGCCCGCTGGTGGACTGGCGTACCATCGTGGGTGTATCCCTGCCTTGCGCCATATGTCTGCCGGGATAGGCTCCGGCTCACCGCGACCCTGTACAAGACTAAGTGGGTTTTCACAATGAGCTTAGATGAGATCTTTCTAATCAGTTTGATACTCTAATCATGTGGATTTCGAGCTGTAAAACACCTTTTCTCTTTTTTACATATGTATATTGGCAAATTACCCATAGATTAAACAAGTCGACCTGAGCTACTAAAGCATTGATATTGCATTGTCCTGAGCTGCCTTTTGGCAACACCTGGCTGACACTGAGAATCAGGCTCTAAAGAAAGCCATGTCCAGTGTAAGCCAATCAGTTTTTTATGCAATGCATATATTATCAAAGCTTTTTGTTTGCATATTTTGCCACAAGTATGTGTGGCTTTTGCAAACTGGACACTTTTTGAAAGGTGTCTGTTTGGTGTTTTAAGATATTAACACGTGGAATTGCCAGAAATGGTAAAAACCTTTTCTCTTTTTTTACATCTGTATATTGGCAAAAATACCCATAGCTTATGTATATTTCCTGCTGTGACATACATCACAAGTGGGTACATGTAGATAAAGTTAAATAAAGGCTTCAAAGTTCGAGAAGATGGATCGAAATATAAGTGTTGGAATATATATTTTCTGTGTTTTTGTACGCTTTATGTACAGTTTTTGTGAAAATTTCAGTACGTATTTTTACAAATAAAATAACAAACGTATGCTTCTCACAAATATTCCGGTATTAACCTTACACACTATTTGTTGGGATAGTTGTTGAGGCAAGTGCTTGTCGTCAAAATCTTTTGGTTTCATATTTTCTTCAGCATTACATACAGCCACCTTTGTTTTTCCTTTGTTGATATTTACACACCACACCAGGTACTCATTTAAGGCTCATGACACGTTCGCATGCCACTTGCACTGGGGTCATTCATAGCTGTGAATTTAAGTCAGAATGATGGGTTCATAGCACAGTGCTTGTGCTACTGCATCATCACTTGTTATGTACGAACCACTTATCTGTACCTATTTATAAATGATTATACATGTATATACGTATATACAATACTGTGCATGTATTTATGAGTCCGTTCATAAATGTATGCATAAACGTGTCTGTGGACAGCTTCTATTCAATAATAGAAAGACCCCCATCTCCTGCTGAAGTGAATGTTCGTAGAAGATGCATGAATAAAACAGCCACGGTATCACACCCGTCTTCACACACCCTGTCATGACATAACCCCACATACACACGCACACCTGAAATGTGTGGCTGTGTAGCTAGGTGGTCCAAAATGGCGATGTTAGAAACATCAAGCCAATACCACTGAGAATGGATTTGATCCTTGACGCAAGGCATCACTCTGGGATTTCATAATGGCATCTGCAGGTTAATTATGTTAGCTTGTTAATGGCTGTGGGAGATAAGGAGGCAATGATTCGTGTCTGCGAGCTTGAAGTGACTCTGATTTTGGTAATGGCTCAGAGATATAGGACCAATATTGCTTCCAGATCTTGTAGTTAAATCTCTATTTTAACTACATATGGTTAATCTGAGCGGTTTGTTTTATTTTTCCCCTGATTGTTTTGGCGGTGTGTTATTGAAACATACATTTTAAATATTTAGAGCTAGTAATGCATCTCCCTGCTTCAGAGACCAGCCCTGGAAGATAAAATCATGGAGCTACATGTGGAGATGCTTTATGAGACCTAATTTATTACACTAAGCGCACACATTTTAACGCCATGCAAATATTGTCACGTGTCAAACTGAATTTTGTATGTCTCAGAGCTGAAAAAATACAAATGAGTTACATTTAAATCATGCACTATGATAGTTTTTTTGATATTGGCATTGGGAAATAGGGTTGGGATGATAAGTAGTAACATAATTCAAACCCACGATCACAATGGTGTTGACTCGATGTTGTGACCTTTGAACTGGCCGGCCATGTTGAAACTGAGTGGGAAAGTGTGTTGAGTTGATTGGTCCCAGCCTATTTACATGTCAAAGACCGTATCATTCATTATCAGCATCTGCTTAATCCCACACAGGGTTGTGGGGGGCCAGAGCCTATCCTAGCAAACACAGGGTGGAAGGGAAGGCTATGCCTAGTATGGGATGCCAGTCCTTCGCAGGACACCGGGGGCAATTTAATCACGTCAGTTAACCTCGGCAAAATGTCTTTGGACTGTGGGCAGAAAGTTAAATACCTGGCAATAGCTCACACAGACGAAGAGAGAACATGCGAATTCTACACAGAAAGGCACCTGAAATGGGAATCAAACCTGGAATATTGACGTGAGGCACGAGCCACTACCCACTGTGTCACCTGGCCACTGCCAGTCAGCATGGCCTCATGCTCAAATCAGTGTGAAATGGTGCTCATCTCCTTTTGCGCGTCTTAATCCATCATTCTGAAATTCCTAATTTTATTAACAGCGACCAATTTCTCCAGAGGATCACAATTGCTGTATATGCTCCAAGTGGTACTTGGTACTTGTTGATTGCTTCTAAAAGCTGCTCTCTCGGGATAGCCACGTCGATCGCTCCTCTCTCCTTCGCTGAAAGTGCAGCTTTTCGAAGCAATCATCATGCATCGAGCCATCATTACAGTGGCACTTGTGTTTCTTGACCCTGGTGGAAGGTTAGGTGATTTTTTTACCATATTGAAATGTGACCTTCAAGTTCAGTGCTCTGACTACAAGGGGAGTGATTTCAAAATAGTGAATAGTGGCATTGTACGAGTGATTTTATTTAATTCTGAAAGCCCAGCTTCACCTGCTGAAAAATTGAAGAATACAAATGTCAGATATACCTTTTGAGTGAGATAGTCAAACCCAGGGCTTGAACCCAGGGCCTCAGCAACTAGCTCGGTGGCTTCAACATGCCCATTATGAGCCAATCTAGCAAACCAGCTACCACTTTGTTATTTTATTTTTGTATATTTCATCACCAGTGGTCCAACACCATTAATAGTTAATTTAAATCATAAGAAAACACAGAGGGCAATAGCTTTCATTTTTATTTTATTATTTTGTGTGTGTCTGCACGTAAAATATTTAAAGGCATTGCCTTTTGGGCTTAAAGCCTGTGTTCGTGGGCATAGAAAATACATATTCTTTTGCATTTGAAGCCCTTAATCGATGGGTTTCTCTGAGTCTTAGAATTTCAAACACTGCAAGTAATCCAGCATTTGCCATAGCATGGCTCTTTGAGTCTCAGGCTGTTCTACTGAATTCTAACAATCATCATTGTCTCTGAGTTTATAGGCATGTAAAATTTCCACCGTTTGCAATTCTATAAAATTATTTGGGGCCTCAGTTCAAAAGTGTATGTAGATCTTTTGCTATTGTGATATGCATGTAGACTCTTTAATAGCTGTCGGGTTTCAATCAGATGTATAACAAATTACTACTCATCTCACGGTTGAGGCTCACCTTTTTATATTGAATCGAGTTTTTGTTTTGTATCTTCTGTACATTATCATCTGTACTGCCTCAACCGGATTATTTTTCCGTCTCTTTTCAGTGCTGGCAAATCTGTGCTATCATTCCCATTTATACTAACAATAAAAATTGTTAGTATAACGCCTGCATAATTGCCAGGCAATTATGCAGGCAATTATGCAGGTGTTAAGATCCCAAACACCTGCATAATCGCCAGATACGACAAAACCTGTTGCAATCTTATATATGTATACTGGCAAAAAGTACCCATAGCATTAACAGCTCCACCTAAGCAATAAAAATACAGTTTGTAACATGCCCAAATTCCATACCTGGTTTCGGATGAGACACAAATACAGAGGCACGAGGAAAACACAGAGAGGCGGGGAGGGGGAAGGCAGCCATGCAGCCAGTCGATGCCAACATTTGAATGTGTACTGTTCCATCTGTGCCATCTGTCTCAGTTTCTTTCCTTCATCAGCCTCATTAAAACACTTGCATACAATGTTCACGAATCATTAATCCTCGGACAATTCAATGCATATATTACGAGCATAAGAACTGATTTCGGTTAATGAATTAATGACTACTAATATTTCAATTACTTTGGCTCCTTGACCCTTTGAGTTCCCGTTGTATCCCAGACATCCTAAACGTTCCTTAGTTTAATGTTTGAGTTTCAGGCTGTTTTTTCTGTATCATGAATGTGCCTTAGTCTGGCGTAAGCAGGTTATTATGACCAATGGCCCTTAATTATGCCCACCTATAAAATACAGTTTATTCTTTTCAATTATAGAACATGCAACTGTAGAAATTAACATCCATGCAGTAATAATTATACACATATGCTGTGTACCCTTGTATGGCTGACATAAGTTTTTTCTTGAGAAGTATTTAAAATCACAGTCACTCCCATACTTTTAGTACATTAAAATCAAATTGAGGAGCAAGCTTCTGAATGTGATTTTTGAGGATGGAAAATAAAAAATCACAGTCAGGAGTGTGCTCGAGTACAATCACTGCAGGGGTGAATTGCATTTTAAAAGTTATTTTATAAAATGTGCATGTGAGCTCCAGATACACATGCAACTGTTGTTTTGACCATATCGCAGTGCATGACAAATGTAGCAATGCATACAACATTGTCGCTAGCATATTTATTTCAGGAAGGTTTAATTTCAGATTAATATTATGGCATAAACGTATCTTTCTCACTCCTCCAATTTTTGGCTATCCCTTCTCCCATTCCCTTTCCTCTCTTCTTCTTCTGAACACTCCATCCACCTCTTGTTCGTGTGCTCAGTGCTCTGCCTACATCATCTCCTTCACATCCGCCTTCTTGCAGTTATCCTCTCACTCTCCACCCTCCTTTACTCAACCTCTGCTTTCTAAATCTTCAGCAATGTTGCTCATTAATAGTAAAATGTATGCATGCAATGTGACATTTATAGTAGTACTTGTAAGAAAGTTCCCTTTATTGTTGGTAGATTTCTAAAAATGCCTTGAAGGGATTTAAAAAACATTTTCTTTGAAGTATTTTTGTGTTCCAATTCTCAATCTTCAGGGTTGCATTGTTGTGGAAAATTTCTGAATGAACACTTTTGTCTCATCACGTCATCATCAGCACAATTGAAGATAAATTGTGAAAATATTTAAAACAACGTTAAATAAAAATTATATTAATAATTAAGTAGGTTTGTGGGGTAATTTTACAGAAGCTATAATTCAACATGATGTCGTTATACTGTTTTTAGACCTCTAAATGGTGATATTATCTTCTCATGACAAAATGTCACCGATACAATAATTGGACGTTTCTGTGGGGAAAAAGATTAAGTCATTTTTTATTGTGACATTATATTTGTTGCCTATGAGGCTAAAATTATTTCTGCTTGCTTAAAGTTAGTGAGCTTCTCACATCCTACACAATTCCTGTGTAAACTTTGTAAAGTTTGCACTTTGCTGTAGTACATTAGCATGTTCTAGTGTTGATACATGTAACCTGTGAATAAATAATGTAACCACTGTGTGGTTATATTTCCTCTCAAAATATCTTCTCTATTCCGTTTTCCTCTCTCAAATTTTCCCTGTTTCTCACAGGCGGTACTCCAATACGAGGTAAGGCTTATGTCACTATGTTTCGCATTTTTGCCTTCTTTGTTAATAATTGCTTTTATTTTAAACTCGAAGTCTACTAGTGCCTCGAGACTCGACTTCAGGAGACTGGCTATTAAATTGCATTTTTTGAGGACTTTTCAAGTTGCCTATATCATTGTGATTATGATTACTACATCGCAATAATCAATAATACCCTCATCATGCCATCCCTGTAACTGCAGGGGCCATTCAAATTGAGAACAGCCAGGATTTGGATCAAGGCAAATACGACTGTGTGGCTACAAACAGTGTGGGTACACGCTTCTCTGCCCCAGCCATGCTCTTCGTTAAAGGTACGAATTCTTACCCTAGGGAGAGGTCTCTTGTGTCTGTGCCAGGAAAACGCTGTCTCCTTTCCTCATCGTGATATTATTAATTCTTGGTTTCGTCATATGGGGTCTCTACGGCTTGCTTAGTTTCCCAAGTGAAGATTTCCCCTAGGGCTCCCAGCCTAATGAGAACGCACTGGCTTTATGCTTCAGCTCGGACTTTTAATTTGCTCCGAGTTTTTGAAAATAATTTTTTTGAAAGAACATGCAACCCAAGGAACAAAATACTCTTTATTGTTACATACCAAGGTTCGGTGTTCCACACTGCCTGAGATAAGTTCTTATCACTAATAATAACTTTAAAATACCGGTCATAATCATATTCTAATATTATTCAATTTATGGTGAGTCAAAAAATATAGAAATGATGTTACTGTAATGTCATTCGAATGTTATTATGATCTGCTTGACTGCAACTGTAAAGGCTTTTTTTCTGCCTAATGAATCTTTAAGATACTATTGGACAGCCGAGGACACATATCTAAGGTGTGTTTCTACAATATAAGAACCGTTTCTTTTTTGGATTTGTCTTTAGTTGAGTAAGAGAATGTTGAGTTAATTTTTGAACAAATGTATTGTTACAATTCTCAATGCATATTTTTCAAGTCTAATATAGTCAGTAATGACACTCATTAATAAGTGGTTTGCCAGCTTCACTCATTGACTGTGGGCCACTATTACATGCTGCATGTATTGAAAAAGAATGTATGCAGTTGTTTATTATGTATATTAGAATTTAATATTAATATATTAATCATATGAAATTAGTACAGCTTTGAGCTTTTACTGGACACCTTGACTTTCATTTTCATTAGATATTATAATATATTACAGATATCATTATAGGTGTTTATGAAGTTCTGTTTTTATCAGACTTTATGCAACTTATTAACAAGATAATTTGCAACATTATTTTACATTATTTTGCGGAGTGGTATTTCACTCACATGAATAAAGTTCCAAGCTCAGCATTCGAGTTTGTGGATTGAATTACCATATGATGCCTCCAGGGTGAAGCAAATAAGCACAACTTTGAAGTCCTTATGATCACATAGCCCTCACCTTGGGTTCAGGTTGTATCAGTTTGACTTAATCTTGACCTGCTATTTTATATTGTAAATCAATAAAAGTTATTTTCTGTAAAGTAGATGTTTGAAACCATGTGACATTCGCACTAAACGCTAGCCATCGCAAGCCACAAGTCACATCACAGTCCAGTTGTCAAACTTCTTCGAAAACAATTTCCCCAATGACACTTGAGTAAATAACCACAATAGCGGTCAATGTCAATGGACTCTCACCCAGTCAAAGGGCACAAGTGAGAGTTAATTTAAATGTTAACTTTAAAGAAGCGAGCGGCACGGTGACGCAGTGAATAGCGCTGCTCCCTCAGAGCAAGAAGGACCCCGGTTCGGTATCCTAGCTGGGGTGCCTTTCTATGTGGAGTTTGCATATTCTCCCCATGTCCGCATGGGTTTTCACTGGGTACTTCGGTTTCATCCCAGCGTCCAAAGACACGCTGCTGCCGAGATGAATTGGCCTGCTGAGTAAATCGTCCTAAAAAAGAGCCCTGCGATGTACTGGCGTCACATCTTGAGTATAGTCCCACCTTGCACCCTATGTCTGCTGACTGATTGACCTTTAAAAATATGTTTATTGTGGTGAGTAACCTCACACGAAGTCGGCAACATTAAGATCTAACCTAAAACCCTGGAGCTCAATGTATATCTAAGTCTGTGCTAAAGGATTAACAGCTGTGTCATAGATCCTGAGCTGGCCGTGTTGAGACCACAGATTTAGAACTTCGTCTCCATACACCTGTGACTAAAGCACGTTATGTGGTGTGTGTTTAAAATCGGAACCCATTAATCAATGACAGTAAATAAAAAAGCTAATACATAATATATTGGTTTTCTCACGTATTTTGGGCTAAGCCCATCTTTTACATATAAAATAATTGTGTATGCGTTTATTGATATGTGGTGCACCACTCTTTTTACCATTGACATTTAGTGTTTGCTGAAAGGCTATTTATAACGTTGAAGTAGTGGCTGTTAGTGGGCTTTGTGGCATCATCTTCTAGGGCCTGTTGCCTCATTTAAAGTTATCTTTAAAAAGGCTCTGCTGCCTGCTAGGTCATTGGCTTTGCCTAATGTAGCAAACCTGTAATTGATGACTCAACCCAAAAACAATCAGCTCTTACCTTATAGTTATGTATCTAAGGTTTGTGTTCCTAACTGGTGGACAGAAGGTTGAATTGTCGTGCAAAAAAACAAAGCACAACCGGATAATTATGGTTCAAGAATAGAGATGATCTCGTGATGTCAATAAAGTGACTTTATATTGAAAAATATACGATCGACTTTGATCTCAAAATCGTTTTTCTCACGAGAAAAACTTGAAACATGTCTCAAACAGCCTTGGACACAGTATATATACGTATCTAGAAGATCAGAGCCGCTTGTTTTCTGAGTTGTATCTGTAAAGGACATCGCTGTTCCTTCACATGAACAGTGTCAAGATTCCAGTATCTCGAGTCAACCTTGATTTCACAGATCCCTGAATCATTTTCCGAATCGCGTTGTATTTTAACACGTTTGAATGCTGGCATTTTTTACTCTCTATGTTTTCCCTCGATGTTGTTCTTTGCAACCCCTTCCCTGAACTCCCCGAATGCTACCGTCCCTCCCCCTCCCCCCTCCTTCCTTTACATTTTCCTATTTTTTTGTCCTCCCATTCCATCTCATAAAAATGCTAACCACAACATCACAACCTCTCCCTTCATCTCCCTTCAGGACTCCGAACAGGTCAGTGTCTGTGTGTGTAGTGCCTGATTTTGTTTGGGTTCCCCCCCCAAAATGCATTATACGATCTTCTGGCCGAATTTCAGTCGGTGAACATATTTACCAGATTTTAAACATTATTTTTTATTGATTTCTCGAAGTCTTCGTGGGATCACCATTTAAATTAACAATTACACAAGAAAAACTCTTGCAATACAAATATAAAATTCAATGACATTTATTCAAGGATCGTTTTATTATCGGTCGTTTGACGGTGACTGCTGTTGCATGTGCATGCATAATAATATAAAACAACCGTTTATTTATTGAGCAGTGAATATTAACGGTGTAATGACAATGATGACGGTGGTGGGTGTGCAAGTTAAACTGAGAGCGTGTGTTGGCATGTGCATGTGACCGAAAATTTCTTCCGTACTAGAGCTGTTTTATTTAAATCTCTATACGACATGGGGTAACGTTTCCGTCACTACATGTCATCCATCTACTGATGCCATCTGCATAGTATGAGTGTCCGTGTGTACCTGTGCGTATATTGTGGGTATGGGGAGCGGTGGCAAAATAGGTCACACACTTTCAAAATCCTACTGACCTGGGCTCCATTCTCAGCCATGGATAACATCAGTGACGTGGTATATGAATCTTTTTTGAGCTTCCCTAACTCTAATTGACTACTGCAGTGTGTAAACATAAGTCAACGGTGAACAAAGCTGGATAGTCATAATACTGTCTCGACCACTTCTTTTGTGCCCCATTCTCGCCTCATGGCGCTCACTAACAGCACCTGCTGTCTATAAGGCTGGTTGTGGTTGTGTGTATGTATGATTGATTGTTTAAATGTATAACAACACAGTTTTCAAAGTCACTGTGTACATTGGAATGCAGCCAATTTGTTTTCACAGCCAACAATGGCTTTCACTGCTGCCGGCAACAGCCCCACATCCCTATCCCAACCTGTCTGTGCGTGGTACTCCACCATCCAAGGGAAATCTAGGCTGAACTTTGCTTAGATTTTGAGATTTGATGATTCGGGCACATCTGACGTGATTAGGTCATAGTGTTGCCGATTACAATTAGATTTTTTTTTTAATTCAGATGAAGGAAATTAACGACATAATAGAAAAGCATCATTTATATATCAATAAAAAGATCATTGAATCGGGATTGTGTTGTTCAACGAATCTATTTTGGTATATTTTACATGTCAGAGGAAACCAGACAATTTCGACAAAATCCATACCTACAAGTGCATAACAGTCCAAACTACAAACTAACAATAATATAGTAAAGTTCTTATTTATCGCGGAATGCCACACTGAGTCGTCGGACAATTTTTTTAGGAGTGTCCTATATTACGTCTTTATTTAAAAATGTTCTCAGCTAAATAATGACTTGTACACATGCGAGGAAATGAGAACGCTTGGAGAAAACCCACACGTGTTATGGGGCAATGCTCTATCCCCATTCAGATGCGGTCATGAGCACACCTCAGAGGTGCCACAGCAGGTAGCGCTGTCATCTCACAGCAAGAATGCCCTATTTGATTCCCATCCATCCATCCATCTTCATCCGCTTTATCCGATGCCGGGTCGCGGGGGCAGCAGTCTAAGCAGCGATGCCCAGACTTCCTTCACCCCAGACA
>JAZEWT010000001.1:38277370-38362472 GCA_036362905.1 Mordacia mordax
GGTTGAGAGATACCGGCTAGATATAGTCGGGCTCACCTCCACGCATAGCTTGGGCTCTGGAACCCAGCTCCTTGAGAGGGGCTGGACCCTCCACTATTCTGATTCCCTACTCGGGTAATTTTCTGTGTGGAGTTTGCGTGTTCTACGCCGTGCCTGCGTGGGTTTTTGCCGGGTACTCCGATTTCCTCCCACCGTCCAAGGACACGCAGCTGCCTAGGCTAATTGGCCTGCTGAGTAAATTGACCCAAAAAAGTGTGCCCTGCGATGTACTGGTGCCACATCCAGGATTTTCCCTCGGCTTGCACCCTCTGTCGGCCGGGATCTGCAGTGTCTGGCAAAGGTTTGCGCCACCTGAATGCATGGCTGCCTTCCCCTCGCCTCTATGGTTTCCGCGTTACGCTTCAGTAATGATGTAAGTCGCCCTGAATAAGGGCGTCTGCTAAATAATAATTAATGATAATAACTATTTTGCCATTTACTGAACGCTTCAGAGCTATTCTAATTCGGGAGATTAAGAAATTTAACTCATTCACGACCTCACAAGCATCACCAAATTGCTGAATCACAGGCTTGCGATACTACATAAGGCCATATTTAGAAAATAACTCACTGAATTTGTAAACTTTGTTAGAAATGCCTGCATTGCAATGTGTAGTGTTTGTAATGCATTATATTATGTGTATATAAGGGTAATAAATTAAGTGGGGACTTGTCTGCCGATGATATTGTGAAGGAAACAAACACCATCGTGACTTTGCAAATTGTTTAAACATTGCTCATCTTCATATCATGACATACTGTGAACATGCCAATAGTAAACAGCTTACACATACTTTTAAGTTAAAAGGTGGCTGGGTGGCTCAACGTGTTCAAAATGACTGTGATACAGACATTGAGCCAGCATAACTGAGATCCTCCTGGTTTTGAATCTGTCTGAAGCTGCCTATGATGAAACTGGCTTTTCAAGAGTAATGAGTTGGTGATCTGAGCCTGGTCACAATTACTGTCATGTGACAAACACTCTGTATCTATTGTAGAAAAAACCCACTTCATGAATATTTTTTTTACCTCATGTCTTGGCAGTTCCCTGACCTGAGGTGATGTTAAAAACTGATTTCAGTAAATTTTCAAGTGAAAATGTATTCATCTTATTATAATACCAATCGTGCAATTAACATATTTTTCGAAGTTAATTTTTTTGAAAATCACCAGCCCGCTCCATATTTCACCAAACATTTGTGTCATCATAACCATCATCCCAACACACAGTTCTGATGGAAAAGTGGGGTTATTTATTAATTTAAAAACAAAACAAAATAAATCGAATTTTTATTTTCCAACCGTCGTTTGCTCGACCAATAACTGCACGTGTCTTGTCTGCGTTGCATGTGTCGGTAGTGCATGTGTTGTTTGTTACCTAAGCATGTGTATTAAATACAAGCTTGCTGTTGCCTTTCACTTTACTGCATGCCCTCTCTGTATACAAGGCAAAACATTCCTAGAAATCCTATATGAAGAGGTTTGTGGACGAGCATTCTCGTGTTTCTTTACTATAAACATGTGAACATCAAAAGTAAAATGTTCACTAATTGGCAGCCAATGCGTTGTTTTTTATTTCTTTATTATTTACATTCCAGTGGTTCGAGAGGCTAGCACCCACCATAGGAATGTGGAATTTTCACCATTGTCCCATGACCACCATTGGAGATAGGTGCTACATTTAATCATTGGAGCAGAGAGTCACTTTTATTTTTATATGCTACAATACTGCATATTTTACAAATTTACACAAAGAATCCTACAGATAAAATTGCTTATGAAGTGTGCTAAACATAGGTCTTGTCATACTGAACGATGATAAAAACCACCATCGCAGACTTCCCTTTGATCATTTCTCCACTCTTGTCTACTTTCCCTGCTCATTTGACGAACATTATCCACTGCTGACATCCCCGGGTCACCAGATCCATTTTTAGACCTGTTCCACCCTCCCAGTTCCTATGAATAGTGAGAACTGGACATTAAAATATGTTGCCAGACTATGGTGTTATATTGATAAGCATAAAAACGCACATGACCAACAAAGAAATGTAATCTTTAATATATGGGTTCCATGTATAGACAACTGGGTTTGTGAGTGAATACTTTTTTTCTGGCGGTATCAATGGCGCTGTTTTTTTGTCTTGTGTGAGCCACGTGCTTATTTGCTATTGTAATGGGAATGGCAAAGCACCTTCTTATTCCAACTGTCCTTCAGTTGTCAGTGTGTTGTCACATTAATGACTTGGAGGATTTTCTGTTTGGTCATTTCGAGATGAGATATTTAATGCAGAACTCGAAAGTCAGTGGTGTACCATGCTCATTCAAGGTTACATTTTTGTGTAAAAGAAAAACATGCATTTGCTGTAACTACAGAACAATAATTCTCAACACTGTACATACAGAACAATAATTATCAACACTGTACATCCATGCGTTTCAATTATGCTATGCTTGTGTGCATTGTAAACAAAACATATGACACGCAACAAAGAGATCTACAGTACACGTAAAATGAGCATTAATAATTAAGTATGTGATAGATTATAGTCAATTCACAGAGTTGTCATTATTAGGTTTGCAGTAGTGGAAAAGAGGCTTAGCACCACTACCGAGGAACATGGTGGACTGTGAGTAATATTAAGAACGGGCTAATGCATAATTTATTGTCGATACAAAGGGGTCTTTGGACAACTTGTGCAATTGCTCTAAACTCTTCCTCTTCGTTGAACAATCTGGACTTTTTGGTTTGTTCAAACTCAAAGCCTAAAAGCCTAATGAGTTCCCATGGGGAACACGTGCAGTACACAACATTCTACAGTAGCAGAGTGCGAAATCATGTTATGCACTGCGGTGCAATCATAGATAACAATAATTGTGAAACTTAAGTTTCATTCATCCATTAGACTTAAGTGATGGGAAAGGCTTTGTGCTGTTCTGGTGTCGATATAGGTGCTACGATGTCCTAACACCAAATATAGGCTAATTACAAGGAATCAATTCTGCACTAACTACACATACTTGTGGTAAAAACTGATGCAAACAAATATGCTTTGAAAATATATGTACTGTCCTTGAAACTGATTGCCCTACACCAGACAGCCTTTTTATCGTTTTGTCTCACCAGTGATAGACCAAAGGCTGCCAAATGCGAACAGTACAAGGACAATGCAGACACCAAAGCATTAACAGCTTACATTAAGCAATAATCGTTAAGTATGTCGATCTTGGCATAATTTAATACATATATACATCTATTACATGTTGAAGGTTTTTTAAATTTGTAATACAATGCATGGTACACCCTTGTTTTACATCACTGGAATCAAGAACATAGATTAGTGTTTTTTTGCTATAGGACCCTATACTCAAAATAATCCTTCTGCGGTCAATAAAATGATTAGCACCGTTTTTTGGGGGGACGTCAGCAGTATTTTTTATTTATAGACTGGTGCCCGCCAAAGGCATGCGGTATGATCACCGCTATCCCATAACCAGCGAAAATGAGCCCTGCCCATGGATTATTTTAGGAGGGTAGACATTTTGTCTTGATTTTAAATTATTATATTAATAGGCATGCGATTCTGATGTCACACAGTGTTTTATATACTTATTTATATTACACAAAAATAGAATTGGTTACATTTATGTTAAAAGGAAAGTGCAACTTAGCATAATACTAATCGGCGCTGTAAGATACACCCTACCTTGATACTTTTCAAGGTAGCCACAGAGCACTGTCAAACCTAGTGTTATATTTGCTATTTGTGTGTTTACGCTTAAGTGATATAGGTGTTTATTTAATAAAAATTATGTATATACTTTTATTGGGACGTTTGCCGTGGTTTATTGGGTATACTGGCCCCAGCTATAACAATGTGGAAATTATACGGCTGCCTCAGGGTCGCAAATGGAGATGAGTGTTGAATATACACTGATTTGAGTAGGGAGATATTTACCTTTTTTGACTGTGTTTATGATGTGCAATTATGTACATTATCATAATGTGTGCTTGCATGTCTTCAGGTCACTATCATTGAGTTTCCAATTGCATTACTTACTTTAAAAAGTACAAATCACGTCATTAAAACCAATATCCTGCTCAGGACGGGCACATGAACTTACATGTCCTTAATTTATTTGGTTACGTATTTAAGATTCATTGTACGAGAAGAACACACATCCCATTTATCGTTTTTTTCTAAGCTAGGTAATTTTTCCTACCTCTCATTGGAAACCAATTAAGTGACTGCCTTTGTCTCACAATGTGGTCCTCATGTATGTGTGTGCGCACACATACATATTTATACGCAACACATTCAAGTGTATACGGTAGAGCATTGTGACGTGCATGCATATTGTGCATTTGATGCATATGCACGTTGCTATGCATCAACGGCTAGATCTGTATGCACTGAATCACATGTAAGAGAGTGCACGTGTATATGTACTTGTACATTTTTTAAGTCACTCCTAATCTGGTAACAGTCTTAACCGAGACTTAGCTCCAAAAAATCGCATATCACGACTATGTTCTTCATTGAAATTTAGCTGCAGGTAACTGGTTCTCAGGATGAAATTCGTAAAAGCTCCAGAATCAGTCACCATTGTAATTCTGAAACCCAGTGACCTCGAGCCAAATCTCAATCAAGACTCCCGGTCACAAAACAATGGCTTGGTATGTTTTCCACGGCATTTACTTAATTTTTTATGATGCACGTGAATGCGAACAATTCTGTGCTTGTGTTTTTGATTGTATGACTTAATAACTTTGCTTTGCGTGCAGGTTTATACACACACAGCTGTGTCTCTCGCAGTATCCGTGTGGGTGTGCATATGGGTGTGGTGTTGACCTTCAGTTCATTCTTCCTGATAGTGTCTGCCGCTGCAGTACATCCGTCCCAAATGGGATATTTTGGGTGTGTCTGTGTAGCTGTGGGAAGCGGTGGCTTAGCGGTTAGCGCACTGGACTACAAACCTAGCCACTCAAGTTCGAATCCGACTCACGGCCAACACTAATGAAGATTTTCTGAATCGTTATCGACCTATCCTAGGTCGACTCAGCCTCAAATGAGTACCGAGTGCACTGTGTAAGCATTGCCACTTAAGGAAACAAACACGGTCAGACGTGGTGGTACTGATCAGCCACCTCCTCGTGTGCAGTGTCCAACTTCTTATGCCCTTCAACCTACTCTGTTAAGCCTATAAAGCGGATATTTGGAGCTGTGGTGTAGTAGTTTGTGCAATGCAAAACAAATCCATTGACTTGAGTACACGGCCATGGAAAACAGTGGCATGGGGTGTCTGAACCTTTCGTGTGCCCTCTCTAGGTCACCTCAGGCTTGATAAGTATCTGATGCAATGCGTTAATAGTAACACTGACGAGATCAGAGTAACTATTTGTGGTGCTGGCAACACCACTTCCTCATGTGCCCCAATGGGCTCAACAGGTGCTCACTGACACCACTTGTACCAAGACGACATAGAAGTGCTTTGTCTTGTTTGTGTTTGTGTGTCAGTCTATGCTTGCGTCTATTGTGTTAATGTGTGTGATTGTGGTTATGTGAATTTATGTGTGTGCTTATGTTTATGGGAGCATGCAATGAATGCACATAAGGGTTATACACATATATGTTATAGGTATCAAAATAAGTTGCAAGTGCATGCATATGCTTGTGTTTTACTAATACGTGTTAATGTTTATGCATGCATAAATGAGTTTGCATGCATTGAATATGTGAATGCATGCATGGATGAGTTTGCATGCATTCAATATATATGTGAATATTTAAAATTGTGCTATGTTGTGCTTATATTTGTGCATCATTTGTGTATCTACATTTTAATATTCTTGTTCCTATGTATATGTATGAGAGTCTCTGTGTGTGTGCTTGCATGCGTATATGTGCATTAATGGGGGTGTGTGCTTGCATTGTTCAAGTATGCTTGCATACATATGTATACACAAATTGTGAATATTATTAAATCATTCTGTGTCTGAGGCCCCCATGCGTCTGTGTATGCGTCTTACATATAAAGTCAAACTTCATTTGTCCTGGGTAAACAAGAGGGTGCCAACCGGGGATTCGCTCGTTTACCTGGGGGTGTGACCATTGATAACCCCGGATAATTGGACAAATGTGCAAAATTATCCTGTTTATCTGTGGTTTCGACCCCAGATATTGGAAAGACATAACAAAAATGTTGCCAAATTGGGTGTGGGCAACAGGCAGGGGCGTGGGGAACCTCAATGCCGTTCTGTAACCAGGTTTTGTCACAGCACGAGGTCGCAATCATCAAATTATCGCTCCTCAGACTACGGTCTTACTACAGGGTCTCCCCTGACAGGATGGCTAGCAAGCTCCCTTTGCATCCTCTTCCCTTGGAAGAAATTGGCCATCTGCAGCAGCACGACATGCAGTGCAGCATTCAATTTGGGTAACTGGATATTTGGCAGAGAGAGCCAGGTTTTGCCAACAACAACAACTGCCATTCGCTACTATGTGGTGGTGACGTCACTACTTAGTTTGTGCCAGGCCATATGCACCTTAAGGCCACGTGAAGTGTTGAAGGCTTGCTGACGAGGTATATGGACAGACCCAGGTGTTATGGGTTGCCTAAGATGACTGGCAGATGCACCACCTATGCTCCCTACTGTGCCGTGTGTTTTAGCCACACTCGGCTCATTGTTGTGAGCATCGTGCCTCTGCCCTCCATTGTTGGAGTACAACTGCCTCCAACTGCCCCGTAGCGTCCTTCACGATCCTCCTCCGCAGAAATAGATCTTTACACCGCTGGTACAAATCTTCAGCAAGCCCATTCAGCTCCAGGTCTTCGTGTGCAACATCAGTCCATCTCTTCTCTAGCTCACTCTATCTGGGCAAACAGTAACTGCTTGGACATGCGGTGGCTGGGTATGCGGGCTCTATGACCCAGCCACCACAGCCTTGCCTGCCGGAAGAGCTCATAAATGGGACTTTGTCTACATCTTTCAAGAACTTGTGAGCTCCTCACACAATCCAACTTAGTTAAACCCAGGATGGATTGTAGGCAGGCCAGCCAGGAAGGTGTTGCCGATTCTGGATACAAAGTGACAAATAATCGGGTCACGGATATTTGGAGTTTACTTTTATCTGTACCCCGCTGTTATTTGTTAGGTATGTCTATCTACTCAGTGTAACCTATGTGTGTGTCTTTACGTTTTAGTTAACAAATATGAGGATGTATATCTCCCATAACTGTTTTTTATCTCGTGTTTTTATGCATGCATACAAACCTGTGTCTATTTCGTCTATCTCTTTGTATTTTCCTTTGTATATGTGTGTTTGTGTGTGCCCTGTATGTGTATTAATTTGTGCTACTCTTGTATGAGTGTTTGTCCATGTATGTGCATGTATGTGTCATTCATAGATATTGCCTTCAAATCTGTACATCTCTTGTACTTGTACGCAAGTGCCGTGCACCCACAGTCTCTTGTGCGTGTGTTGTGCAGTACGAACCATCCCCCCACGTTTCACCATCATCCCTGCCAACCAGGAGGTGGTGCCAGGCGGTAGCATCAACATGACATGTGTGGCTATGGGCTCCCCCATGCCCTACGTCAAGTGGATGCTCGGCATGCAGGTGAGGCAGACTGGGTCTTACAATACTTGGCTCCAGGAGTCTGGGTTTTAGGATGAAATTTCCAGCTCCAGGAGACTGTATATTGGTGTTAGTCTCAGCTCTTAGAGAGCACGTTTTGGGACTCGTCTTATGTATATGTTGTACATGAAATAATAGCTTAGTTAAAAACAATAATGATATTTAGCTGATATGCCTTAATCTTCCATTAATCTCACGGGCAGTTTAATTGCATTTTACTATTAAATGCCAAATGTGCACTGCAACAGCAACTGGTTAACGTATATATTGATGAGTGCATTCCAAAGCTGTTCTTATAGGGTACCCGTGTCAAGCGGCCCTCTCTCTCCTTTGCGATGTTTTGCCCCCCATATTGGAAGCATCCTCAGGCATACTGAGACTAAATGAAAAAAAAGTGTGGTGTGCTTTATATGTTTCCTGTTGTCAAAGTCAGTTAATTGCTTTGCCCTTATCTTTTTTATCCTTTGTCATACCTTCTTTACCCCCAGGTCTTTTACATGAGTCCTTTGCGAGTGTCGCCTGGGGTCCATTATCTTCTCACCCCCTTTAATGTCTGGGGTTCTATTCTATTCTGAAGAAAGCCACACCCCTGTGTTTTCTGGAAAATTTGCAAAGTAATTTACAAGGCTGGATTTTTAGTCATATATATAGAGGTTAGAGTTTCTGTTATAACGTGGAAGGTGAAGCTTGAAGGAGAGAGAGGAAGTGCATTAAGCCGTGAAAATCTACATCAATGCAACATATATATTTATTGTATAGAGTAAAACCCTTAACTTTTGACTGCTATACATTCTATAAATGGGTGCGAATCCAGAAAATCTCGAATACCATTTTTATATGTTTGATCGAGAATATGATGCGAACAATAGCTAAACATATACTGCAGGAAGTGGGCAGTGGTAGATACAGGATACACAGTAATGCTAAATACTGCACTTGTTCTTCTTTCGTGCTGTGGCCACACAACATCCTCACCAGAAATACCGAACTGTAACCGCGAATTCGTGAAACCTCAAGTTAAATAAGCCAAGTTAAGGGTTTACTGTCTGTGTAAATGTATAATGTATGCATATGCTGCATTATGGGTCAGAAACCCGGACTTTTAACAAAACAACTTCTGGCTGTGCACAGTAAAAGTCCAACAATCCACCACCTTCTAGTCCAGAAATCCCGATTGTCCGGCATCTAGCGAGACCCTGGTTGTAGATCCAACCTGAGCGGTGCCTGCACTGTGCTTCGGGCAGATAATAAGTATAGTTGTGTAGAGTAGTGTACAGTGTAGTGTATAGTGTGGTTTATATAATAATGAGTAGTATTGTGTATAGTAGTGTAGAGTGTAATGTATAGGCTACTGTAGATAATAATAAGAATGTGCAATTTAAGCATTTGGTAGTTTTAATTAGTTTATTGTTAAAGTATGTGTAGCCATAGTTTAAGTGGGAGTTGCTTGCGACAAATATTCATATCGTTATTTAAGGGAGAAGGCCCCGACGTGGTATGCCCCCATAAGGGGCACTGAAGGCCCAATTGCGAGGACAGGCAAGTAGTTATATAACCACACAAATAATCAGGTTGAGAGGACGTTCACGATTGAATTACCATCATCAATTCAATAACCCCATTGATGTGATTTCATAACCTGCAACTGTCACTCGTCTAGTCTGCGGGATATGATCTGTACTGTACTATGCCAAATGGCACTATATTATGTTATGCGAGACGAGCTATTGCTGATACTGTTACAAAACCCTTATGCGTCTATGTTTACAGAACAGTGTGCGCTGACAGGTGTACGGGTGTGCATATGCCTGTGACTAAGTCAGAGTGGTTGTTCTACAGGCCTGGTGGGGATGATGTGAAGGATGCAGATGCCATGATACAGCAATATTTGGGCTGCCTTCCATGTACGCCTCACGGTTATCACGGAGTGGCTTGTTCACCATTGTCTAATCCCGCGGTAGTTGCTTGGTCAATGTTGTCTGAGCCCATTGCAGGTCGAGTCACATGGTCACCATTGTCTGAGCTTGTTGCAGGTCGAGTTGCTTGGTCGCCGTTGTCTGAGCACTTTGCTGGTTGAGTCGCTCGCGCTGGGCAGTTGCCACATGTGGTGGTCGCTGACCCGTTCTCTGCTTAACACCGATCTTGAGCCGTGGTTTGTTTTCCACAGTGAGTTACACAGCCGTGTCTGTGTCTCGGCGTTGGTTGGTGCCTCCTAGGTCATGGGTTGATGTCTATCTTGGGCAGGTCTCCCGTCTTAGGCAGGTCTCCTCTCTTATATCCCTCTCAACTTATGCTAACTTGTGCTTGGTCGACCAATCCAACGTCGGCCTCAAGCAACCGGATTTCCTCACAGGTGTTCCCAGAAGTAGACTGATTTTTAGATATGAGGTAATTAGTGCCTCAACCATTCCACATCCGCCGAGAAATTTAATTATGTCTAGGTCATGTTGACCAAGCGCCACCTGCGGTAGTCTCGCTGTGGTTGGTGTGCTATAATTAAAGCGAGTCTGGGTCACATTGACCTGTCTAATTTTTGCAGGCAGTATACGTGTACTAGGCTTAAGCACGAGCACTGCAATCGTGACATATATACTTCAGATTATTGACATTTTAATTTTAACCTACCTTTAGATTATTTACATATATTTATATTATCTAAAGATATTTACAGTATTTATGGGTGATATGGGAACGTGATAGAATGTATCCAATAGTCAGTCATATTTGCTAATCTCGGACTTTTGCTGTAGTTGAATGCAGAGGATGATCTTATTTTCCTGACAGGATAAGGGAAACATCTTGGAACTTCAGAATAGAATATAGCATTACGAATTTAGATAGCTTACAATGGTTGAGGCACAAGTGCCAAATAAAGAAGAAAACACTGTGACAGACATTGATGCGTGGCATCAGAGATCAGTCACCAAGGGGTGGGTGGTCTGTGTATGCATCCACTACGAAGAGGTGGTGCTAATGAAATTCCAAGAGTAGTTCTTGAAGGATATGTCAACTGTTTGACAAGGAGGCATACGGTGCGAGTGATGTTACTGTGAAGATAGACTATGGATATTGTGTTGACTGCAATAGTTTTGATATTTGGCAGAAGGAAGCAATGCCAAAATGTTAACACCAATAATAGTTTGCTTTGATTATTTATTCATCTAAATGCAAATTCTGACTTCAGAGGTATAGTAATGATGTTGAATTTGGGGCTAAAAGCTGTAGACGGGACTTGAACACAGGAGTTTGGCCTGCATTGGACATGGTGCTCGCGGTGGTGTTGACTGTGATAGATTTAGTGGTAATATTTGTGGTTATTGTGGACATAGTGACTGGTCGTGATGATTGTAATTGTGTAGATGATGGTTATGGTGGTTGTAGTAGAGGTTAGGGCTTAATGATAACATCCACCAAACCTCCACAGAAACTATTACATTGCTTAGTAACCTCAATATACACATATAAGGTTGCAAGTTTCACCTACGAAAGAAGAATGGTGCATGCATTTATTAACATTGATTTTCAAACTCATGTAAGAATTAATGGGTTTTTTGTAATTTGTATATGTTGTAATGGGTTCCCTTGAAATTCTGCAGCTGCTGGAGGTTTCTACGTTTATCATAGTATAAAAATATATAGTTCAAGGAGCAGCTCATGTTCCTGGAAGCACTGCGATTTATCTAATCACAGGGAGAGGTTGAATCATTAAACCCCTTGTTGTGGAGAATATAGCTGTGGTCACATGAAACAATTTTTTAAGTTGGGAGCTAGGCTGCCATGATGATTCATGTCAAGGGTCCAAAGAAGCCCACAAGAATGTTTTGTGAGTGGCAAACCATACCTTCTTTCCTTTTTAAAATGTGTGGGAGAGGACAATTTCTCCTAATTATATGTATTGATGTAGGTTTTAACAGCTGAATGTATGAGAAATTATTGTAAGATCTTTTCTCATTTAAGTCCATATTCTTGTGATGCTTATTATCACATGCTTCAGAATGCTAAGCAGTCATTTGATTGTCTTATATTGTTTTGTACATTCCGGAACGTCTGCATGCCTGCTACAGGATCTTACCCCAGCTGATGAAATGCCAATCGGACTGAACATGCTGCAGCTCACGGATGTGAGGAGCAGCAACAACTACACATGTGTGGCCATGTCCTCACTTGGAGCCGTCGAGGCTGTGGTGCAAGTGGTGGTGAAAGGTGTGGATGCAACAGCAGCATTGCAACAGTACAAATAATACTGATCTGTAGTGAGGGAAGCTGAATATTATTTTAGTGTTGAGTAGCACAATAATAAACGAAGATGTTAAAGAATGTAACAGCAAAGAGAATTGTTCAGTGGTACGGTAAATTATTTTGAAAACGCATGTATCAGTGCATTCATTTATTAGATTAAAATTAACTGTTTCATTAGCAACATCTGAATTGTGTGCTTATGAGAATACACACATGTCTACACGATGCATTTAAACTTTCCCCCAAAGCATTGTATTCGGGAGTGTACCACACACCCTATATACTATATATAATGCGTGTACACATATTCAGAGACCAGTATTCTTAAACAGACAGCACAACACATTACATATTCATTCAACGCACATGCTATGCACATTAAATGGCACATAACACTTGTACATACATAAACCAGGTATATTGTGTGTTTTGGGGTAGCATGGTGGTGATAATGTTAAAATCCCTCACCTATTCGTACTGAAGGTTCGTTAATTCATTCATTATCAATACCCGCTTAATCCTGTACAGGGTCACGAGGGAACCAGAGCTTATCCCGGCCAACAGAGGGCACAAGGTGGGGGGGGGGGGGTTCTGCTTAACAAATCGGCCAACTATTTTACGAATTTCTTGACCGTTACAAATAAACTCAAGCTTGAAAGCTCGGCCTACTTTATGCTAGATGTCCCTAGGTACACATGAAGATTCGTACAAAAGGCTTTTGTGGCTGCCCCTCACTTTTTGGAGCAATATTGTCATGAGCTTGAGGCTACAGTCTCTATACCATCGTCGAGCCACCTTAGATCCCAATTAGGATTGCTGCAATTGCAAACATTGATAGGTGGTTTTCAAGGGTTGTGCGTGCGTTTTCCTTTTGTTAAGCAAAACGCCTCTTTAATGTATCCCCATCGCAGTATTATACTTCTTTGTCTCATATTTTTTGTTGTTGGAATCATTGGTAATATTAGTGCATGCAATTTTGCACATTACTCTCTACTTGGTTAGGGTTTCATCCTCACACAAATTGGTGCTGAGGTTGTTTATTTACCTTTTCATTTTATGTACTGATGTCGGTTTTATATGTTGTTGTGTTGGTCAGTTCGAACATTTGTTATATCGCAGGAATCCAGCATCCAGAGTTTGCAAGCTGATTGGGCATTTTATGCTGTAATAAAAAGCGTCTTTCACACCTGGTATGCAGGTGATCATGGGTTTAATCCTGACCCTGATGCCTGTATATGTGTAATTTGCATGTTCTCCCCGTGGCGGTGTAGATTTTCTCCAGGATTTCCAGTTAGAAAAATAGGTTTATATAGCTGCTTTAAATTCGGACATATGATAAGCCGCTTCTGTGAGCTATCATGTGTAGCCAGGTCACTTCTAATAATGATATAATAGCTCAGTCGATTTTACCTGGTTAAAAAAATAGTTCAGTTTGTAATGTCTGTCTCATTTGTACTCACTCCCATTCAAATTGTTTACTTGGCCTCTTTCATATGTTATCTTGTCTAATTTCTAAAATTGTTGTCTTATTCTTACTGTATCATTTATACATTCATGTATGTCCAAGGACACGTCACACGCTTTCTGTATATTACTATTTGTGCAGCCTTCTATCATCTTGCGTACTAATGTAGATTTTCACAAATCGATGCATGATGGATCCTTTTTAAAACTGTTCTTTTAGGATAGCCGTGTTGTGCACTCCTCCTCTCACCTTTGGGGCGTTTCATTCTCCATGTTGGAGCCACATTCAGGAATGCTGCTGAGCCTTTGCACGAATTGTAAATTATTTTTTCTCACAACAATGCGATGCCTCTATTTTCCCTCTTTGAAATCGATTTAATTTTATGAATTGTCACATATCTGTTGGTCGTGGTATATGATATATTGTTAAGGTTATTACATTTTCTTGGTAATTTTGGTTCGTCTGCCGAGGACACTTAACTCGTTTTCTTGAAAACTACAAAAAATAACGTTATGCAGCACACCATCCTCATTAACACACCCGAGTTAGTGCCTGCATGCATACACCTAACGTTTCTCCATTCTCATGTACATTCACGTATTTTCTTAAGCATTGTTTATGCTAGAGTTACATCCCTGAACAAAACGTATGCTCCCTTAATTGCCTGACTTACCGACTTGTACTACCACAGTGCATCCTTGAAATAACGCAAACAGATATATTCTGACCCGTGTACAGCAGAGGTTTTTAGGAATACCACCACAACATAAAAATCCCATCCCCACCAAAGCTCTGAAGCTGAACAGCATGCAAAGCAATGCTAGCTCGTTGCTGGCTGTATTTCCAATTCGTGCAGAAACGTCACCCAGCGAGGTCAGTCCTTTACCTTAACCCTCAATGTACCATTGCTCACTATATCACCTGGACCAAACAATGGTGTTTTCATGGTATTGTTTTAAAGTTATTTAATCCCCTATTACACACTTGTTTTATTTTTCTATAATGTAATTTGTAAAAAATTAATTCATTATCAATTCCCGCTTAATCCTTTTCAGGGTCGTAAGGGGGGCAGAGCCTATTCCGGCCAACAGAGGGTGCAAGGACGGGATAACCAGGATGTGATGCTAGTACATTACAGGGCACACTTTAAGAGCAATTTTATCACCAGGCCAATTAACTTAGGCAGCAACGTGTTTTTGGACGGTAGGAGGAAACCAGACTACCTGGCAAAAACTAACGCGGGCATGGCGAGAACATGCAAACTCCACACAAAAAGGCACCCGAACCGGGAATAGAACCTTGAATCTTCTTGCCGTGAGGCAAAAGCGCTACCCACTGCGCCACCGTACTGCCCCCATTGTTAAACACTCAGAAATAAATGTACACACGGTATTGGCTAAGTTTGTGCTCATGAAAATTATGTTGATAAAACGAATATCACTGGGCACCCATTCCCTGAAATTGTATGGTATTTCAAATACACACTATACCGAGGATATGGATAATAATTCACATTTTCTAGGATTAAATACCTGAGCAGCTGAAAGCACCTTGCATCACATCTCTTGCCACTTTTGTCACTAATCTCTTTAATAACTCACTTTGCTCTGGCATCGTTCCCCCACTATTCAAATGTGCCGCAGTTACCCCTCCTGCTTAAAAAAACTGGCCCTGATAATTATCACCCCATCTCAAATCTACCATTCCTCTCTAAGATCCTTGAACGGTCAGTAGCCACGCAACTCCAGAAATAAGTTCTGAACAACTACCTCCTCGATCCCTTCCAATCTGAGTTCAGATCCGGCCATAGTACTGAAACTGCTCTGCTCAAAGTAGTTAATGACCTACTCGTCGCTGCTGATGAAGGCTTGCCAAGTATTCTTGTCCTCCTGGACCTGCGTGCTGCCTTTGATACTGTTAACCACCCAATCTTACTGGAGCGACAGGAGGGCATAGGGGTCTCTGGCTGTGCCCAGCATTGGCTGAGCTCCTACCTCTCGGATCGGAAGCAGTTCGTCAGCCTCGGAGGACAAAACTCAGAGATCCATCCTGTTTTGTCTGGAGTTTCTCAGGGTTCAGTTCTCACCCCACGCCTATTCAGCATCTACATACAACCATTTGGCCATATCCTGCGCAGCCGCAATCTCAGCTACAGTTGCTATGCCGATGACATTCAAATCTAGATCCTCACAAAGCCATCCATCAGTGGTTCTAGTCTTTGCATTCGTCCTCACTGTCAAATGTGAAGGCCTGGCTGAATTAAATTTTTCTTAAACTAAATGGCAACAAAAGAAAAGTTTTGCTTGTTGGAACCCTGCACCAATTGTCCAAGGCTGAACCTATCCAGTTGATGCTTGACGACCAGACACATTGAAGTTGCTAAGACAGTCCGGAGTCTAGGTGTGACTTGATTCCTCACTCAGCTTCGAGACACACATCAACAATGTGACGAAGGTAGCCTATTTCCATCTCAAAAACATAGCTAGACTGCGCAATATCCTGTTACCCTTTGATGCTGAGAAGTTAATACACATATTTATCTTCTCACGAATCGATTATTGCAATGCACTGCTCCCTGGCACTCTGCCTACCTGATCAATCGTCTCCAACTTGCGCAGAATGCGGCTGCTAGAGTCCTCACTCGCACACCCATCCACGATCACATGTCCCCAGTGAATGGTGTCTGTCCACCGGCTACCCGTTAAATACAGAATTGAATTCAAGATTCTCCTTCTCACCTACAAGGCTCTCACTGGTGCTACTCTGACCTACATCCATGACCTACTTCAAGCACCCTCCTTACACGACAAATTAAATTCTACAAGACGAGCTTGCTGTATGTGTCCAGATGGCACCTTCATTCGATGGGTTACAACCTTCTTGCGTGCTGCTCCCTGACGCTGGAAAGCCCTTACATTAGAGATCAGTAGAGCCCCTGGGCATTTTCAAATCTTGTCTCACGACTCACTTGTTCTGTAAGGCTTTCTAGTTCTCTAGCTAGGACTGTTCATGTGGCTCACTGTTGTCATGCCGGGATGGTGGCTCGCTGCGAATCTGCGTCTGCCCGGGAACATTCCTTCCTTGTTTGTTGAAGAATTATTTTTTTATTGCTTATTGTATGTCCTTCTGTAATTTATTGCCACTATTGGATTTTCAGTTGAACTGTCCTGATGTTATTGTTGACATACCGTTCTCTCCACAGCACAGATTTGTAACAAAAAAATACCTTATTGGTGCTGATTTGCTGTTCTTATGTCGTTGTTGCTGACATGACGTTCTCTCCGCAGCTCTGTGCACCGCTTTGTGACCCTCGGGTGAAAAGCACTCTAGAAGTGCAAGTATTATTTTCATGAATAATCATTCCAATGCCCAGCTATAGTTTGTTAGCCCATGGGACCCTCTAATGGCAGCTGTCCATATGCGGTCCAAGGTGAACGCAACACCTGCCTGCGACTGAGCATTTTTCCAACAGGACAGAGGCAATGCTGCATTTTCATTCATTATGAGTCCTGCTTCATCCTGGAGATGGGATGGCAGTTCAGCATGTCAGCATACATGAGGAAATTGATTGGAATACTCGGGGAAAATCCACACGGACATGGGAAAAGTGCGAACACCTATGTGGTTTTTACAATGAATTTGTCATTTGTTACCCTCTCACGTAACATATCAACCCTCTCATGTGTGCCCGAACACAGCCTTGCCACGACCTCCTGGGACCCCGCTTATCACGGAGACCACGGCCACAAGCATTACCCTCACCTGGGACTCGGGCAACGCAGAACCCGTGCTGCACTACATGCTGCTGCTGAAGGCCCGGCCCAGCCACAACAATAACGACAACGAGAGTAGCAATGAGGAGAAGGAGGACGAAGACGAGTTTAGCAGTAGCAGTGGTGGCGGCGGCGCCCCCTCATTGCAGGAGATTGGCCCTGTGACCACCACGCGATACACGGTGCGCGTTCACTTGATCCGTTTGCCTGCATGCTGCCCTCGCTGCAAGCTGCCCTTTTAGCGGACCCTCAGGCTGACAAATCAAAGACTCAGTCATCCATTAGTTATATTCAGTCAGCTGCCCTCAAACGGTGGAATGCATTTGCAATGTATATTGAGGACGTGTGCGCAAATTGCATTTAACATTCAGGCTTATACAATAAAAAACATAAGACGTGGAAGAGGCAATTTGGTAGTAAGTTTGACAATAAAGATTAGTAATGGCAGCATGCACGTGTAACTTACTGTTTTAATTACTGTTTCATGGGGTTAGTTTTGAATGACTTTATAAAAAAATTACCTCGTGCTTCCATCATGGTTAGATTAGATGGCACACATTACATTACTTAATTTGTTTTTTTGTTCATCGTTATAGTTTCATAGTCTATTATGGTTTACAAGTCCTGTGAAATATCCGTTTTGGCACCCTAAGACATATTATGGTTTATTGGCACTTGATGAATAAAAAGTGATGGTGATGCCTTAGAGGAAGACGCAACCTATAAAACAAACGACCTTTTTTCCAATAGCCATAAAGCACAGGGTAATACAGTGCTTTGTATTGTAATGCCACAGTACAGTGGGATGCAATGTGTTGTAATGCATTTTAAATGAAGATGCTACCCAGAAAGCAAACAGTTCTTGTAGCCACACACTTGGGACATGTGTCCCAGACTGTCCAATTGTTAAACCTTATTCGTGAAATAAATATTGCAGTCACTTTTTTTTTCGAGTAACATCAGTGAAGCGTGCCATCTTCTTTGAGTTCTCTGCCCAAGGACAGCTTCTTAGCTCAGGTTTCCTCCATTCTCTCTCTCGACTAGTTTACTTTCCTCCTCATTTCTTCACATAGGCTCTTAGTCTTTAAATTGTTGAGCAGCGCTTTCCTTACTTTACCTCTTTGCAGTTTTCCTAATACTCGTTAGCAATTCTTCCTCCTAAAATATTCCCAGTTCAGACATTTTACTTTTGTTGAATCATTTCAATCACTGTCTTTGTGAACCTGTTCTATCACTTTGTCATTACTCTGTTTTTCTGTCAAGCTTATTTTCTCCATGTGTCGCTAGAACCTACCACTCAAAATGTTTCCACTATCTGTCGCCTTTCTGGGTCAATGTCCTCTGCGTATAACATCACAGTCCATGTTGGGGATGTTATATTGGTCCTCTTTAATCCCCCACTCATCGATCTGATTGGCACCCTTTTCCTATCAATAGCACCCTCCTCTGTCTAGCTGTATTGCTGGTTGCCCTGTAGGTGGGGGGGCTGAGCCCCTACTCGGACTACGAGGTACGTGTGGTGGCGGTGAACGGCGTGGGACGAAGTGCACCGAGCGGGGCAGCCCGCGCACGCACGGGCGAGCGGGCACCATCCACAGCCCCGTGGGGGCTGCACGGGCGCATGGTGTCACCGTCAAATGCATTGCTGCAGTGGCAGGAGCCGGCCGAGCCCAATGGACAGATCCGGGGATACCGTGTCTACTCCGCCAAGCTCATGGCAGCTGACACTCGGGGTCCTGGTAAGGAGGCTGAGTGGGAAATAGTGGTGATTGTGGTGATTACACTCACGTTTAATTTTGCTAATGATGGTGGTGGGGGTGGTTGATGTGATGCTATGGTGTAAAGACAGTCCTGAATCTGTTATTAATGATGAATATATTTACAATAATGGTGTTACTGCAGCAACTGATGATAATGCTGTTAATTTTGGCAGTTTTAGTGTTTTCCCTGCTACTGCTAAAGATATGTCATGTTAGTGTTATATTGATGGAGGTTTTCCTGGATGAGTGTATGAGAATTGCTGTGAAGAGGTATTCTTTAGGGATAACCGTGGCGAGCGATTTTCTCTCTCCTTTGCAATGTTTCACCTCCCATATTTAAGGCATGTTTGGGCTCTGCCTCCAACGTGAGACGCAAAATGTCACGGAGGAGAGCAAAAAAATATGCTTGCCACAGCTGTCCCAAAGAAGAGCTCTCGAGCAGTTCTCAATGTTAGTGTTGTTGGTGTTATTGTGGATGATATATCTGCTGATAAGTATACTAACCCCCCTCTCTCCGTCTCTCTATTGCCTGGGTCGCGGTGTGTCAGTGGTGATGCCGCCACTGTCATCATGGACAAAGCGGAGTGTGGAGAACGTGCCACTGGCTATGCTCTCGGGGCTGGAGGAGGGGGCGCTGTATGCCGTGCGGGTCCTCGCTTTCACCAACGTCGGGGACGGACCCCTCTGTCCAGAGATACACATTATCGCAAAGTTCGGAGGCATGCACACGCGCACACACAGAAATGGGAAGCAGTAGTGCAGCGGTTAGCGCTTTGCGCTATAAACTTGGTGACCCAAGTTCAATTCCCGCTTACTGCCATCATAAATGAACATATAAACCGCACTTCAGCCTCCCGTAGGTCAAGTCAGCCTCGAATGACAACTTGGTACGGTGTGAAAACATCACTGCTGGTCAAGGCAAAGGTTTTTAGGTATAGTGGTGGCTCTCCAACCCCTTGTAAAAAAGAGAAACGGTTTTTGACTTTTTCTGGCAATTATACATGCGTTAAGATCTAAAACCCCCAAAATTGATACCTTTCACAAATTGTCTAGTTTGCAAATGCCACACATACTTGTGGTAAAATATGCAAACAAAAAGCTTTGAATATATGTGCATTGTCCTTAAAACCGATTGGCCTACACTGGTCATCAACTTTTTAGAGCCCAATTGTCAGTGTTAGCCAGATGTCTGGCTAACCTAACAGATTCTCAACAACAAAATTACTCAGAGTATAGACCCGAAAGTAACTTATTTTCCCCATTGTTTCAGCCCAAGATAAATGGAGAAACAAAAGCAGTAATGTTGTCAACGTTATCAACACAATCTATCTGAAGTTTAATAGTTAACTGACATGTGTGGCATGTTGTGTTTGTCCAAATGCTTCTCCCGACAGTGCCAAGTCAACCAATCGGCTTCAAGGCAGAGGCCGAGTCAGACACAAGCATGTTACTGTCGTGGCTACGACCACGTCAGGAGAACATTCTTAAGTATGAGCTCCTGTACAGAGAGGGAGACACGGGGTCCGAGGTGATACATTTCTTGTATTCACTTGCACACAAACACACTAGTTGCAACATGTTATCTAATACTCATTTTATAATATTGAAAATAAGAATTTTTCTAGAGTGCTGCTCTTTCGAGATAGCTGTGTTGAGCGTTTTTTCTTTCTCCTTTGTGATGTTTCGCCTCCTATATTGGAGGCATCGTCAGACCTCCCAATGTAGGATGATGCCTCCAATATGGGAGGTGGTAAATATTGTGAAGAAGAGAGGCGCAACACCTGAAATGGCGATTCCTAAAGAGCAGATCTTAAGAAGTTCTCATACATTGAGCTGTGAAAATTTTCCTTAATATGATATTGAATATGCTCATGTTGATGAGGTTGCCTAGCTGAGCTCTTCGTAATGGTATCAGTAATCGTCTTGATAGTGATATCGATGTTAATGTTATAATTGTGGTGCTGTTAATGCTAATAATGTTCGTGCTTCTGATGGCTATGATGATGTCAGGAAACGATTGTATCATAGATGTTCATTTATTGGCGTTGTTGCTATCTTCTTTATTATGTCTCAGCATCGGCTGTCCCTTGACCCTACAATGAGCTACGTTCTGGAGGGCCTGAGGGAGAACTCCCTATACTCATTCCGTCTCGCTGGACGCTCTCTGCATGGCCTGGGCCCCTACAGCCCAACTGTTACTGCACGCACACTTCCCAAACGTATGCATGAGCATCTATTCACACTCATGTAATCAATGATGTTCACACACACACGCAGAGATCATCTGTTTAATATTATAAGGTATTGAGGAAATGTTAACAATTATTATGCCAAATCAGATGCTGCTTTAAAGCAATCTAGGGAAGGTCTAGGACAAGTTTAAATACCCACATGCCCTGATGTTACACAGAGCTGGGAATGGCATTGGGCCTGGGTCATACTATGGTGTGCAAGCTACTACACCATTGCACCCATGTGCCTGTGTATGTAAAGTTGTAATCAGGGCGGATATTGCTGTTTAACTTTTAGGCATAAAGTCAAAAGGTTGAAACATAATTGGCATGTTGATTGAGCCCATCATCATTCCTTTCTCTGTTAATAAAAGAAGTATTACTTTGTGGGATTTTAACAGTAATCGGCCTGTGAAAACACTAGGCACCATCATAAGAATGTGAACTGTACACAGATACATTGTTGTGGTTGTTGTGGTTTTGACTAGCGTTTTGTTTGTCTGGTTCTTCATTGTGGTTTAAATTATGATTATGATTCTGAAATAATTATTGTTGTTGTAGTTGTGTGTGTGTGTGATTGGTTGTGATTCTAATGATTATATCATCGTCAGGGGCATCTGGCAGATTTGCTTCTTTGATGACCGTCAGTTTTATGACTACTTCAGAGTGTATTTGAAGCAGCCTCAATCACTTTATTCATGTTACTCTGATTTTATTGCGATTCCTTTATATTCATTGCATCCTTGATTGTTCTTAATATATTTTACGCCTAAACCCTTGGGGCCTTGCGTACTGAGTGAGCGATTGAAGCCTCGCTCTTCCTCGCAGCTACCCGGTCGCCTGCTGCCCACAACAGCTGCAACATCCTCGGCTACCCAATCAGTACCTGCACCTCACTAAACGCGCAGCAAAACTCCACGCTCACTCTTAGCTCATTCTCATTTAACCCTCCTCATCCTATGCCTTATCCTCTTTATTGTCCCCCTCATTGGCCACACACCCTGGCTGCTGTTGTTATACGGTCTTAAACTACTAGTCCTAAAACATGTTTTACAAGTCACTCTGAGTTTTTGAAACAGTTTTACACATTTATTTTTGCTTTAATTTATCCTTTATCTTAATGCAATCTTTACGATCGATAAACGTAGCGAACATCATACACTACCTGCAGCATTAGCAGTTGTAACACCCATGCGTTGCAATCGCATTAACCCCTCTCGCTCGCCTGCAGACAGTGCAACACATCTTACTATTAAACAGACCCTATAAATGTTTCTTACATGTACACTCTCATTTGAACATGTTTTGGCGAAATGTTAGGAGCGACAGAACAATGCAGCTCACCTCGCAACAACTCCTCTGAACTAACGTACTGTCCGATGAGGGGGGGGGCTGACTGTACGTGGGGGCGTGCGTAACGCTAATACGACCGCATCATGTCCCAGTTAACATTAATATGTGCGGCATATATACGTGCAACTCATCTCATCCGTTAACACTGGTTACACATACATCACTGCATCTGGTCTTTGCATGTCGTCTTCACTATGCAACGTGAAGGCCTGGCTGAATTCAAATTTTCTAAAGTGGCAAAGTGACGTTTTGCTTGTCTGAACCCCGCACCAGTTGTCCAAGGCTGAACCCATCCAATTGATGCTTGACGACCAGACCATTGACGTTGCTAAGGCAGTCTTTAGTCTCAGAGTAACTCTTGATTCCTCACTCAGCTTCGAGATACACATCACCAAGGTGACGAAGGTAGCCTATTTCCATCTCAGAAACATAGGCAGACTGTGCAACATCCTCTCACCTTCATGATGCTGAGAAGCGAATACACATCTTCATATCTTCACGAATCGATTGCTGCAATGCACTACTCCCTGGCATCCCTGCCTACTTTGTCAGTCGTCTCCAACGTGTGCAGAATGTGGCCACTATAGTCCTCACTCACACACCCATCCACGATCACATATCCCAAGTACTCGTGTCTCTCCACTGGCTACCGGTTAAATATGGGATCACATTCAAGATCCTCCTTCTCATCTACAAGGCTCTCACTGGCACTGCTCTTAAATACATCCATGACCTACTTAAGGTTCCCTCCTCAACACGACAACTTTGATCCTCCAATACGGGCTTACTGCATGTGGCCAGATCACACTTTCATTCGATGGGTGACAAAGCCTTCTTGCATGCTGCTCCAAGTCTATGGAATGCCCATCCATTACAGATTCGGTCAGCTGAGTCGCTGGGCATCTTTAAATCTCGTCTCAAGACTCACTTGTTCCAAAAGGTTTTTAAGTCCTCTGGCTATGACTGTTTATGCAGCTCACTGTTATCATTCTGGACTGATGGCTCACTGCCAACCTGCGCCTGCTCAGGAAAACGTATTCCTTCCATCGTTTGTTGAACAATTATTTTTATTGCTTATTATATGCCATTATTTGACTTTCAATTGAACTGCTCTGATGTTGTTAACATGCCGTTTTCTGTACACCTCAGAATTGTAACAAAAACAAACAATAAAACGTTGTTGTTGTTGCTGACATTCCGTTGTTGTTGACATTCCGTTCTCTCCACAGCTCTGTGCAGCGCTTTGTTACCCTCGGGTGAAAAGTGCTCTCGAAGTGCAATAATTATTAATTGACGTTGTCAGTTTTGGTTTGGTTGTTTGTGGTTAAGATTGTGGTTATAGCTACAGTTATGGTGGTGTGTTTTTTTTTCTGTAGTTGCGAGTGGAACTCCTCGACGAGTGGAGGCCGAGGCTTTGAATGCGTCGGCTATAATAGTGCGGTGGCGATTGCCACCTTCAACATCATCATCGACATCATCATCGTCATCGTCGTCATCATCCCCTCCTCCGCTTCCACACCCCTTGTTCCGCGTGCGATGGTGGCGGTCGGATGCAGTACAAGGAAGACAGGAGACCCAGTCACAGGACATCATTGGCCAAGTACACTCGCTAATGCACTCACCAATGCACTTACTGGTAGTCACTATTACGCTTAAAATAGCACATCTACCAATATACAAGTATGTTCTCCTACAACATCGCTTCTAACATACGTCTGATATTGTAGTTTCTCTATAACAGCACTAACCAATAGGGCAACTTTATTCCAACAACGTTGCAACGTTTCCGTGTTAGTCGTCAGTTCTCATAAGTGTGCTGCATATTTTGACTTTTATCACACAAAAGTGAGGGTGGGGTATGGGGAATGGTAGTGTAGTGGTTAGCGCATTGAGCTGCGAAGCTGGCAGGCCAAGTTCGAATTCCACTCGTGGTCAGCATAAGTGACGATTTTCTAAACGGGTCCTAGGACTCCACTGGATGTTTATCATAGATAGCTGTTCATCATAACCTCCGTGGATGCGAGAATCCTGTGATAACAAACGTTTTAACTGACTTAGTTTAACTCAACCTCAAATGAGTACCTGGTGCAGTGTGTAAATATCACCACTTGGGAGGCAAAGGCAGCCGGGCATGGTTCTGGTCACCCACCCCGTCATGTACCATGCTAGCCTTTATTGGTGCTTGCTAACAGTACTTGACCCATCAATCTGTTAAGACAATTTGGGGAGTGGGGGAGGGATGATGGGAGAGATGAGGGGAGGGATGAGGGGTGGGGTATTGTGTGTGAGAGAGGGATGGGTGTGAGGCTGTGACGAGTTCTGATGCTGCTGCTTGCCTGGGTTTAACTCATTATATCTTATTTTAAAGCGCTTTTATTTGTGTTAAGTATTTTATGATTTAGATGTTATTGAATGTAAATGTAATTGAGTTTGCGTTGAGTATTTATTAAGCTTAATTGCCACCACCTTCCACACTGATAGAGCCCCATACCGCCCTGTCCTTCACCTTTTGTTCTGATCTGCTCCCTCCCCTGAAGTCCCTACCTCCCAGCCTTGCCTAAGGCTCCATCCCTCCGGACTCCACCCCCTTACTGTGACTCCGCCTCATTACCTGGCAAAGCTCCCCCCCCCGTACATGACTTTAAATGGAAATGGACAAAAAATCGATTTTAACAAATCGTGTTAACATCACACTTTTCAAGGACCACATTAACGAAATTGTGGACATACTGTACTTAACATGTATACTCACTGCTACTTTACACTCACCATTACCAGTACTACTGCTCACAGATCTAATTATCAGAACGCATCACACAGCACTCACCAATACATTCACTAGTACTCACCAGGATATTCTCCAATACGTACTGGTATACCTACCCATAGTTAATGCTACAATCACCTGTATTCATCACTACACTCACCAGTATACACACTGAGATACCCACCAGCAACATGATAAATACCCTCACCCATATTCACAGGTGTTAGCACCAATGTATTTTACTTTACTGTCAAGTACACTTATCCCTACTCACCAATACATTCACATTCACCTGTCGTGATGCGTGAAATTCCCCAGAGTTGACTGTGTAGGCTCCTATTCACGCGCCGCCGACAATCGCACTTGTGTAGGCAGACTCTCATCCATTCGCTCCAGCACAGGCATAGCGGGACTCTCCATTGTAACAACAAGGGTGGATTTATTATGCTGCGCACAACGAACAATAGGCCATGTGGCCACTCGCAGACTCCGGTCTCCTGACGCGGCCGCCCCGGCATCACCACGTCACGTCAAACCACCCCACAACCTTAACCAATCCTTAACCGTGCGCGGGCTCACGTCTCTCTCCGCGGCTGTCCGACCCACGTGATGTTTACGAGTTGTCCGTTGACCTCTCATTACCTCCCCCCATCACCCCGGGCAAAATCTCACGCGCGCCAGTCCATCATGCACGAGGCTTGGCACCACACACCACTATTCACCAGTACACCAAACAGTACAACAAGACCTTCTTGACTACATAGCTACATTGACATCCACACTGAACAGGACTCCTTATTCAATACTATACTAGCTCATCATTACACTCATTACTCCGACTCATGAAATATTGAATAAAACGGGATATTTAAGGTTTCAACATTTTTGTAAGTTGGCGCAGAATGCCAATGAGTTTAAAATTGCTCATGAAACACAAAAGGGTTTCATACTACTATATGACAGCAGCAAAATGAAAAAGTAAAGTGTAGTATTAAGTGGGTAAAAAACTTTTTTTTCCAAATCCTTAACATTTCCAATTTCACTCACAATTGGCAAAATTGAATTTTCTATTGAGCTAAAATGCGGTACACACTCATGTCTTGAGATTATGAACAACAATGTATAACCTCTATTTATAGTTATATCTACAGCAAAAAAGTGACGCACAATGAAAACAAAAGTTGGAGAAGACCAAAGGGCGTCTATGCTTAGTATACAAGCACAGTTCACAAGAGAATTGGTCGTCATTGTAACTGTCGATAGCATCATGCACATCGTAGGCAAGCCTCCGCTTCTGTTCTTGCAAAATCCGTTTGGTGCGGTGGACCACGTATAATCAGTGTCTTCATCTGCTGCCCTGTTCCCATCAACCTTGAGTGCAACCAAACGATATGCTACCCTTGATTTCTGCAGTTTTATTTCCTTTGCACTGCTTGCTTTTTTACGTTGGCATTTGCTTTTTCCACTTCTCTATCATATCTCCTTTACAATCGACTGTAATTCAATGTAATGATGTGGGTGTGATGGTCGCCAAAAACTAGGGTCCCCACCTCCGTAAATATCTTCTCTAGGTCTCCAGCGATCCCTAAGTCCTAACACCAATCTCTCTCGGTCCCTGAGTGATCACACGCAGCGCTCCGACACACGGCGTGCGCGCGTTCTCTCACACGTACCGCGCTCACACCGCGTTCACTCAGACCACCGCTCTGATACAAAAATACCGGACAGAAGATGTCTTGGAAGCCTTTTACTGCTGCAGACTTGCACGCCGCGACGAGGTCCCTTTTCATAGGTTTTCACGGCTCGATGCATGATGATTGCTTCGAAAAGCTGCTCTCTCGGGACGGCCACGTCGATGGCTCTCTCTCTCCTCCCCTCGCGACGTTTCGACTCACACGTCCTTTATTAGTAGACTGACAAAAAATCATACAAACTCACCTCGTTTGTACACAGTGTGTTCTACGAGCAGGATGCCTTGAGGGAATGGTCACGCGGAGTGGCTGTATCGGTTACCGTCACCGTATCGCTTACTCTCACTGTATCATTGACACTCACTGCCGGCAGACTGTTATATGTTTTGGGGGACAAAATGTTGCTGTCCCTTTTTACACGAGTATCCCGTTTTAGGCGGTCTTCCCCTACACTGTCCAGTGTCCTCACCCATATAGCACCCACTCACCCAATAACTTTCTAAGTTACGAACTCACTTGCCCACTCGCCGATTCTTTCACCCACTAATTAATTGACTCACATACTCAAGAACTCACCGTTTACAAGTTAAGCACGTTACTAATTCACTTAGTCACTCACCCATTCACCACTCACAAACTCGCCCAATAATTTACTCACTTGCTCTTGCAGTCATCCACTCACATTCACGAACTAATCTGTTCCCCCAGTTCCTCACTCATGGTGTCATGGTACAGTAATAAAATAAAGGTGGAGGAGCAGTGATACACTGTGAAAGTGGTGCGAATTGTGTAATATACTATATTTACTATTAATAGTATACATGTAGTATATGTGTTATGTGTTCATATGTACGTATATGTATGTGTGCAAGCTTTACTGTGTAGTGCGGTGATAGTGTGTAAATGAGTCGAGGTGGAGCATGGCGTCTGAACGATTCTAGCATTGATGCCACTAATTTATGCGGTGTCCAAAAAGTCAAATTAACAAATTTGAAATAATTTTCTTACAATACTCGTGCGGCGGCGCGGTGTCCCAGTGGGCAGCGCTGTCGCCTCACAGCAAGACGGTCCCGGATTTGAATCTCGGCTCGGGTGCCTTTCTGTGTGGAGTTTGCATGCTCTCCCCGTGTCCGCGTGGGTTTTCGCCGGGTACTCCGGTTTCCTCCCACAGTCCAAAAGCATGCTCCTGGATAGGTTGATTGGCTCGGAGACTAAAAATTGTCCCGCAATGCCCGGCGATGGACTGGCGTTCCGTCGTCGGGTGTATTCCTGCCTTACGCCCTTTGTTTCCGGGATAGGCTCCGGCTCACCGTGACCCTGTATAGGATTAAGCGGTTTCAGATAATGAGATGAGACTAAATTGCCCTCAGTGCCCGGTGATGGACTGGCGTCCCATCGTGGGTGTATCCCTGCCTTGCACCCTAAGTCTGCGGGGATAGACTCTGGCTCACCGCGACCCTGTTCAGGATTAAGCGGTTCTGACAATGAGATGAGACAATACTTGTGTTAGACGTATGTCAGTATTTCATGCCTGAATCATGATTTTTCAATCGGAAATCTCCATGTTATACAGTACTATATATATGCTAGCATCTTTACATGCGTGCATAATTAGTGAGCATCTATATGTTCTTGAACAAATACGTTAATGACTGAGTGTCCACAGATTTGGCAAACTGTAAACAGGTTACCACGATTATCATGCTGTAAATATTCGCCTCTGTAAGGATGTAAGTCGCCCTGGATAAGGGCATCTGATAAATAATAATTCATCATTATCAATACTTGCTTAACCCTGTACAGGGTCACGGGGGGAGGGGGGGCGGAGCCTATCCTAGCAGACATAGGGCGCAAGGCAGGGCTAGAACAAGGATGTGCCACCAGTACATCGGAGGGCACAGGGGGTAATTAACTCAGCAGGCCACTAAACCAAGGCAGCAGCGTGTATTTGGACGGAGGTAGGAAACCGGAGTAACCGGAAAACCCCCAGGCGGACGTGGGGAGAAAACACGCAAACTTGATACAGAAAGGCACCCGAGCCGAGAATCAAACCCGGCTCCTTCTTGCTGTGAGGTGACAGTGCTACTCACTACGCCATCGGCGCCACCCCTATATAATCATTAGTAATCATTTTAACATCTTATTTAGTAAGTTTCAGGTCTGACCACGTCCATATTTGAATCATGTTTACTTTAGATTGAACTCTGATCTGTTCCATTATGATTGCTTCGAAAAGCTGCTGTCTTGGGACAGCCGCGTCGATCGCTCCCTCTCCTCTCCTCGCGACGTTTCGCCTCACACGTTAGAGGCATCCTCAGCCCTTTGCATTTTGATGGATTATTATAATTTAACTTCATGATTTTATTCAAGATCTTTCGTCGTGTTTACACAGTATTCTCATTTGTTGTCTCGTGGTGTAACTTGTTCTGTCTCAAATATTCCATTCACCTAAAATATAGTTTGCTTGCAATTTGCATGAACCATATATAATTAATTCTTATATACACAGTTCGACACTATTTTAAGCGTAAATGATTTTAAATTAATACATTGATGACCTGTTACTTGCTGAGTGTGAACCATACTTAACATGCATTCCTTTCCTTCCTTGCAGTGGAAGAGTGATGACACCTCAGAATACGTAAGCTTCTCTTGAGAACTAAACACTTTGCATAAGTGGGGATGCCTGCACATGTGTACATTATATGCATAATGTGTACATGTCTCATCTCATCTCATTATCTGAAACCGCTTAATCCTATATAGGGTCACGGTGAGCCGGAGCCTATCCCGGAAACACAGGGCGTAAGGCAGGAATACACCTGACGACGGGACGCCGGTCCATCGCCAGGCATTGGGGGACAATTTTAGTCTGCGAGCCAATCAACCTATCCATGTATGTCTGTGTATTGCATGTGTATGTGTATGTATGTACATGTGTGTGGGTAGTATTGGAGTTAGCGAGCTGTGCTACAAACCAGGCGACCCGAGTTCGATTTCTACTCATGGCCACCATTAGTGATAGTCCAGGGCCTCCCCTAGGGCGACTGAGCCTCAAATGAGTACATGGTGTAGTGTGGAAGCATCGTTATGAAGGAGACAGGCAGTCGGGTGTGGTGCTGGCCACCCACACCCTCGTGTACTGTGCTAGTCGTTATTGGGCTTCGCTAATAGCACTTGACCCTACAGTGTGGTAAGGATATACAATGGATCTTTGTATATACATACACACATGTAGATACAGACAGGGTGGTTATATAACACACTAAGCTACAAACCTGGCGACCCACGTTGGATTCCTTATGGCCAACACCAATTACGATTATATGAACCGGTCCTTTATAGGTGCTTACTAACAGCAATGTCCCAACAATCTGTTACGTTCACAGTGGAATCTTTGTCTTTATCTCTCATCTCATCTCATTGTCTGAAACCGTTTAGTCCTATACAGGGTCACGGTGAAGCTGGAGCCTATCCCGGCAGACACAGGGCGCAAGGCAAGGATATACCGACGATGGGACGCCAGTCCATCGCTGGGCACTGCGGGGCAATTTAGCCTGAGAGCCAATCAACCTATGTAGCAGCATGCTTTTTGGACTGTGATAGGAAACCGGAGTGCCCGGGGAAAACCCACGCGGACACGAGGAGAGCATGCAAACTCCACACAGAAAGGCACCCGAGCCGAGAGATTCGAACCCGGGACCTTCTTGCTGTGAGGCGACAGCGCTAACCAATGGGCCACCGCGCCGCCCCTCTTTGTCTTTATGTTCAGGAATTTCTCATTGTGGGCCTGCAGCCTGAGACTTCCTACTCTCTGACTGTGAGCTCCCTTCCACGAGGAGAGATTGCTGAGAGCCTGCCTAAGACGGTCAAAACCAAGGCTGCAGGTGAACACATCAGCACATGTTACGTTTCCAATTTAGGGGTGGTGCAATCTTTCACGATTCTTCTTCCGTCATCCCCCCCCCCCATTAATTTTATTATACACAGAAATCTTTACATGTACATTTGGCCTTCAAACTATAAATATGAATTAATTCCTCCCATGCAGAAAGACTAAAAACCCTTGGAGTGACTGTTTATTCTTATCGCTATTGTCTTGACCCCTCACTCCCTGGCTTACCTGTGATGGTGTCATCCCAGTTCCCAGCAAACCCAACGTCAAGGTTAGTTCTCATCTTCTGGCATATGTATGGTTGTTTAGGAGAGTGATGGTCCTATATGCTTAGGATTTTTTGTATAATGTATTATCTGAGAACCGTTTTGTGTTGTTACTAATAAAATTTCAGCATGAAAGACCAAAGATGTTGTCAATATTGTGGATAGATGTTTTACAAGTAATGCATTCCTGCAGTTTCAAGGGCATTTACCAGTCGCTTATGATTATTCGTTTCAAGTGTGTAATTGCATTACTTTTACTTGCCGTCCACTTGTTGATTACTCTGTGTGATTATATCAGTTCAAAAATTACCACAAAAGTGGAGTAGTGATTGTGTCAGCAGCCGGGGGAAATATGAGGAAGTAGCAGCAGGCAGTACACATGGATTATGATACAAACCTTCAGTTGTAGCAGCACAGTGACGTTATTTCTGAGGGTAAATCAATGTATTAATTTTCCAGTAGTGGTGCTGCATGTTTGTAACCCAGCACTGCAGTCATTGTTTGGTAAATAACATGCATTTGTGAAGTTCCCAAACCCCCTGGGTTGTGAGGTGGTCTGGATATTGCAGGACAACAAATTGGTTGATAAACTCATCCGCCTGGATCTTTGGAGACCAACCACTTGTATGCATGATGAGGGGTTTTTTTGTCGTTATTGTGGTTTCCTCCCATATTCAAAAGCATGTTTTTGGAATTTCGTTGCTTAACCATGCCAATGCAAGACCCTTCTGAAAGTGGATACTGGATTGATACTCATTAAGGCTCTAGAGATATGCGTAAATTTGAAGAATGCACTGTAATCACAAAGATAATCAATTAGTAAAAATATAGAACTTTAACAACAAAAGTCTAACGATTCCATTACCTTGCATTATTTCTAAAACCCCTAATTAGCAATTGGACACTTATTATGTTTACCAAGTTGCTCAGACACCACAATTGTAATTGACTGTTAGCATGAGAGTGTGACACACTAATCTCTTAAACTTTTGACCCCGGTGTCAGGTGACATTATTAAATGACACGGTGGCACTTGTAGAGTGGGAGGAGCCAAAAGTGACGTTTGGGCCTCTCCTGGACTACAGACTCACTTACAAACGCATGGATGCTGGTAGGACACACACACTTTATATATACGCATGACTACATACATCAGTCGTGGGAAACTGTAGCTATTTACTATAAGCATCTTGCTTTCATCAGTCAAATAGTAGAGGGCATTGTTTTTGAGCTGGCAAAACTGTATTTCTCCTTTTTGAAACAGGTCATTGAAAATTCTTTTTGGCCCTCAATACGGAAATGGCTTCCAAAAGCTGCCCTATATAAATACTCATGCATATTTTAAGTATAACGTTTCTGCTCCAGTAAATGTATTTAATTTATAACATGTTAAATAAAAAAATAATCCCAATATTTTTTTTTCTAGCTCAGCTTACCAGTCATATTAGACAGCCGGGAACACACAGGCTTGGCATGTAGCTGCTACATATACACTGCTTGTTGTTTGTGTTGCATCTTAAATGTGTGTCCCGAACACACTCGCCTATTGTACCACAGCCACCCAAGCGTCGACCGTATATCTTGCGGTGTCCGAGTCCAGCGTCACCGTGCAGCACCTGCACCGCGGGGCCTCCTACTCGTTTGTTATGGTGGCACGGAGTGCGGGTGGGGGGACTGGAGGAAGGCTTTTGGGTGAAGAGGCGGTGGTTACAGTGGTGACACCTGAAGCACCGCCGTCAGCTGCACCGTTCAATGTCAGCGTAGGGCGCATGGGCCGCTCGGCGGCTGCACTCCACTGGGAACCTCCACCCCTGGACTCTTGCAATGGAGTCATTGTAAGGTATACGGTGCTGTACCGTGTTGTGCCCAGTGGAGGAGCAGGACATCACGAGGGTGGAGGAGGACAGAGAGCAGCAGGAAATATTGCTGGAGATGGAAGAGGAGAAGGAGATTATGAAGGAGGTGACGTTTATCAAGGTGGCGGTGGAAGAGGTACTAGGGGTACAGCTTCTGAAGCTGGAGGAGGTCCTGTAACTGGAGGTGAACGAGGAGGTCATGAAGGTGGAGGAGGAGGTTCTGGAGGAGTAGGCAGAGGAGTTATTGGGGGTCCAGTTGGTGGAGTCTCCAGTGTTGGTGTTCCCGGTGGGGAATCTGAAGAAGAAGACACTGCAGCGAAGTCATGGGATGGGGAGCATCTTGTTGCTGGTGATACCACAGCCGTGGTGTTGAGTGGACTCCAGTCCAACCGAAGCTATGAGGCAAGAGTGAGGGCCCACACCGAGGCTGGACCAGGACCCCTCAGCGATGCTGTGTTCTTTCGGACGCTCTCCAGTGAAACGGGTGCGTATGTGTTAGTGTTTGTGGTCTAGTGGTTACAACATTGTGCTTCAAGCCCAATGATCTGACTTTAATCATTATAATTGCACTTCTAGAGTGCTTTTCACCCGAGGGTCACCAAGCACTGCGCATAGCTGTGGAGAGAACAACGTCAGCAACAACAACGACATAAAAACAGCACACCAACAACAATAGCGGGTTTTTTTTATCTGAGCTGTAGAGAGAACGGCATGTAAACAACGACATCATTACAGTTCCAACTGAAAAAAAAATTGCATGCCGAGTCTGACTAGCAAAAGCAGAGGCAAAGAAGGGTGACACTCCCTCAGTGGTGCTCCATTTATCTTTATATTGTATTCTAGAATGTGAAAATCTTTCAAATGCAACAACCTAAACACTTCTAGACATGGGTAACATCAGTTGCCAATGTCTGAACTGGTCCTGGGTATTGCCGAGGTTGACTAGTATCATATGGGTACCTGGTATGGTGCATAAACATTAGGATAGAAATGTGGCCAGAAGTTCTGCTGATCACACCACGCCCAACTCTGTGCAGCGCATTGTGACTCAGGTGAAAATGCTCGAGAGGTGCATTTATTATTATAAGAATTTCTTTCCATATCGTTTCTTTCAAGAGAGCTGCATTGAGCATTGGACAGCTATGGAAAGCAAGTCTCATACAACACAGCATAAAAAGCAACATCAGTACTTGATACTACTTATGTCAGTATTGGTACCATTAAGGGGGCTGGTGAAAGATGATACTTAGTTACTGGTTGTGGGTAACATCAATGAGTAAAGTGGCTAAAGCATAGCAAATTGACATGGCAGGTGAGTATATTGTGAATCCATAAATAGCCTAAAAGTCAACATGGGGGCAGGTGCCAATGTCAGGGAATGCTTGCAGCTTAATGTTCGTGCTTGCTGCTATTGTTGCAGCAGGAGGATTTGCCATGAATTTCCGCATTAAAGCCGTGATGCCGACATCAGTTCTGTTGTCCTGGGAGATCCCTGAATCTTTCGGGTCAAACGAACGACTGCAGGTGATCACCCCACCTCGAAATGCCACGAAACACCTCTCCACACAAGGACACACCGCACTGCCCGTACTGCAACACACCACACCAGACCACACCACACCACCCCACAGAGCACATCACACCACAACCTATGTTATTTCACAGTACGATGGCATGCCACCATAATATACCACATTCAACTTACAGCATGACACATCTTTCACCCAATACTACGTAATTGCATCAAACAATACACTTCATTTTAATGTCAAATGCCACACGACACTATATATCACGTATTATCCCAAAACCACTAGTCTATTAGCACAGTCAAAAATATACTTTACTGTGTCACATTAAAGTGCCATTGTGCTTTGTCTCCTCTCTACCCTCTGTGTATGCAGATTGTGTACAGGGGCGACCGCAGTGTGGATGTAGATGCAATGAGGAGCCACCAGCTCATAGTCGGGCTGGAGCCTGGTTTGCTCTACTCATTCATGCTCAACGCAGGCCCCAATGGGGGGCTACTTCAGGTACCGGCGTTCAGAGAGTTGGAGAGAAATAAGTAGAGGGGGTGAGGAGAGAAATGCACATACAGAAGAGAGTCAAAGGGAGAGGTAGGAGGGGAAACATGGAAGGAAAATTGGAGCGGATTGAGAGGGATAAGGTAATAATATAGAAATAAACCCAAACACGTAATCATAAAGTACAAACAATTGCCATTTAGTGGTATAGTGATATTAGTAAGCATATTGTCAGTTCCCTACATAAGAAAACGGTGTGGCAACAATCTATGCCATTTTAAGGTATTTATGTATCGTAACTGTATACGTAGATGTGCACAGTTGTGATTCTGACACAGCATCAGCGGCAAGTTTTGTCTGAACCTATGCTGGACCTCCTCAAGGCGATAACCCTATTGTATCCTGTCCAAGCTTTAACAGGTGCTCAATAGCATCATTTCCATCACATGCCTATTATATTAAACAGAACACCTTTATGTGTGTATGTTCATGTGATGGGTTGTCGTGCAGTGGTTAGCATAGTGCACTATGAACCCAGCCACTCAAGTTTGATTTCCACTCACAACCAATAACAGTGTCAAATATTTAAACTGTTCCTGGGTTTCCCCTTCAGCATCATTATCAATACCCATTTAACCCTGTAGACGTAGGGCACAAAGTAGCGCTATACCCAGGATGTGACGCTAGTACATCGCAGGGCACTGGGGGCAATTTATTCTGCCGGCCAATTAACCTCGGCAGCAGCATATCTTTGAATAGTTGGAAGAAACAGGAGTGACTGGTGAAAACCCACGCGGACATGAGAACACGCAAACTCCACACAGAAAGGCACCAGAGCCGGGCACCGAACCCAGGAACTTCTTGCTGTGAGGCGACAGCGCTACTCACTGCACCACCACGCTGCCCGGGTTTCCCCGTGTTTCCCCGTGTTTCCCCGTGTTTGACTTAATTTTAAATGTATCGGCACTGAGGAGACAAAGGTGACGAAGCGTGCTCTTGGCCACCTAGCCCGTCATGTGCCATGCCCAGGCCTCATAAAGTGCTTGCCAATATCACTTGCTAAAACAGTCTGTTAAAGGATATATAGGAAATCTTTTGTCTTTGTGTGTGTAGGTGGTGAGTGTTCGCACGATACCCCTCGTACATTGGTCTGAGCCTGGGGAGCTAAATGGAGAAACAAGAGACACGGATGGGGAGTCGATGGAACACGGGCTCGACCCCACCCTTGTGCCCCTGCCACAGCTGCTGGGAGACATCAGGGTTCGGTCAGTGAGTGCACGGCATGAGGGCTGGAGAAAACTATGTTTTTTTTTTGAGTAAAAGTGGGTATGTGTGGGGAGCAATTCCCCCTCAATGCCAACATTAGTGATGATATTGTAAACTATTTCTGGGCTTTCCCTAGGTGGATTGAGCTTAAAATCGGTAGCTGGTACAATGTATAAACATTGCACCAGTGCGAAGGAGACAGAGGCTGCCGGGGGTGATGTTGACCACCTGCTCCCTTGTGTGCTGTGCTAGCCTTCATAAGTACTCACTAACAGCACTTTATGCTACTGTCTGTTAAAATGCTATACGGATATCTTTGTCTTTGTGTGTGCGAGAGAAAATGCGTGAATTAGCTTCTGCGTTTGTGTAGATGTGAAAGCGAGTAAGTGTGTGTGAGAGAATATACGTATGTACAAAAGTGTTATAATTAAGGCCACATTGCCTCAAAGGGCAAGCAGGGGAGCACTGTATGGTGACACCGTCACTTTGAGACAAGTGGTGACTGGTAAAATTGTGTGTGCGTGGTTTTGGTGATTATGTGTGTGGGAGAGAGTGGTAGAAATCCATATGGGATTGAGCTACATTTTTGTCATCGTTCAACTCCGTCTGCATGAAAACTATTTTGAACCAAATACTTTGACTACTGACTCCCATTGTATAGGCAGAATGGGTAGAGGTAAGGCTGCGGGTAGAGTTGAGAAATTGCACCTTACTAGCAACAAACGTTTTAAACCGCCGTTATCCAGATTTATCTAGATTTCCCAATTTATCCTCATTGGTGGGGTAGCAGTATGTTATGGTCAAATCTCATTTCTGAAACAAGCCTCCTATATTTAGTGGGTCTTGAGATCGTTATTTGTCAAGAACCATCCCCAGACTGGGTGGCGCGGTGGCCCAGTGGTTAGCGCTGACGCCTCACAGCAAGAAGGTCCCAGGTTCGAATCTCTCGGCTCGGGTGCCTTTCTGTGTGGAGTTTGCATGCTCTCCCCGTGTCCGCGTGGGTTTTCGCCGGGTACTCCGGTTTCCTCCCACAGTCCAAAAGCATGCTCCTGGATAGGTTGATTGACTCGCAGACTAAAATTGTCCCGCAATGCCCGGCGATGGACTGGCGTCCCGTCGTCGGGTGTATTCCTGCCTTACGCCCTGTGTTTCCGGGATAGGCTCCGGCTCACCGTGACCCTATATAGGATCAAGCGGTTTCAGATAATGAGATGAGACCATCCCCAGACTAGTTCAACAAGAGAGACCCTAGCAGGAGTACTTGACTCCAGGTAACGTAACTGTGGAGTTTATTTGAACACGCAAACCCCTCCTCAATAATACGGTTACAGTCTATGGGTAATTATTGAACTACTATTGTGTCTGTGACCTTGCTCTTAATTCGTTGGGCTTGGCGTAGGTCGCGCAAACGTGGAATATTTTTGTCTTTTTTTTTATTCAACATGAATATGATGTTCCGTTAGAGATAAAATTCTTAGCTGATTTACAAAGTTTTTGCCGAGGTGTTGCAAAACTGCAAAAAAATGTCAAATGTTTTGTGCAAACTCTCTCACCTAATGAGCTAACTTTCTCAACACAACAGGCTTGTATAAGATTACAACAGGTATTAAGATCTTAACACCTGCATAATCGCCAGATACGGTAAAACCTGTTGTAATCTTATATATGTATACTGGCAAAAAGTACCCATAGCGACAACAGGCTTGCTTTAAAGATGATAGTACTCTGCTGCTCCTTGTAACATCAAATTCCCTACACAGCAAAAGCCTCAGCGAGCCTTAAGACTTTATTTTCAGGAGGGTCCTGCATTTAAATGTCGGTGTCTATTCCCATGATGCAGCTCTATAAACAATATATATCTAACATTCACATAATTCCGTGCATTATCTTTGAATTAAGGTCTGTTTGTTCTTTTGTCATGTAATAAGAGCAAAACTGTTTATAGATTGTTCCAAACTGTTCATTGTCAACGTCAACATTGTCAAGACACTAGTGGAAATTATCATGGGCCCCTTTGGCTTCTTCAACATAACCCACCCTAACCCCCCTACCTTCCCCCAGTGTCAAAATACATTCTCATATGCTTGTTGTGTATGCTTTCACACTAAAACATGCTTCACAATACCTCTGTTATATTAATAACTAAAACATTTGGTCATAATTATTCTAGGTAAAAATTTTACACTTGAAAAGATATCGTGTTGGTAATGTCAGCAGTGCCATCAGTACCATCTGTCAATTTCCATTCTAAATATTGAATCACTCATTGGCAATCATGAATGTAAATATTTAGATATTTATAGCATGGGCTTCTACAACAACGACCACCAAGTACAATAATATTAAGGTATTGCTCTAGGTCGTTTCGTACGAAGGAGATTGTTTTGTTTTCTGTTCCATCCACCCATTTTCTACACCGTTTGTCCTGGTGAGGGTCATGGTTTGTTTTCTGTTGTTTTGCGTATATTTCCATTTTACCAAAAGCTTTATCAGATGTGTTTATTTTTTTATGTTTCTGATGCTTTGATTTAATGCTTCTACACTGAAAAATATTTGCGCTATATATTATTTTGAACCCCAGGCATCTATTTATACAGAGATTTTAGTCAGAGTGGGCTCACATCTATTTATAATAGACGTATATGTATGAATCTGTGTGTAATGCAGCATTTATATCGTGCAGCGTATACAGCATGTACAGCATGTTTGTGCAGCATACGTGCATCGACTGAGCCTCAAATGAGTACCTAATACAGTTTGTAAAATATCGCCACTTGGTAAGATGTGGGCCTTTCACCCCTACGTGTATCATACACGTCATAGGAACTCGCTAATAGCACTTGTCCCAACAAGTCTGTTAAGGCTGCATGGCGGATCTTTGTCTTGCCTGTCCTGATGTTGTTGATATGCCATTCTCTCGCAGCTCGGATTTGTCTCATCTCATCTCATTGTCAGAAAACGCTAAGTGCTGTACAGGGTCACGGTGAGCTGGAGCCTATCCCGGCAGACAGGGTACAAGGCAGGGATATGTCCACGATGGGACGCCAGTCCATCACCGGGCACTGCGGACAATTTAGTCTGCAAACCAATTAACCTATGCAGCAGCATGTTTTTTGAACTGTGGGAGGAAACCGGAGTGCCCGGCGAAAACCCACGCAGACACGGGGAGATCATGCAAACTCCACACAGAAAGGCACCCGAGCTGAGATTCGAACCCGAGGCCTTCTTGCTGTGAGGCGACAGCGCTATCCACTGGGCCACCGAGCCGCCCAGCTCGGATTTGTCAAAAAAAACTCCAAAAAAAATCGTTTTTGCGGATTTGCTGTTCTTATCTCGTTGTTGATGTGCCGTTCTCTTTGCAGTTCTGTGCAGCGCTTTGTGACCCTCGGGTGATGGGCGCTCTGGAGATGCAATTATTATTAATTTGTGATGAATGTTTCATTAAAGCATTTCCAATATATGTATTATTAACCCTGACAATTTTTGCATTTTAAAATTACAGTTGAAAATCAGATCATATTTTATATGTTGTTCTGCAACAATGTGTATATTTTTTAAAACCCCCAAAAATGTTATTGGTGCTGATTTTCCGTTCGAATGTCATTGTTGTTGACGTGCCGTTCTCTCCACAGATCTGTACAGCGCTTTGTGGCCCTCAGGTGAAAGCGCTCCATAAATGCAATTATTATTATTATTATTGTCTTGTGTGCAGCATGTACCTAATTGTGGTGGTGCCTCTATTCAACCCGGAAGAGCAGCCCAATGCCTGGGTCTCACCAAACAACATGGATTTTGAAGAGGTGATGTTGCTCCCGTTCCCGATTGCACCCCATTGTCTGAGTGCTCCTTTGGCTCATCATGGTCGTGAGTGAGACAGATGCCACTGCTGAGATCCCGTGGTTAGGTTCTGGGTCTGGGTGTCTTGTCAAGGGAGACATAATTGCCCCGTTAGAAATACTTAGCGGACACTGCTGATGACGGTTGTGCCTGATTTAACCAGATTGTTTGTCCCACATCCGTGTCGCATGTGTATACATTTATGTGTATATATGTGCCCTTGTGTCTACATTATATGTATATACGTGTGTATATATACGTGTATGTATGTACATTATATATGTATGAAGGTATTTTAAAAAGTAAAGAGATAAGACTTAGTTTTTCGAGAAGACTTGTGTGCGCCAAGATGACAATTTCTCCAGTCCAGTTTGAAAAGACACTGGTTCCTGTGGTCGATAAGCTTCCTCATGCAAGCAAAATATGCATTTTTAGTTGGTTCTAAGCCATAATGGTGCTACGGCCGTTGAGAGACGACCAAAAATATAGAGCTTCTGTCACAGATTAACAAAAAGTCAAAATGGACTTGTCTGGGCTGTAAGCCAAATGCTACAGAACATCTCACGTAAGCTTTCTCAACAATTTCAAAGTACGTACAGTGTGTAAGGCGTGTTGCAGTAAGCCAAAATACAATTTTCTTGTGTATCAGCCTTTGACATTTCAAGAAAATGGTTGCCTCTGTCCAAAATCTACTTCTTTACACTAGTAAAGCATTAGTAGAGTTGTCTTGAGTTTAATCTTCTCTTGGGCTGCTGCTTAGGTTGTCTTCACAACCTGTTCACGTCTTGGTTGCAGCTGCCCTACCCATTGTATTACATTTACACCGTTCAGCCGAAATATATTCTTCTTACCTATGCACCCTGCAGTTGCACCAAGGAGCCACTGATAATATATTTCTGCCATCTAGTGGTAAATGTGTGTATGGCATGTATCTGTGTGCGTCATTGGTCCAGTAAACAAGTTCAGCGGAAAGTGTTTTATGATGTTTTAAGGGATATTAGAGATGGATTACATTTAGTGTTAGAATTAACTATACCTCGTTCTCAGTTTTGTTTGTCTCAGTTAAGCTGGTCACATTCACCCAAGCGGGCCCTGTCAGTATGTGTTTTGCACCTTATGCATTAACAAAAACTATAACGATGCAGCTAGCATCAAATTTTGTATTAAATTGTGGGAAGTGAATCTCTGGAGCTCTTGCCATTTTACACAACCACGCTATCAAAATAAAAAAATGCTCAAAGTGCGCAATGAAAGGAAGTGATGTTTTAAGCATTGAGGATGTTACAGGCAATATGGTCAGGCAGCTCTGAAACTTTCTAGCAGGATAGCTAGGTGATTAGTGACATGATCTCCGTTGAACAATTCTGAAAGTTATACAATACATGAATTATTTTGACTTTTTAATGGTGTCTTAGTTTTACAGTGCATTGCTGTGTACTTGAACTCTATTGATGAGACCCAGGTCATCACCATCAAACAGGCAATCTTCTCACATATCTCAAAGTATTAATTGTATCTTCCAGTTAAAAATGGATACGAGAATAAGTGGTTGTCTACTCTTTATGCGCTTGCTTGTACATATAATTATGTGCATATACATGCGTGTGTATTGATGTAGGTATTCACGCCTCGATCAATGAGAATTCCTCAAAAGAACTATTCTTAAGAACAATTTTCAAAAATAGAATTTATAACGCACACATTCAATGAATGTATTCCAAAGAGAATGACTCAGATGCACTTGGAAACCACAGAGTGGTGGGGAAAGGATTGTGCAGCTATGCAGTTAGCCCGTGAGTGTATTTTTGTTATTATACATGTGGGTTTGTATTTATAATAACACTAGCAAACAAGAGTTCTTATAATGTGCCATGTGAGCAAAGCTTTATAATAGTACTATATGTAAAAAATGCTGTATATACACATAATTATAATAATTCCACTTCTCGAGCTCTTTTCACCCGGGGGTCACAAAGCACTGCACAGCGCTGCAGAGAGGATGGCGAGTCAGAACAACAACGACATACGTATGGCAAATCAACAACAATAACTAATAACTTTTTTTGTTATTGTTTCAAATCTAAGCTGTGAAGAGAACGGCATCTCAGCAACAGCAACATTACAGCAACTTAATTGACAGTCTATAATTTAGAGAAGAGCATAAAATAAGCGATATAAAAAAAATAATTGTTAAACAAACGAAGGAAGGAATAAGTGTTCTTGAGTTGAGCAATCGCAGGTCGGCAGTGATCCATCATCCCGGCATGACAACTGTGAGCTGCATCAACAATCCTGGCCAGAGGACTTGCAAACCTTGTGGAACAGGTGAGTCTTGAGACGAGATTTGAAGATGCCCAGGGACTCAGCTGATCGAATCTCCATTGGAAGAGCATTCTAGAGTCTGGGCGCAGCACGTGAGATGGCTCTGTCACCCATCAAATGGAGGTGCGATCTGAGCACATGCAGCAAACCAGTATTGGAGGATTGAAGTGGTCGCGTAGAGGAGTATTCCTGAAGTGGGTCACGGATGTACGTCGGAGCAGCGCCAATGAGAGTCTTCTAGGTGAGAAGGAGGATCTTGAAATCGATCCTATATTTAACCAATAGCCAGTGGAGAGATATCAGTCTTGGAATATGTGATCGTGGATAGGTGTGCCAGTGAGGACCATAGCAACCACATTCTGCACACGTAAGCGACGATTATCAGGTTGGCAGGGATGCCAAGGAGTAGTGCATTGCAGCAATCGATTCGTGAAGAGTTCTCATCTCATCTCATTGTCTGAAACCGCTTAGTCCTATACAGGGTCACGGTGAGCCGGAGACTATCCCGGCAGACACAGCGCAAGGCAGGGATACACCCACGATTGGACGCCAGTCCATCGCCGGGCACTGCGGGGAAATTTAGCCTGCGAGCCAATTAACCTATGCAGCAGCATGCTTTTGGACTGTGGGAGGAAACCGGAGTACCCGGCGAAAACCCACGCGGACACGGGGAGAGCATGCAAACTCCACACAGAAAGGCACCCGAGCCGAGAGATTCGAACCCGGGACCTTCTTGCTGTGAGGCGACAGCGCTAACCACTGGGCCACCGTGAAGAGATGAAGATGTGTATTAGCTTCTCAGCATCGGATGGTAACAGGATGTTCCGCATTATGGCAATGTTTCTGAGATGAAAATAGGCTACCTTCGTGCATGTGCAGTGCACGTTTAAGTTGTACATGTGTTTGCGCATACCTTAGATCCTGAACGTGGAGGCCACCAGCTTGCATCTCACGCGGCTGCAGCAGATGTCCCTGCGCACCAGTGAGCTCCAGTTCATGGTAGCGCACATGGAGCAGCTGGAGCGGCCGTTTGTAGCAGCTCGGCTGGAGCACCTCCCACCTAGCTTCCTACTGGCAGACGGACACAATCGGCGCCTGCAGCCAGGGCTCGCATACCGAGTGTGTGTGCTGGCCTTGCTGCACACACCTGCACAGCAGGCGGTGAGTACACATGTACATATCCACACAAGTGAGTACACATGTACATATCCACACAAGGGTGCGTGTGTGCTCGTGTGCAACAGCGTGTATTGTTTGGAAATGTAGCGGTAGCACAGTAGTTAGTGCGCTCTACTATGAACCTAGAACCTGAGGTCCATTCACACTTACAGCCACAAACACCAGTGAGTTATCGGACTGGTACTGGAATGCCAATATTATTATTTACCTGGTATGATCAGTCAATATCGTTACTTGCGAGACAAAAGCAGCTGGTGTGGTGTTGGTCACGCACTGACCTCTTGTTTGTCGTGCTGGCCTTCATAGGTGCTGGTTAACCCACTTGCTGCAACAATCTTAAGGTTATATTGTGGCATAGGGGGGAATGGTAGTGTCGTTTTTAGCTTGCTATGTTATGAACTCGGTGACCTGAGTTAGAATCCCCTTCACATCAGTAACTAATACCTGAACCATTCCTATGCATCCCTGAGGTTGACTCAGCCTTGTGAGTACAGTATCTGGTGCAGTGCCTAAACATCACTACTGGTGTGCAATTGGCATTCATTGCTGCTTGCTAACAGGATTTGCCCCATCAGTCTATTAAAGGCAATACGGGGTGTTTCATGTATCTGGGCATATATGTGAGACTGTGATTGCATGGTTCATTTGGCCTCAGTGTGAACCTGGCCTGTTACTGGGATCGTGGCAAGAACAACTATCCCTGAGTGGCAAACAATGGCTGTTGTAATCGTATGAGTGTGTACACGTTTGTGTGAGTGTGTGATTGAATATGCTGCTGTCTCAGTGTGTTTTATGATTCTGTATCCTATCATGCATCATTGTGCCATCGTGCTCCCTCGGGGCTCCTCTGTGATTTCAAATCATCAACTTGACTGTTCTCATGCTCCCACTGCTTCTTATGGCATCATCATTCAAGTTTGTGTTATATGCTCGAATTTCTTTTATTAACGATTTTATATAATTTTGTGTATCCACCTTTTGTTTATCCTTTCAATATGTATTACTTTTCCATATATATTAGTTCAACAACATTCCATCAACACCACACGAGTGTACAGCAAATTCAAACAACAACAGTAACAGCTTTACCCTCTCCCTCCTTTTCGTATGTCCCCTCCAACATTTCCATAAATATACAGCGTTTTTTTCCCACGTTTTTAACCTCTCTAACATATCTAAACTCAATAAAGGTCGAGAAGACAGTTGGCTTTGTCGATTAGAAATTTCCCTAGTTTCTTCTGGAGGGTGGGAGGATTTCACTGCATGTTAGTTACCTACTTTTTAAAATCAGGCTTTTCATAGTTGCAGACTACCTGTTTACACTTAGCCCCCCACATTCAGCACATTTCCCAGTACAATTTAGTTATTTCCTTAATTAAATGAGTTATAGCCATGGAATATTCTTGATGATTAAAGAAGATGTGAATTTGTTGATCAGTCGGTATGAATACTCATACCGCCTGAACTAAATTGTGTGTTCACAGTCTTGTTTTTTTTTCAGTAATTTGCTATCTCTTGCCATGTTTAAGTGTAACTTGTACCACAATTGTGTGTTGAATTGTTGAAGATAGAGCCAAACTGACAAAGGCGAGTTTATCTGTAAGAATCGAGTCAATTTCTTTTCTGATTTCCCTATTTAGATTCCTCAATATCGATTTTCTACACTCCATTTTTTATAGGTGTTCACGAGTTACATTTCTCTATTGGCTGTGATCTCCAGTAAACATTTTGTTCCTCACTGCAGTGTCAAATTAATCAAACATCAAATATCTGTTATTGTTCTAACCTTTACATTTGTTTCTAACATTATGATGTTGTGGGACGTGTTGCCATACTTTTTAGACGTTTGTTAATTTCTTCGTGCATTTAGTCTACTTTTATATGATCACAAGCAATGTATTGGGGCATGCATTTGACTTGAAATATATGTTTAATGTTACTAATCATATTTCTCCATTTGCGTTGTGTGTGTATGTGTACAGAGCGTGTATGTGAGCAGCCCTTGCTCTCCACCTGTCCTTCTGGAGGCACAGCCTCTGATTGGCGAGGACGAGGGCCTTGTATGGGTGGTGGGACCCGTGCTAGCGACTATTATCATTATTGTCATCGTCATCGCCATCCTTCTATACAAGAGGTGACATCAACATTATTATTATAATCAGCACACCGTCATTATCATTGCTGCCAACATGATCATTGTCCCATCGTCACTTTTATCAGTGTCAGCGTCATCACTACCACTTAAAATTGTCATCGTCATTGCTATCATCCTATATCATCACCACACTATCACTCCATCATTTCTCATCACAACACGATTGTTATACGCATCACCAACACCATTATCTCCATCATAATCAAAATTATCACCTCAATCACAATTACCATGTCCATCACTACCACCATCATCACCACCATCACTAGCAGCTTCATTTTTAGCACCATCACCATCCCTGTCATCATCATTAGCAGCTTCTCCATTGTAATTTACTTTCTGTATATGAGAAATCACTGTTGCCCATATCTGTACTATCATCACCATAGCAAGCAGTTCTGTCTGACTGCCTGTATGTCTTTCTTTGCTTTCAGCAAGCCGGACAGGTAACCACTTCACACCCATCTGCTTTGAAAATTCAACTTCCATCAAATGGCCATTTGCCTGCCTGGTCTCTCAGTTCAGTTCTATCAACACACTGCATATGTTGCTCTCAAAATATTTGATCATTGCATCACTGGACTTGGTCAAGCAATTCAACTGCCATATATGTTCTAGACGGCACGTTTATGTTCTAGTGCGTAACTCACTTATCGCAGTCACGCATTTATTTTAAATATTTATTACACCTGTCTCATTCAAGTCACACTTGTCACGCACTTAGTAATTTAGTGATTCAACTACCTTTGATCTGCAGGTGACACGAATTACCTCAACACTCTCGCAATACAACTATCAAAAAATGTTTTGTCTTTTTTATCAACTCAATGGCCACGTCACTTGCAGATCAACTACGGCTTTTCCTCTATAACCAGCTGAATGATAACTGGCTTACCTAAGCATTGAAACATTCAATTGGATAATTTTTCACATTACTGTTGACACCCATGCTGCACTTGAAGTGTCCCATATTGGGAACGTTCCTCCAAAACCAGCTGCTTCCTGCAAAAATCACAAGAACACAAGAATCTCTGGATGTCTGTCACACCCCTGTGAATGCTTGTATTCAGTGCTCAGCTGTCATTTTTTCGTATGACCAGCTTTTAGGAATGGGGGCAGGGGGCGGGGCACTGCATGCGGTAGAGTAACGTGGGTTTGCAAGTGAGGGGGATTAAATGTGTGTGTTACATACTCAACAAGCAATGTATTTATATCCCTGAATTTGGTCTGTTGGTTCGAACGACATTTAAAGAATGCTTTTCCTGGATATTAATTTAACTACCACAGCACAGTAGCAATCTATTGATATTTATTTGTGTTTTTTGCATTCATTGGAATTTCATTTTCGACACTATAAATTAATTTGTAAGCACACTGATTAATGGATTGTGCTGTCTAGCCATTGAAATTATTATTGAATCCTTTACATATGCAGACTAACAGTTCAACTACATTTTATGTGGCTCTGCTTATATAATCTAGGAATACTAAATTGACAATGTGTGACTTATCTTCTAGGTCTAAGCGGGAGGCTGAGGTTAAGGGCTGCCTCCCAGCACCCAGCAAAGACACAAGCCACAGTGGCAGTGCCGACCCTGTGCAGATGCGCCGGCTTAACCACCAGACGCCTGGTATGGTATACCAATTTACACGCACACACAACCACTTTTATTGGCTGTTATTCAGGTTGACCTGGGTTGGCTTGTTGATCCCCAATGGTGAGATTATTGGAGCATAATTTTATGGCCGGGCACCCTTCATGATGACAAACTCCTTTATTTGGAGAGTTTTTGGATCATGATTTGTTCAGAACCTCCCCCCAAACTTCTTCACCAAAAGAAATCCTACAGGCATGCTAGACTCCAGGTGACAAAGCTCTTTTGTTCATTGGAACACACACACCTCTCTACCACGATAAAGTTACATGCATTTACACACATGTATAATTACATGCACATAATACTTGTGGACAAAGATTTATGAACAAACATACAGTACTAGTTGCCATACACTACTAAGTGGCAGTGACAATAACATGGCTTCTGTAACAGTGAAGAACAAATCTGAGAACATGTCGAGTGGCAGAGAATCGCCAGCAGGTCATGGGATATACCCTGGTGTAACTAGCTGTTGAGGGTGGCTGATAGATGTACTACTACCAATTTCTATGACATTAACTTTCTGTTTTTTATCAATTTGATGCTCTGCTCATTGTTCTTAGTTTCCACCTCGTGAATGTTGGCTCTGATGGGTTCCGTATAATAATAATAATAATGGCACTTCTGGAGCACCTTTCACCCCAGGGTCATAAAGTGCTGCACAAAGCTGTGGAGAGACCGGCATGTCAACAACAACATTGGGACTGTTCAACTAAGAGTCAAATAATGGCCATATTTATAGGACATAAAATAAGCGATAAAAAATAATTGTTCAATAAACAAGGAGGGCGGCGCGGTGGCGCAGTGGTTAGCGCTGACGCCTCACAGCAAGAAGGTCCCGGGTTCGAGTCTCTCGGCTCCGGTGCCTTTCTGTGTGGAGTTTGCATGCTCTCCCCGTGTCCGCGTGGGTTTTCGCCGGGTACTCCGGTTTCCTCCCACAGTCCAAAAGCATGCTCCTGGATAGGTTGATTGGCGCGCAGACTAAAATTGTCCCGCAATGCCCGGCGATGGACCGGCGTCCCGTCGTCGGGTGTATTCCTGCCTTACGCCCTATGTTTCCGGGATAGGCTCCGGCTTCACCGTGACCCTATATAGGATTAAGCGGTTTCAGATAATGAGATGAGATGAGATAAACAAGGAGGAATAAATGTTCCTGAACAGGCATAGATCGAGAGCGAGCCATCATCCTGGCATGACGACAATGAGCTGCATTAACAGTCCTAGCCAGAGGACTCGAAAGTCTTATTTAACAAGTGAGTCTTGAGATGAGATTTGAAGATGCCCAGGGACTCAGCTGATCGAATCTCTAATGGAGGGCATTCCAGAGTCTGGGAGCAGCGCACCAGAAAGCTCTGTTACCCATCGAAAGGAGGTGCAATCTGGGCACATGCAGCAAGCTTGTATTGAAAGATCGAAATTGTGTTGAGAAGGGTACCTGAAGTAGGTTAAGGATGTATGTTGGAGCAGCGCAAGTGACAGTTTTGTAGGTGAGGAGGAGGATCTTATATTCAATCCTATATTTAATGGGTAGCCAGTGGAGAGACATCAGTACTGGGTAAATGTGATCGTGGATAGTGTGCAAGTAAGGATTCTAGCAGCCGCATTCTGCACACGTTGGAGATGATTGATCAGGTAGGCAAGGGTGCCAGAAAGCAGAGCATTGCAGTAATCGATTCGTAAGGAGATGAATATGTTTATTAGCTTCTCAGCATCAGAGGGTGACAGGATGCTGCGCAGTCTGGCTATGTTTTTGACATGGAAATAGGCTACTTTCGTCACCTTGCTGATGTGTGTCTCGAAACTGAGAGAGGAATCAAGAGTCACTCCGAGACTCTGAACTGCCTTAGCAATTGCAGTGGTCTTGACGTCAAGCATCAGTTGGATAGGTTCAGCCTTGGAAAATTGGTGTGGGGCTTGGACAAACAAAACGTCTGTTTTGTCGTCATTTAGTTTTAGCAAATTTGAATTAAACAAGGCCATCACAGTTGACAGTAAAGACGACATGCAAAGACCAGACACATTGTTCAATGGCTTTGCATGGATATAGATTTGGATGTCATCGACATCCAAATCTAGCTGAGATTGAGGCTGTGCAGGATATGGCCAAGTGGTTGTATGTAGATGTTGAAGAGGAGTGGACCGAGAACTGAACCCTGAGGAACTCCAGACAAAACAGGATGAATCTCTGAATTTTGTTCTCCGAGGCTAACGACCTGCTTCCGGTCGGAGAGGTAGGAACTCAGCCAGTGCAAAGCACTGCCAGAGACCCCTATACCCTCCAGTCGCTGAAGTAAAATCAGGTGGTCAACACTATTGAAGGCAGTGCTCAGGTCTAGCAGGACAAGAATACTTGGCAAGCCTTCATCAGCAGCGACGAATAGGTCATTATCTACTTTGACCAGAGCAGTTTCAGTACTATGCCTGAATCTGAACCCAGATTGGAAGGGCTCGAGAAGGTCATTATTGAAAACATGTTTCTGGAGTTGCGCGACTACTGCACATTCAATGTCTTAGAGAGGAATGGTAGATTTGAGATGGGGCGATAATTATCAGGGTTGTTACAATCGAGGCCAGGTTTTTTAAGGATAACCGTGGCACATTTGAATAGTAGGGAAGCAATGCCAAAGCAAATTGAGTTATTAATGAGATGAGTGACGATTGTGGCAAGGAATTTAAAACGTGCTCAGATGATCTTGGATGGGAAGGGGTCCAGGGAATGGTTTGTAGGCTGAGATCTGGTAGCTAATGAAGATACAACGGATTCTGATAATTTAGAAAATTGCAGGAGTTTTGAGATCAAGGAAGGTGGATATCAGTTGGTAGGTAGGTATCGTAGTTATGAGTTGGCATTTGAGGCTGGGTAGGGATACAGTGGGCTTTTTTTCTGATATAAACGTAATTAACTGATCCACCTGACCTTTATTGGTAAACAGTGGTAAGGGTGATTGCCTGGTTTGATAAAAGAGCCGATTAATGGTTGAGAAAAGAATATCAGCTAGAATGCAGGAAAATTGGTTGGTATGGGCTCAGTCAAGTGCCTTCCAGTAGCGGTTGAGCTGTTCTTAAATGTTTGAGCATGAACGGTGAAGCTAGATTTTCTCCAAGTCCATTTGGCCCTGTGTGCTTTCACTTTGAGATCCTGAAGTTCAGCAGTATACCAAGTGGATGGTTTTCCGCCCAAGATATAGTGTGATTTTAATGGGGCCAAGCCATCCCGTATGCTTGATAGCAGGCTGTTGTAAGTTTCTACTTTTGCATCAGAGGCGAAGTGAGTCGAGGCAGAGTGATGGACTGTTGATAGCTGCGGTGAATATGTCTCGAGTGAGGGCGTTAAGGTTTTGAAATCGAATTTGGCGCTTGGTAATGGAAATGAGAGGCAGTACTTGAAGATCAAACCACACAGCGGATTGATCAGACAGACCAGGATCAGTGATAGACAGTTTGGTTACCGATTTTCCTCATAAGAAACCAAGTTGAGAGTATGACTCTTTAAAAAGTCAACATGAACATTGAAATTGCCAAAAATCAGGATCATTTCAAAACTGAAGCACAGCTTAGAAAGCAGCTCAGACAGTTTATTGACACAATAAGTGGAGGCTCCAGGTGTGCGGTAGAGCAGCATCAACTTCACAGGTTGAGCCGACCTCCAATTCAGAGATATATGTTCGAATGAATTTAAGGCCGGCAATGGAATCGTTCGGATGTCGGCAGTAATATGGTGGAGAACTGCAATGCCGCTACCGTGGCCATGAGAACGAGCCTTCTGATGGAGTGTCAAGTCCCGTGGTAGAGCCTGAATCAATGTGAGAAAATCATCTTGATGGTGCCAGATCTCCGTTAAGCAGAGCAGGTCCAGACTGTTGTCTGAGATCAGCTCAGCGATGAGTGGGGCTTTTTCGGTGTTCAAAGAGTGCACATTGAGCAGAGCAAATACCATTGACTTATGATACTTTTCGTAAGCAAAGTCGAGCTACAAAATGTCTAACTTGTTTTATTCCTCAGCAGCTGATATGTAGGGCTTAATACAGGGATGGCGGTAGGGAAATCAATTGTAAGCAGATTAATGGACTTTTTGTTGCCAGCACCCCGATGGATGTAACGAGGGTATCGAAGTATTATCAGCTCACTGCAAATGGCTAGAAGGTTAGGCGTACAGGGAACTGATTTAGGAATCAAGCTCTTTAGAGCCACGTGAATGTCGGTGTTCATGTCGCATAGGGGCCGGAGCCCACCGCGGGAGACACAGGGTGCAAGAACAGGCCACACTCAGGATGCGACACCAACACATCATGGGTACCTGGGTACCTCCCCTGGTGTAATTTACTCAGCAGGCCAAACAACTGAGAGCGACGCATCCCTGAATGGCAGGAGAAATGGATAAGAGTCACAGTGTTAGAGATGGGAGTCAAAGTGTTAGAAATAGGACCCACAGTGTTAGAGATGAAAGTCACAGTGTTAGACCACCAAGAATTAGAGGAGAGTAAAACAGAGATAAGGGATTAAATTTGTTTCAGACACACAGAGAATGACATGTAAAATGTGCTTCAAAACACTCGTGGCTTAAGGCAACTAAGGGACCGCTGCAAACCACTACACGAGACAAAATTACGAACTAAAACTGTTGGAAGTCTAGGCCTCAATACACGATGTTAAATTAATAATATATGGAGGGTTAAATGAATGATAGTGAGGTGAGGGTGAGCGTGGCGTATTACTGTGAGGTGCTTGAGGTACAAATACTAAATCAGACGAGCGGAGAGGCGTAGTTGAGCCGGTGCCCAGCTGATTCAAACACGTGGCAAGGCCTCAGTCGCGTTCAGTAGAGAAGCCCCCAGTGGTTTAAGTGTAAAATGTAATGATTTAGAACAAATTAAAAATTCTAAGAAATAAAATGAATTTAAATAAAAACAAGGTAACAATAATTGAATTATTAAGTCTGCTGCAATACACTCAGAAGGAGTCACAAAACATGTGTTTTGCAGAGCGGCTTGTTAGCCTTGCGTTCCTGCTGGTTATGTCTAAGGATTTAAATTTGATGAATACTATAAAAGGCCCATAATTAAATCTGGATTGTGATTCATTCAATTCATAATATTTATATATACATCCATTTACCAAATAACCGATTGTTTAATGTGAGGGGCTCATTTGCATACAGAAACATTACACTTTTTTGTTATATTTTAAAGTGTATGCTTTGGTGGCAGGGGGTGTGTGTTAGAACAGTAAAAAATAACAGACCAGAGTGGTTAGTGCTACCCTACACATCCAATCATCTGAGTTTGATTCACAGTAAACATTAATGGTGAGTGTTATCTATTTTTATTTCAAGTTTATTTTATCTAACTGAGAACTCAAGAGAACAGGATGGCATCGTTTCCAAATGTGACCTCGGGCAGTAATGTGCCAGTAGGGGCAATGATTATAATGTACAGTTGCAATTGAAAAATGTCCACATACATTTTGAATTTGGAAACATTGAATTCTAACGCCAGTATACAATCGCCTACCTTTGCGTATTATATCAGGGAATTTGTTAAGTCCGTTGGCTAACACATGATACATTTTACTTTGGTTTTAACATCCAGTGCAATATACCAGGACAGCCACTGGATTCTACCAGTGAACCTCTGCAACACAGCGGCAAACACATTTACATATATTTGTATCTGTGTAGGGTGCCACGGTGGCACAGTGAGTAGCGCTGCTGCCTCACAACAAGAAGGACCCGGGTTCAGTTCCCAGCTCGGATGCCTTTCTGCGTGTAGTTTGCGCGTTCTCTCGCACCGTGTCCGCGTGGATTTTCGCCGGGTACTCCGGTTTCCTCCCATCATCCAAAGACACGCTGCTGCCTAAGTTAATTGGCCAACTGAGTAAATTGTCCCCAGCGTCCTGCGATGTACTAACATCACTTACTGGATATAGACCCACCTTATGCCCTCTGCTTGATGGGATAGGCTCTGACCCCCTGTGACCCTGCACAGGATTAAACAGGTTTTGATAATGATGATGTACCTGTGCACGTATATCTGTGAAGGTTTTACTTCCCTCTCAAAATAGATGATAGATGTTATTCTTACAGCAAAAAATGCCAAGTGGGCTTTGAAGTTCTGGATGCCGGATGCCTGTGATACAACATACGTAAGGAGCTAAGCAATGCAAACAATATAAATAGATGTCATTGTAATTGAGTGGCTTTAAGGCGTTTTTTTAAATATTTCAAATGAAGATATACGTGTACAGAAATTAATAGAGTATGTACATGAATGGAAGATTTCTCTCTTCTGTTGGGGCCTGTGCTAGGCATGGAGACACACCCACCCATCCCAGTGTCAGAATTTGCAGGACATGTGGAGCGATTGAAGGCCAATGACAACCTGCTCTTCTCACAGGAATATGAGGTGAGCGTGAGATCGTCCCTAGTCAATAAAACTATGACTGACTGACATAAACACTGACCCTAACACTCGACTCTACCTACCTTGAAGCTCGCAATGACACTCACACTCTCGTACTAGCCCTCACATGACCACTGGCCCGAAGAGTAGCACAAGCAATCAACATAAAGCCTTAACCATATAACACTACCTTGAAATCTGGCTAATTACAGCGCTGACCAAAACATTGACCAGTTACTTAGTAAGCCTAATTTTTAATCTGAATGTAATCCTCATGGATACCATTTACAACCATAATTTTATGGTGTACATAGTTTGTGCGTCTGTATATTTGTTTAATGAGTCTTCATTCACAGAAATTGCTTCAAGACCTTAAATGGATATATGTAGGTTCTTTGTATATAATTATGTGTTTATTGTGTATATGTATGCTTGTTTTGTGTGTATGTATATACGCATTTGTGTTAACATTTAGAGTCTATGTAAGTGTAACAGGTGTGGTTACAGTCGTGATAGGGTTATAGTCGTTATATATTCTGTATATGATCATGCTCTCTAATGACACTTGTGTAGGAATGGCTTAGGTACAGCATAAATGGGACTAGGATTATGTAACGGCGACGTGAATGGCAGTGGGTTGTAATGTGCTTAAAGCAGATGAACGATATGTCAGGCTGCACCCATTGGTATAGGAAATCACAAGTGGGCATGTGATTAATAATAACCACCCCTGCATTATTGATTAGATCAAGCGAGGATAGTGAGATAATAACAATAATATTTGCACTTCTTCAGTGCTTTGCAATGGGTATGGATTACAAGCATATGTGTGTATGTTGTTTCGGTGTTTGACTTTGTATCTGTATGAATGTGTGTGTGCGCGCATCTGTTTTTGTGTGTTTATGCATATGTGTGTTCTTCTGTATGTAGTCTATAGACCCAGGCCAACAGTTTACGTGGGACCACTCCAACTTGGAGATCAACAAACACAAGAACCGATACGCGAATGTCGTCGCCTACGACCACTCGCGCGTCATCTTGCATACCATTGACGGTGACATGCTCGCACAATCTTTCATCCACTACTCGCCAAAACACTCATACTAATGCACTTATTAACACACTTACTAACGCACTAATACACACCCACTGGCACACTGCAACATGCACACCCACCCTGACGTATTTACTAAATACCGTTTGAGGTTGGTAACATATATGTTTGAGCGTTCATTTATTTTAAATGTAGCTTTTGCTGCTGCTAATAATGATAGCATTGATTAAAATGAAGATGGTCTTAGTAGTGCTATCGTCTCACAGCAAGAATGACCGATTCCCGGCTCGTGTTCAATTCCCGGCTTGGGTGCCTTTCTGTGTGGAGTTTGCGTGTTCTCCGTGCCCGCGTGGGTTTTCACTGGGTGCTCTGGTTTTCTTCCACCGTCCAAAGACACACTGCTGTATAGGTTAATTGGCCAACTGAGTAAATTGCCCCAAAAACCGTGCCCGTTGATGTACTGGCGTCACATCCTGGGTATTCCCTCGCCTTGCACTCTCTGTCGACCGGAATCGGCTCCACCCCCCAGCAACGCTGTACAGGATTAAACGAGTATTGGTAATGAATGAATGAATGGTCATAGTGATGATTGCTTCCTCTCTCTCGAGGTGGGGAGAGGAAGCAATCGACGTGGCTGTCCCGAGAGAGCAGCTCGCGAGGTGGAGAGAAAAAGCAATTGATGCGGCTGTCCCGAGAGAACAGCTTTTCGAAGCAAGCATCATACATCGAATCGTGAAAACCTACATCATTATAATGGTCATAGTGTTCATGCTTCTGTTGCTGATATTAATGATGACGGTGGTGTTGATGGCGTGCTGATTGCAATCATGTCAGCGATATTATTGCTGTTACTGTTATTGCTAATGATGATAGACTTCGTTTAGTTACAATCTGAAGCTGCTGTGGATACAACTGATAATGGGGCTAATGTTGATACTGCGGATGCTTTTAATAATAATGGTTTCTGAGTGTTCCTATTGTCAATTGTTGCTTCAATGGCTAATGATGCAAATGATTTCAGTGGTGATGTTGCTCTTGCTGATACTGATGTTACTACTGCTGCTAACAACCACTCCTTGGCCTCCACCTCTGCCAACCCACACTTTCACAGGTGTCCCAGGCAGTGACTACATCAACGCCAATTACATTGACGGCTACCGGAGGCACAACGCATACATTGCCTCACAAGGCCCACTCGTGGACACGGTCGCCGACTTCTGGAGGATGGTGTGGGAGCAACGTAGCTCCACCATCGTCATGATGACTAAGCTGGAGGAGCGCGCACGGGTAGCTCATGCTGACTGACTCATAATGTCCATATCCTCCAGATAAGCACCAACTCAGTCACAGCTCTAGACACACATATACCCATGTGCACTCACGGATACACACGTGTACTTTGCTGTGTGCATGGGCATATAAAAGAAATTCCACGCATGCTCGGATTTTGCCCAGTTGCTGATAAGTTTTGTGCCTCACAAAAAAAAACTCCTGCCCGAGGCAGTTCTGTTCCCACCTCAGGCAACTTTATACGTGGAGTGCGTGTGATTGCTCTCTTCTGGATGGGTTTCCTCTGGGTTTTCTGGTTTTCTCCAATGACAAAAAAGCCCTGCTTAATTAAATGGCCAATAACATCATAATATGTAGAACGCAGTGTCTGGCGGGTTGGCGCCAGATAACTGCGTGGCTTTACACCAATCTGCAGGATATCACCATCTGCAAGTGAATTAATGTATTTGTATTATAAATCGCATTAATTATTTTTATAATATGTCTCCTAATACACTACACATTTACATACTATTTTATACATACGTAGATGAAAAGGCTAAGTTACACTGTCATTATCTTCCTAGTTGCATATTGATTATATTATTGTTATGTCCTACATTTTGATACCTTTTCATTCAACTCTGTAAATTCTAAGGTATATTTCTCCATGTCTCCTTGTACAGGTGAAGTGTGATCAGTATTGGCCGAACCGGGGCTCTGAGTCATATGGACTTGTGCAGGTCACACTCACGGACACAGTGGAGCTGGCAACGTACAGCACACGCTCTTTCACTCTCACACGGGTATGTACACACATACGCGTGTACAAAGGCAAAGATCCCCCCAGAGTCCTAACAGATTGTTGAGGCCAATTCTGTTAGCACGCACCTATGAAAGCCCAGGACGACACTCGAGGGGTGATATGAACAGCGTCACGCACAGCCATCGTTGTCTACCCAGTGGTGATGTTTTACGCACGGCACCAGGCACTCAGGTAATGCCGAGGTGAAGCCCATTCTCCTCGTCAACCTAGGTGAGACCCAAGACTCTTTTAGATATTCGTCACATATGTTAGCAGTGAATGAAAATATATATCTGGTGGATAAATGGTAAGGACCTTAACATTGATGTAGAGCTATGAAGATTATTTTTGCTTAAACCGGATGATTCGTACAGCCTGCCCCTTGACTTGCAGACTTCAGATCTGGGTGTTTGTTTGGTTGTTGCAGTGTTTGTGTGTTTATGTGTATCGTGCTGTTACACAACGATGTTGTGCAACTCTTCTTGTTGTTGCAGTCTGGCTGCACGGAGCGCCGGGACGTCCGTCAGTTTCAGTTCACAGCGTGGCCGGACCACGGCGTCCCTGAGTTCCCGACCCCCGTGCTCGCATTCCTGCGCCGTGTACGTGCCGCGTGGGGGAGCTCTGCCGACGGGGGCCCCCTCGTCGTGCACTGCAGGTAACAACACCACTGCCACCACAATACGACAGAACAATCATATGCTAAACTACTTTTTTTTCAATATGGCTATTGCATTGTTGCGCTTCTATGTATATTATTTTTTATTGTACTGTACAATCTTAAGTGTTATTGTTTTCATGCTTATGGGTGGGGAGTCATCTTTACAGAAGTTGGTGATGGTCGTTTGTTTAATTGTGCAATCTTGCGTTTTACTGTTTGCTTTTATGAGTATGGTTAGCGTTTCATTTATGTACAGATTATTGCTTTGCATACACTTATTTGCCCTTTGGTTGTATGCATTGTTACGTTGGTTATTTTGAACGTTTGTTATGTCGCAGGAATCCACCATCTAGAGGTTGAAAGCTCATTTGGTACTTTCTGCTGTAATAATAAGAAACATCTATAGCACAGCAATGAAACAATCACACAGTAGGATATGACAATAACACTACCAACACCACCACCACTATACAATGACAAAAAAACATACCACAGAAATGCAACGATCACACCACATGATAAGATAATCACAATAACATGAACAGCACAGCAACAAGTGACCCACAACATTGCATCAAGCACACAGCAACATTCACATTATCCCAACAATACAATAACAATTACCCAACACATTTGCCAAATAGCAACACAATAACACAACTGAATATCACAACACTATGTCTGGCCGCCTTTGTCTCTCTATTGGTGATGGTTATCCACTGCACTGGGTATTTATTTGAGACTCAGGCCTAGGACTAGTTCAGATCATCGTCAAGCATTTGTCTATCATGCAATCCTATAAGCCAACCACTGACCTTTCAAACCTTCACCTCTTACCCCCAGATTTTTACTCTTGATCTCACACCTCATCCTCCCAACATCTTCTCAATTGACCTCTTTGCTGTCCGTGACTCCTGGTGACTTCTGGTGAGCCCTGATTTCTGAGCTGGTGCTGTGTCTTCCACAGTGCGGGTGTGGGTCGCACTGGCTGCCTCATTGTGATTGATGCCGCGCTCGAGAGGGTGAAGCACGAACACACGGTCGATGTCTACGGACAGGTGCAGCAACAGCACGACTACAGCAAGACTACAGTACAATTATAGCACAACTACAGAACGACTATGCCATACTTAAAGCACATCTACAGCACAACTAAAGAATGACTGCAGTACGACTACCGCACATCTTCGGCACTACAGCATAACTAGAACATCACCACAACTACAACAAAGCTACAATGCAACTAATAACACAACAGTATGCCTACAAGCAAAACAACTACAATATGAGCACAGCCTGACTACAGCACAGCCGTAATGTCGCTATTACTACTGGAACATGAAAAAAGCAGCAACACTTTTAAAACTTGCTGGCATATTAGAAAAAGTCCTTTGTTTGGTATTCTATGAATTTCTTGGCAAGAGTGGGCAATCAACTTGGAAATTCAGAATGGAACATGACAGGCAAATATTGCACTGTAATTGAAAAGAGCAGGTTGCAAAGGGTGGTGTGTGTACATGATGGCGGAGGGAATGTTAACTGCTCACAGGCATTCACAGCTCAGCGACCAAAAGTAAGGCCTCTACACCAGATGTTGGAGTTCCTGTAACAGCAAACTTTTCTGCCTGCTGTTGAAGGGTGGGTGTAGGCTTTAAAAATAAACAGCAATTATGTGACCATCTTCTCAGCTTGGGGCTTGTGTGTGCTGTCAAGATATGCTGAATAATAATTAATAATATAAGTCGAGGGTGGACAGTGCACTGTGCGGTTAACTCAGTGACCCGGGTTCAATTAACAGCCACGACTATCTTCAGTGGCTTGTGATATCAAAACCAGTACACTTGGGAGACTAAGTCGGTGGGCTTCGTGGTAGCCACACCATGGTCTTGTGCGTTGTGCTGTTCTTAATAAACTCTCACTAACAGCACTTGTTCCAGCAGTCGATAAGGCTTTAGTGGGATCTTTGTCCTTAAGTCATCAGGTGGCATTTTGATTTATATGTGCATATAGGAGTATAATTGCGTGCTGTATGTTGTGGGGAACAGTAATGTAGTGGTTAAGGCACTGAACTATGAACCCGGCAAGCTTGAGTTCATGTTTCACTCTCTACCAGCATCTATGACGAGTATCTTAACTGGTCCTGCACCTCACGTAGATCGATTCAGCCATAAATGATTACCTAGTGCTGTCTGTAAACATCAGTGTTGGGCACACAAAGGCGACTGGGCATGGTGCTGGCCAACCATCTCCTCCTGAGCCTTGAAGGCCTTCTTATGAGTTCACCAACTACACCACTTATCCCAACAGTTGTATTAGAGGCTATACAAATGTTATTGTTAATATGCCGTTCTATCTATAGATCTATTCGGTGCTTTGTGACCCTCTGATGAAAGGCACTTTAGATATGCAAATATTATTATTATACAGAGGGGATGATCTTTATATTATTCATCAGTGTATGTTTACTTGCATGCGTGCCTGTGCAGGTGACGTGCATGCGAGCCCAGCGTAACTACATGGTACAAACCGAGGAGCAGTACGCCTTTGTGCACACGGCGCTGGTGGAGGCGGTGTCGAGCGGCTGCACGGAGACGCCAGCACGCTCGCTGCATGCTCACCTGCAGCGGCTGAGCCAGAGCGTCTCCCATACGGAGCCGCGAACCACGGGCCTCCACCTTGAGTTCCAGGTGCACTGCTGCACAGCTTACGCAGCCTTAACACCCTCACCAAATCAAAATCGTCTTAGTAGTTACACGTCGGCGGTGGCATAGCGTAACTGTCTCGTGTGCCGGCGGTGACACTGCACCAAGTTTTACAGGCCAGAAGGACCCACAGGCGGGGGGGGGGCAGTAACTGGGTCTACAACAATGGCCCAAATGTCATTCCTTGCAATAGAGCCTATGTCAATAAAACTATGCCAATGTCTCTGGAGTATACATCTGAAGGTAATTATATACGGTTTTTAGAACGTTTGCAATATTTATTAAGTCAATATTTTGACCAGTGCATAAAAATTAATGCACCAACACCATTCCAGCATGCATGGAAAAATCAGTCTGGATATGTATGCCACAATGAAATATTTTGAGTATTTCTCCCTTATATAATAAAGTGTTTTTGGGCTAGCGCATATAAAGTAAACGTGTCATAAATCCACCTCCACCCGATACAGCCAATCAGTAATGTTTTGTCACATGTACAGAATATGCCAATTTATTACTACTTCAGCAGCACACTGGTGTGTCAGAGTACGGTATATTATGTATATAGTATGCAAATGCTTAAATGTTAAATTCATTTCTCCCTTATAAATATACACAATTTTTTTACTGGGATTCGAACCCCGATAAAACACACATGGTTATACTGAAAGTACACGACATTTTTGCATGTCTAAAACGTACATTACATCTATAGTTAGAACTCCCCAGGTGATATACACATGCATACATATAAGTGTGTAAGAATGTGCATACTGGGATATGTAAACTGGAGACATGTCTCTCCTTTTTTCCCATATCTCTGTTTTCCTCTCCTCGCCTCTCACCATTTCCCTTTCTGTGTGGAGTTTGCATGTTGTCCCCATATCCGTTTGGATTTTTACTGGGTACTCAGGTTTCCTCCCACAGTCAAAATACATGCTGCGTAGCATAATTGCCCTGACTTAATTGTCTGGTGCTCTGCGATGGTCTGGTGTCCCATCCTAGTTTTATCCCTGTCTTGCACCCTGTGTTTGCCAAGGTAGATTCTGGCTCACCGTGACTTCCTATAGGATTTAGCAGGTGCTGATAATGAATGAATGTTCCTCCTGTCTTCCTTCTCCCTTCTTCACTTCCATGGTCCTTTGGCCTCTTCATTCCTCCATTCACCTCTATAGCGCCTACAGCTGTCGAAACCACGTGCCAGTGCAGTGCCGGCGGGAGCGTTGCCATGCAATAAGCTCAAGAACCGCCTGCTCACGGTGATTCCACCCGACAGCAGTCGGGTGACACTACAAGCGATCCGGGGCACCCAGGGATCGGACTATATCAACGCCAGCTACATCGACGGATACCGGTCTCATGCTCGCAAAAGATACCACACACACAAGAGAATTTATCGTGAGAGCTGCTTTTTTGGGGTAGCAGTGGCGAGCGTTTCTCTTCTCTCCTTTGTGACGTATTGCCCTCCACGTTTTCAGTATTTTCAGGCAGTGGATCAAGAAAAGGAATGCCCACCATAGTTATCCCGAAAGAGCAGCTTTTAGGAGGGAAAACATAGACCAATACACTGTGCACATACGATACACATAGCCAATGGCAAGTGACATAACTTGGAAATAGAATATTACAAAACCAAGCGTTTTTAAGGTATAAGTATGACCACAAAATCTGTGCGTCACATTGCCTAGGATTGATACAGCTTTCCTATTAAAATATTACTTTAACTGAGTTTGGTTCCTAAAAAAAATGTCAGCACGTGCAGTAAAATTCCAAACCTGCTATATGACTTGAAAATGTATCAAAGATAATTAACGTACAATCACGAATACATACCCAGTGGTAATATTAACGTTTTGATCAATTCTGTCAAGAAATCTCACGCAAGTAGAAGCTGTGTCATTGCATCAGTAACTTAAAAACGCCTATTCTGTGTGGGTTTTGTAATGGTTGTTTCCCCGTGTTACAGGCAGCAGAGGGCCTACATTGCTACACAAGGGCCACTGCCAGAGACCACGGAGGACTTGTGGAGAATGCTTTGGGAGCAAAATTCAACTATTGTTGTGATGCTGACCAAGCTGAGAGAGATGGGGCGGGTACATGAGCTTACATTATACGTGCGAACACACATACACAAAGACAAAGATCACCCATATTTTCGTTGACTGATCATTGAGGCAAGTGCTGGTAGTAAGCACCTATTAAGGCCGGAATAGCACAGGAGGGGGCGTGTGACCAGCACTATGCTTGGTCTCCTTTATCTCATAAGTGCTAATGTTCAGGTAATCGTCACTGTATTGGTCATGTGCGGGAATGGAATTCGGTTAGCCGGGTTTATAGTGCTCATGATAATCGTTGCACTATCACTCCCCACGCACACACACACAAACACAAATATTAACGTAAATTAGAGGTACACGGAATATTACTTTTAGCTATCTGGCTGGAATCCAAACACCTATTTAGATTTTGGACTGGATCCAGAGCCAAAGAGTGAAGATATTTTAGGCATATATAATGTAGTATGGAATAGTATACGGGGAGAAGCAGCGATTTGTACAAAGTTAGAAACGGAGTGAGACCAGAAGCAGGGAGAGACGTGATACATTCGATTGACAGCAAACAATCCACACGTGGTGAGAGGATAGATAAGTTAGGGGACATATACAGTAGTAAAACAGTGATCCTCAAACTGTTAAGAGCGGTCGTGAGATGATATGTAGTGGGATATGAAAAAGTGATATAGAAATGAGAGAAATTAAGTGAAAAGAGGAAATAGAAATTAAATCAAGAGATTGAGCTGTACTGAGATGTGAGATAGCAAAGAGATATGTAAATCAGAGATGTAACGATATTAGAGAAGAAATGCAGGCATATGATCAAGATGATTACTTTAATTCGAAGGCTTTCGTGACCAATATTATCACGGCCAATCATCAAGGGGTTGTCACGTTGAACAGAAGACGCGCCAATTCCTTTACTATCTCAGCACACATATTGTGGGGTCGCTTTTCAACACACCGGTGTGCTCAGACGATTGGCCGTGTCGGGTGGTGGAGGGTTAAACGACACTATTTTATAATTTATAATTTTCTACGTGACCTGACCCAAAAAACTGGATTTCATTGATCAAGATAATGTGACACGAGAAAAAAATAGGCAGTAAGGTACTAATGTGAGATACGTGCAGATAATAGAAGCGATTATAAAACATATTTATTCAGACACGCATAAAGTGTGAGGTCAGGAGAGAAATGTTTTCAAAGGGGATACTGAAGACAGGAAATGAATGAAGTTTGGTGTCAGGGTAACATCGGTGCCTCACGGAAAGAATGTCCTGTCGAAGGAGCTTGTTTCCCGCCTTGGGTAACTTTCTCTGCGGAGTTAATGTGGTCTCTCCCTGTTCTGCGTGGGTTTCTGCCGTGTGTCTCAATTTCCAACCACAACTTTGATTAATTGGCTGATAGCATCAATATATAGAGTTGCAGTGTCTGGCGGGTTGGTACCAGCTGATTACGTAGCTGCCTCCTTCCCCACCTCTGCAGTTTCCTGCAATGCCTTGGGACCACAGGATGAACGGTGTTATATAAATGTAATAAATTATTATTATAAGTGGAGGCGATGATAGGAGAATGATGTATCCAGATGATATAGGACAGATATCAACTGGAGTAGTAGTGGACCTTCATTTGAAAGCAGTGAAGAGTAAACCAAAACTGTGTTGTCTTTCCATGAGTTGTAAAGTAACAATTCTCTGAGGGCTACATCTGGCTCGTGATTCTAATTTTCACATGTCAAGCACTGTCCTTGGCTATAAACTTGAAATAATGATGTAGGTTTTCACAGCTTGATGCATGATGATTGCTTCCAAAAGCTGCTCTTTCGGCTGCCTGAAGATGCCTCTAATGTGTGAGGCGAAACGTCGCGAAGGAATATAGGAGAAGCGATCGCAGTGGCTATCCCAAAAGAGCAGCTTTTGGAAGCAATCATTATAAACTTTATATTTTTATAAAATGTGTGGAGATATTGTAAACCTCTCGAACCAAATGTAACTGCCTCAATGCAAGAGAAACACTACCAGATTCAATAATTTTATTACATCATGAAAACGGAACTCATAGGATTGTCTCTACCTCCCTCTGGTATATGATTATCAAATTGCACCCACTTTATATGACAATTGCTCTTTAGGGCTGTTCATTTGGGATAGTCATGGCGAGCATTTTTTTTCTCTCTTTTGTGTCTGCCCATCTCTCCTTACAGACCCCTGTTTCTTGACTCCCTATGTCTCCCCGTGTTTTCCCACTCTCCTGTCTGTCCACCTCCCTCTGTTTTTTTCGTGCGTTTTCTGTGTGACCTCCGGTCTCCGCATATGCACCTGTATGTCTCCGTGTCCCCTCACCTCCCGTGTTGTCTCCTTGTTTCGGTGCCCTGCAGGAGAAGTGTCACCAGTACTGGCCAGCTGAACGCTCGGCCCGTTATCAGTATTTTGTGGTTGATCCCATGGCTGAATACAAGATGCCGCAATACGTATTGAGAGAGTTTAAGGTCACGGATGCAAGGGTGAGTTGTTCACTCACACACTTAACACTCATTTACTCACACACTGACTTATTCACTGATTCGTTCATGAATTGACTTATTCACACATTATTCACTTGCATACTCATTCACTGAATCATTCACTTGTTCACTCACGCATCCCCCTTCATTGGTTCTACTTTGATATTGGCCCAAATATTTCTCATAACTGTATTCCTGGGGCACGATTTCATTGACCTCACCTAAAGGTCATACATGGAACACATCTCGCCTTCAAGAACGAGGTCTCAATCGATACTGTACTATAAAAACGACTAATATTAATGTTTTGATTAACCACAGTGACAGATGCACAAATGGATCTGTGTGTATGTATATATGTTTATGTATGTTTGGATGTTTCTCCAGGATGGGCAGTCTCGCACCGTCCGTCAGTTCCAATTCACGGATTGGCCAGAGCAGGGTGTTCCCTGTTCTGGGGAGGGGTTCATCGACTTCATAGGGCAAGTGCACAAGACCAAGGAGCAATTTGGACAGGAGGGGCCCATTACAGTGCACTGCAGGTGCTCAAACCAGCACACGCTCCCACGTACACAACCACTATCATTCACCACTAAATTGTGGTGATGTCACCATAGCTCTTGTGCACTTTGACGTCACGTGAAGTATCAAAGCCTTACTGGCAAAAGGTCACGGGACAGACCAGAGTCTTTTGGGTTAACTGATGAATGAATGACAGACACACCACTTGTGCTGTCCACTGTGCCACCTTGCTGTGTGTTTTTCCCATTCAACAGCTTGCTTATTAACGTGAGCATTGCTCCTTCACCCATGGTTGCTGGCGGAGGATGTTTGCGCCCAGTAGCACACTTCATGAGTGTCTTCTGCAGATGCTGATATTGATACCGTTGGCACTTGTGATTTGGCAAGTTCTCTATGTATTATATATTAGACCATATAACTTAATCTCACGTAGCCAAACCAAAGCATTCTCTTCTGCTGAAGGTCACTGATGGTGCTGTCCAAATCTTTTAAGGATAACTCCTTGCATAACTCTTCTGCCCAAGCTTGGGATGAGTCGCTGAGAACAAATATCAGATCAATGACATCTGTTAGGAAAATAAGTGAGCTTGGGCAGGATACATCTCTAGAAGGGATCTTGACCAACGGTCAAGAAAAACAATGGAGTGCGGCCAAGATATGGAACATGTTCAAAAGGGTGTCCACTGGGAAAATGAACCAATGGGAATCAGCTCATGTGCATTTACTAGGATTGTTGCATTCCAGAATCGTAAAGGATGATGACAGTTTTGGGATGCCTACATCTGTCAGTGGATTGATAATGACTGATGTTGATATTGAGTACATGGCTTTGTGTGTGTGTGTGTACATTTCTACACGTGTCCGGTGTGGCTGTGCATGTATGTCTATTTGTGTGTCTTTGTATTTGTCCTTGTGTCTGTATCTCTGTGCCTGTATGTATGTGTGTTTGGCATTGTGTCCCTATGTGTATGCCTGCATCATTGTCTTTTGTGTGTTACTTCATTTACCTGTGTCTCTATCTTGATGTATCTGTGTGTGTGAATCTTTGTCTTTGTTGTATCTTTGTTTTTGTGCTCGTGTCTGCTGGCCAAACAACGCTTACCCGAAAAGAACTGTGAAGGCTATAGGGAGATCGTTGTATTTGTGTGTGACCAGTGCTGGTGTGGGCCGCACGGGTGTGTTCATCGCCCTGAGCGTGGTGCTGGAACGCATGCGTTACGAAGGGCTCCTCGACCTCTTCCAGACTGTGAAAATGATGAGGACACAGAGGCCGGGCATGGTGCAGACAGAGGTGACACACCTGCATTCTACATACCTATACAAAGACACAATTCTTCCCTTGGTTAGCCTGACAATGCTTTGGGGCAAGTGGTGTTATTGGGAACGTATTAAGACTGGTACAGCAAGTGATATGGTGATTGCATAGCTAGCACCTTTCCATCCCCAGTCTTCTAATTTCAAAGTGCATAGCAGATACTTTTTAAGGTTGAGTGGTCCTAGAGGAGACCTAGGACAAGCAATATTCTATGGTGGTATCCAGGGCCAGGAGTCATACCAAGGTTTGCGGCACGGTGCACAAACCACTGGGCTACTACTCAGTCAGTATCAGTATCTACTTAAGCCTGTACAGGGTTGCAGGAGGCCGGAGTCTTTTCTGACAGATGGAGGATGAAAGGCGGGGCTATATCCAGGACGCGACACCAGTACATTGGGCTACTACTCATGAAACTATTTACTGTACAGTATATACGTTCGATGACTCCTTCGAAAAGCTTCTGTCTCGGGATAGCCACGTCGATCGCTCTCTCTCTCTCTCTCCTTGCAATGAAGAGAGAAAGAGAGAGCGATCGAAGCGGTTGTCCCGAGAAAGCAGCTTTTCGAAGCAATCATCATGCATCGAGCAGTGAAAACCTACATCATTACAGTATATACATTCATTTAATTGTAAATGACATTAGCTCAGTGGTTAATACCTTTATGGGATACAGCAGTGATGCAGTTGTGAGTGTTTTGCTCCCTGAACCCATAGCCTCAGCTTGACTCCCAGTGATGGCTAACGTTTCGTGTTCGCCATTGCTGGCTGTAGCTACACCCAGAGCCATCTTCAAAATTGCTTTCCAGTGCATAGCACAGGGCCTCCGTTTATTTAGGCACCCAAAAAATGTCCGTTTTTTTTTTGCATGGCTATTTGCTGCCACCATTCTTGTCTATCTCTGTTTCACTTCAGCTCTCAATGTCTGTTTGCAACTCATTTTATTTGTATCTCTCCACATGTGGTTTTAATTTGATGACTGTTTATTTTCACATTGGTTTCTGTGTCTGCCACCATTCCTGTCTCCAGAGTCTCCCTTTGTAGGAACCTTCCCTGTATGCACAAGACTCCACTGGGCGATGAAACGGCTGTATAGTGACTCAGTCCCTAGTGCCTCTCATCCTGTGCTTATCCTACCATTATATGATTTTATTCTGCGGCTTCTGCGTAAACTCATATGCGTACGCATATATACGTAACGTGTAGATATATATGTCACATATCCCGTTCTCTATTTGTGTCTCTCTTCTGTCTCCAGGACCAGTACCAGTTCTGTTACCGTGCTGCCCTTGAGTATCTGGGAAGTTTTGATCACTACACCGTGTAGTCACACAATAACAAATAACACACAAATAGCATGACACAGATATACATACACTCACAAAATTCATCCGTATGCAAACACTGTAACATGCATGTAGACAAGCACATGCTGTACATACAGGCACACAGATACAAGTGCATATACTGACCCAAAAAGTATACTTAAATATACACATACCCACAATTAAATACACTCACACAATAACAAGAGCTGCCATTGATCACTTTGTGGCAATGATGTCACCACGGCACTGATGTCAGTCTTTACTTTGAGGCCACGTGATGTGACCAATTCTCTATCAGGAGGTGACCAAACAGACCCAGATGTTATGGGTTAACTGGCTAGGGTGGCTGGCAGATCTACTACCTGTACTTCTCACTAAGCCAACTTGCATTTTTGTTGGAGAGCAGCTGCTGCCACTGCCTTGTCGCATCTTTCCCAAGCTCCCTCTCCAAAGGTCGATATTATAATTACCGGTACCAATAATAAACAGCCCTACTAAGCTCCCAAAATAAATTATAGGCAGACCAGCCTGAATGTTTTAAGCTAGTGCAGGTGTTTTGCATAGGGGTCCACATGTCAGAGCTATTGAGAGAAGATGGCGCATTTTCGTGGCTGAGAAATGCCGCTTCTTTGTGTGGAGCAAAATGCCCAGACAAATTCCACACATTGTTACAAGTGATTGATGACACAAAGTCTGCAAACCAGGTGGATTGCTTTGGTGAGAGTGATAGTAAGGCAACACTTATCGTATCAATCTACAGGTTCACCTTTAAGGTCTCTACCGCCTTTTTTCAAAATGTACAGCAATACCTAGGTCATCAGAATACAGAACACAATTAACCAGTATGAAGTCACCCCTGTTTTGATAGCACCAAGGCATCTATCCGTCTTCCATGGTGTCTGTACCAGGTAAAAGTTCCACCATAACAGCCTTGCATGGCATTTCCAACTACATGATCAAAACGTGCAGAATAGTGTAGGGGCCAGAGGAGATCTCTTTTACAACCTAAGTGCAGAGGAAATACTTCTGGATCCTAGCCATAATCATGAGAACTTACGTGTTTACTGATTTGGAAAAAATGGGGTCTATGTTGATTATGAAAGACTCCATGACGATTATGAGCAAGTGGTCAGGGACCCTCCGAGCGCACTCTCACATACACAAGCACAAGAAACACAAACAGATGTGTACGTATATGTGTACACATACAAATGTACACGGACACAGATGGCATACAAATAATATCCACCACAAATATTAACCCACTCCACTACTAACACGCTGACAAACTAATTAACTCATCCACGGATTTACTTAGTCTCTCATCCACTCAAATGCACACTTAATCAACCATGTCTCTACCCGCCCACCACTATCACCCGCCATTCACTCAGTCACTATCTTTCTTGTCTGCTAATCCACTCACCTAACCAATTACACACTCATGTAACCATTGCACAATGACTCATCCAACCAATCACACACATCAGAGCAATGATATCATCCCTCCACTGCAAACAGTATACCCCCTCTTCCAGACACCATCACAGACTGCTTACAAGACCAGCCTTGATTGGAGGTTCGTGTCGGGTTATCAAGGTGAGGTGGCGATGGGTAGGAAGACTTACATTCATCATATCCCTCCTGCCTCCCACTCTAAAACCCTCCATAACATGAGACATACCTTGCTTACACATACCCCGATAAGCCATGTGAATACTAATGCCTTCCTACCTTGTGACTTCAATCAGCCAGTGGGATACAATACTGTCAATGTGATGTCTGCTTTTCGTTTAAACTTTGTAGTTAAATAGATTCCGAAATTATTTGGGGGCTTTGAATACTTATTTACTTCCACACCACACAATCTACGGGTTCAGTCACCCGCTTGCTCAAATACCCGTTCTCTCACCCAGCCATCACCCAAAACAAAGACAAACATCCCACGAATAGCCTTTAACAGACTGTTATGGCAAGTGCTCTAAGCGAGCATGTAATAGACTGCACGGAACATAAGGGGGTGGGTGTCCCGCACCACGTAGGGCAGCCTTTGTTTCCCCAGTGGCGATGTTTACACATCGCACCGGGTACTCATTGCGCTGACTTGACCTTGGGGGAGGCCCAGGACCGACCGGCTTAGATAATAATCACTGGTGATAGCCGTGAGCAGAAATAGAACTCCGGTTGCTGCTGAGTTAATGTGCTAATCCATTAGCAATCTTAAATACCCACTCGCTCACACTAGGAATTTCATTGCTCATTTATCTCTCCTTTGTGCCAACGTCTGTATTTTACATCAATTATTGCTCATAACATAGGTGTACTATCATAATTATTGTTATTTATCCGTTTATATACAGTAATTGATATATTAACGCACTCAGTGCTAAGAGTGTACGGTAATAGTGTCCCCTTACACCCTCGATTCATCGGGGAATGATTCATTCCGTCAGGCTTACTCTGAGTCTGAGACAGTGTTTGGGAGTAATGTGTTACTGTATTCAGATTACCAAATGCAAGTATCAGTAATCCTTTTATTACTCGTTTTCAGATTGTAATCGTTAGTGTAATTTGACGTGGACTGGATTATTACTTTTTGAAATCCTTTCAAAAATCAAGATTGACATAATTGTATCAGCCCTTGGACTCGTGCAGTAACAGCATCAGTCAGTGCATAGAATTAATATCATAGAACCTACTGCAGTCGTAGCGTAGAGGTGATATTTCTAATATAAAATTGGCTTTTTAAGAAGTTATCCCTGCTCATAGGGACATAGCATGGCAGTGCTCATTGTGGCCCCGAGCCAGTTGTAGAAAATACAACTTCACGTGAACGAGTTTAATAACCAAATAATGATGAGTGTTGCTGACTTTCACAAATATGTACTTGTTTTATCTACCCCAGAGAACTATAAGCTAAATCGGCCCCAGCTGACATTTAAACTCAGACCCTTCACACTTGTAAGTCGGGCGGGCTAATGACAGTGTGATAACCAATTTAGCGAGATCCCATAATAACAGGCATTTGAATGAAACAAATGAAAGTAATTAGGTAATAATTAACTCGGTTAATCCTATCGGACTACTGGCGTTGGCATTAAATATGGAATTTCAACTTCTGGCGCAGGGATTAAATCATTACTGTCATGCTCACTCAAGCATGGATACACTCTGAAAGTTTAATATTTGAACCAAAGCTGTATCAGATTACGGTGCTTAATACACTTCATTTGGGATTACACTGTGTTACTTTGAAAACCTCCTGTAGCATTCCATTGTGACTGATAACTATTTAAAAGAACCTTCCCTTCATTGACCAATATACATTGTGCTGCGTTAGAAGGGATGGTATAAATTTGGTTTAAATAGACACAATCAACATTACCACTCACGTGCACCAAACCTCTCCACTCAAACACCAAACACACCACATGGTCTCAAACTCCCAATGTCATATAGGTCTTCAAGACAGCCGCCATTGTTACGTTTGGACATATGTAATTTTTCGTGCTGCCGTTGATCGCAAATCGTGTCGGGAATGCAACGAGCCATGTTTGCGAGCACCTATAAATGTCACATGAAGACTCCACGGTGCCCTGTAATTATATCATGCATAAACCAGATTTATATAAAAGCTCTGTATATATACAAGAAATATGCATACATCAGAGTAACGTGTTGTGTACATTTTGTATGAAATAAAGAGATTGTGGCCTGCAGTAAGTCGATGTTGGTGTGCTTGGGTTTGGGATTCTCAATGCCGATCGGGAATTATGATGGCGTCATGAGATCGTCACTATGGACAACACTGCTTCCACTGAAGATGTGATTTCAAGGGATCGCATACGGCTTATTAAAATAAAATAATTAGACAGAATGAGACGTTACATATAAGAAATAAGTGTGCGGGCTATTATCTACCAATTATCAAACAGGTCATTCATTCAGCTGGCTGAGATGACTGGCTGGCTCCCCACCCGTTTAAACTATAGACCGTAAAGTGAAACACTGGACTGTAATCTTGCTCCTCCGACTGAAGAGAGGAGAACTACACAAACGCTCCAGAATGTCTCTCGTGGCAAGTAGCACACCTCGAAATTGGCATTTAGTTGACTAAGTTACGATACGCATGAGTAGAACGGAGCCCCTCGCACTGCCCGTTGCCCCGCGTTCAGTTCGTTCGGCCGGATTAAGGTGGATACATTATTCCGGTAACACTTTCTACAAGCGAAAATAAACCACACTTTAACACAGGGCCATTACACGCTACTTCGCATGTAATAATAATTGCATTTCTGGAGCACTTTTCGCCGGTGGATCACAAAGCGCTGCACAGTTGTGGAGAGGACGGCGTGTGAGAACCACAACAACGACATACGAACGGCAAATCAACAACAATAAAAATTGGTTATTGGTATAAAATCTAAGCTGTGGAAAGAACGACATAACAACAACATCAGAGCAATTTAATTGACGGTCATATAATGGATATAATTTAGAGAAGAAAATAAGGGATAAAAATAATTGTTAAATGAACGAAGGAAGGAATAAGTGTTCCTGAGCAGGCACAGGTCGGCAGTGAGCCATCATCCCAGCACGACAAGAGTGAGTCGCATCAACAGTCCCAGGCAGAGGACTTGAAAGCCGTACAGAACAAATGAGTCTCAAGACGAGGTTTGAAGACGCCCAAGGACTCAGCTGATCGAATCTCCAATGGAAGGGAATTCCAGAGTCTGGGAGCAATGCGCGAGAAGGCTCTGTCACCCATCGAATGGAGGTGCGATCTGGGCACATACAGCAAGGCCGTATTGGAGGATCGAAGTGGTCGTGTAGAGGAGTTAGCCTAAAGTAGGTCACGGATGTATGTCGGAGCAGCGCCATTGAGAGCCTTGTAGGTAAGAAGGAGGATCTTGAGGTGGTTCGGGCATCTGGTAAGCACGCCCCCTAGAAGGCTCCCCCCGGAAGTATACCAGGCACGGCCCACTGAGCGGAGACCTAAAGGCCGACCCAGAACACGCTGGAGGGATTATATCCTTCGGTTGGCCTGGGAATCCCCCAGGGAGAGCTGGAATCTGTTGCTGAGGAAAGAGATGTCTGGTCCACTCTCTGGACTGCTGCAACCATGACCCTCACAAGGACAAGCGGTGAAGAAAATGGATGGTGATAATTATTAGCGATGTTACAATCGAAGTCAGGTTTTTTAAGCAGAGGGGGAACTGAGGCACATTTGAATGGTGGGGTAAAGGTACTTGAGCGAAGTGAATTATTAAAGAGATTAGTGATGAAAGTGGTAAGGGATTTGAAAATTTCCTGGATGAGTTTGGATGGAAAGGGGTCCAGGGAGCAGTTTGTAGGCTGAAATCTGGTAACTAATCACATTAGATTCCGGTAACTCGGAAAATTTCAGGAGTTTTGAAATCAAGGTAGGTAGAGGAACATTTGTTGATGTATTGGTTGGTGGGCTTCCGTTTTCTACCAAATATCTCTTGGATATCTCTACTGGGTAGAGATACGGTGGGCTTCAGTTTTTTCTGAGAAAAACTGAATCAACTGATCTGCCTGATCTTTATTAGTGAAGAGAGGTGAGAGTCATTTACTGATTGGACGAATGAGCCGAATAAAGGTCAAGAAAACAATCTTGGGCTTATCGCAGGTATCAACCAGAATGCAGGAAAAGTGGATGGTACGGGCATAGTTAAGTGCTTTCCGATAGCGGTTGAGCTGGTCCTTAAAGATTTGAGCATCAATGGTAATGCCAGATTTTATCCAGGTCTAATTGGCCTTGCGTGCATTCCTTGAGATCCCGGAGTTCATCAGTATACCAGGGAAATGGTTTCCTGCCTGGGACATAGCATGATTTTAATGGGGCCAAATCATCCAGTATGCTTGATAGCAGGCTGTTGTAAGTTTCTACTGTCAGAAAGAGAGGGAGCCAAGCCAGAGAGTCATGAACTGTTGATTGCTGCAGCGAATATGTCTTTAGTACGGGCATTAAGGTTTCAAAATTGGATTTGGCACTTGGTGATGGAAATGGGAGGTGGTGCCTGAAGATCAAACCACACAGTGCAGTGATTAGAAAGACCAGGATCAGTGATGGACAGGTTAAATAGCGATATGCCCCTTGAGAAAATCAATTCGAGAGTTGGGCTGCATCTGTGAGTGACATGTCATGTGATAAATGAAGCCAAGGGAGTTCAGAGTGGCCTTGGGATCCGTTGCAAGAGGGCTCTTTGGAGTGTCAACATGGATGTTGACATCACCAAGCATCAGAGTCTTCTCAGAACTGGAGCAGAGCTTAGAAAGCAGCTCAGACAGGCCATTAATAAAAAAGTGGAGGCTTCATGTGGGTGGTAGAGCAGCACCAACTTCACAGGTTGAGCTGACCCCCAATCCAAAGACATATGCTTAAATAAATGGAAGTCGGCAACAGAATCAGTCAGATGTCAGCAGTAACATGGTGGAGAACTGTAAGGCCACGACAACGTCTATGAGATTGAGCCATCTGATGGAGTTCAAAGTCCCGTGGTAGAGCCTGATTCAATATGAGAAAATTATCTTGATGGCGCCAGGTCTCTTTTAGGCAGAGCAGATCCAGACTGTTATTTGAAATCAGTTCAGCAATAAGTTGGGCTTTTTCGGTGTTCAAAGAGAACACATTGAGCAAGTGAAAGTGAGATTCAGTTGCAGACAATCTGCGTGCTGGAGGAGGAACACGGACCAGGGGTATTTTCTGCAAGCAACGCCGAACTACAAAAGGTCTAACTTGTTCTTTGTTCGGCAGCTGATATGTAGGACTTAACACAAGGACTGGGATATGGAAATCAATTGTAGGTAGGTTAATGGGCTTTTTGTTGCCAGAACCCCGATGGACCTAATTAGGACGGTGAAGTATCATCAGCTCATGGCATATGGCCAGCATTTTGAGGGTGCAGTGAACTGATGGAGGAATCAAGCTCTGGAGAACCACACGTATATAGGTGATCATGATGAAAAGGGGCCAGAGCCCACTGCAGCAGACACTGGGCGCAGTGCAGAGCCACACCCATGATGTGATGCCAACACATGACAGGGGACATCCCAGGGGGGCAATATATACTGGTCAAACCAACCGGACTCACATGAACTCCACACAGAAAGCCAATAAGAATTAAGAGAACAGGAATTCACCAAGGTGAAACTCTTCAACACACGTAGATCGACTAGTTAACTAGTTATCTGGTGTCCACACAGTGATGGTAACAACATACAACAATTAAAACTATTTTAACGCAAACAGATGGACTGGTTATACTAGTTATCTGGTACCCAAACAGCGATGGTAACAACGATGAAACGATCAAAACTCTTTTAACACGCAGATGAACTGATGATAGTGATTAATCACAACAGCGATGCTACAGCTGCAAGTCGCCACCTGTAAAGAAGAAGATGAGAGATAAACCAGGGAGGTTGAGGTGAAGTAGGTGAGGATTATTGTGAAGTTATGCAGCTTGACGAGTGTGATGTGGGTTCTTGATATAAAAGACTGTGCATCTGCAGCAAGGTGGAGGTGGCAAGCGGGAAGAAGGTGGTCAGCAGTTGCAAGGCCTCAGTTCGCCATCAGTACAGAACGCACCAATGGTTTGAACATAAAATATAATGATTAAGAACTAATTACGCGTTATAAGTATTAAAAGTAATAAATAAAATCAAAGTAATAATAAAGAGATTAAGGCTGCTGCAATACACTCAAATAGGAGTCGTAAAACTAGTGAATTACAGAGCAGAATGTATGCCTGGCGTCCTTGTTGATAACGTCACCAGCTACCTGTAATAATAATAATTGCATTTATAGAGCGCTTTTCACCCAAGGGTCACAAAGCGCTGCACAGAGCTGCGGAGAGAACAGCATGCCAGCAACGACACCAAAATGGAAAATCGGCAACAATAAAAAAATGGGGTTTTTTTATACATACATCGTTGCAGAATAAGGCAATAGATACTGAGCTAACGTTTTCTGCGATTTACAAGACGTAATTCCATGTTATATTCCAGTAGGTGTGCTGCCAGATATGTACATCTTTATTGGCACAGTGAACGGGCATTTCGGGGGCTGGCAGGAGAACGGATGATGGTGCTTCACCAACCGGGCGCGTGTCCGTATGGTGACGTAGTCAAGTAACCCCCGTGATTGATAGCCTGGGGAGACCTTCATCCAACAGTGAATAAATCATTAGCGATTTTTTACGTCAACTGACTGAGATTGAATAGCCTATATAGGTGGATGAACTGCAAGGCTGGGTGAAGCGTGGAACGCTCACAAGCAGGAGACCAGGGAACGTGAGTGGCGTTGCGACATTATGTGGACTGCTGGAGCACGGAGAGGAGAGAAGAGAAAGGTGGGAGGGAGAGAACGGGTAGGATGGTGAGCTGAGAGCACAGCGAAGAGAAGGGACACGAGGGGATGTTTAATTTGTTGGCACACCCAGATTTACTTGATGATCTTTCACATTTGAAACCACTGCTTTAAAAGCTACTTGGCAACGGGTCAAGGTGTACTTGTATTTTTATATAAAGCTCACGACCGGTAACACCAGGTTTACATAGATTGATGTTTTGCTGTTTAAATAATTCTAATGACTACCGTTTGTACAGTACACATATGCAGTGCTTTTGTCAATATACTGCTTGATGAGAGCTTTCCAGTCTGCTGGGCATGTGGGGTATTTGACCATGCCAATTAAGTGAGGTGGGTTAGCGCCCTCTGGTGGCTAAATCATTGTATTGGCACAGCCAAAATTCCTCGAGTTAATAACAAGCAAAAGGGGCGGCGCGGTGGCCCAGTGGTTAGCGTTGTCGCCTCACAGCAAGAAGGTCCCGGGTTCGAATCTCTCGGCTCGGGTGCCTTTCTGTGTGGAGTTTGCATGATCTCCCCGTGTCCGCGTGGGCTTTCGCCGGGCACTCCGGTTTCCTCCCACAGTCCAAAAAGCATGCTGCTACATAGGTTAATTGGTTCGCAGGCTAAATTGCCCCGCAGTGCCCGGCGATGGACTGGCGTCCCATCGTCGGTATATCCCTGCCTTGCGCCCTCTGTCTGCCGGAATAGGCTCCGGCTCACCGCGACCCTGTACAGGATTAAGCGGTTTCTGGCAATGAGATGAGATGGACACACAGTCTTGTCTCAGGTTAAGCTCTGTCAGTCGCGCGTTATTCCGGATCGGTTGCGCTGTGATAAACTCGCAGGTCTACTCATAATCAGCCTGTGAGACCAGATGTCGATCAGTTGTCGCAAACCATCATTGGCATTTGAGTCGATAAAATCTGCGTAGAATAAATTCATATGGCTTTATTGTGAACGTGAGGCCAAGCTGGGGGATCTTTAATATTGTTGTTAATGCCAGCATTCCAAGACATTGTTCACTGTATGTTGAAGAGGCTGAGCAAAACCAGAGTTATCCTTGTAAATATTGCTGCTATGCCCTCTGGCATGGCGCGGTGATGCCGCGGTTCGCCTGATACGAAATAAGCCTGTGGTTGGATTCCCATCCACAGCTAACATCTGTGCAGAATAATATCTGAAAACAATGACGTATGAAGTATTGCCAAGCAACCTCTGCAACTAACAGGGCGTTGGAAGTCTTCATCCAGAAGTGGATTGGAAAAGGGCTGCCAATGTATATGCAGAGTGTCTACCCTCTGTAGGTGGGATCCATTGTTAGGAGAATGCGAGCTCATTGGTTCTTATCCAACATTATTCACATTTTTTCCTATTAGAATTGAAGGCAGATTGCAGTCAGCTCACATCAACACATGCGTGCGTCTCTCCTTCCTCCTGCTTTACTGTGCCCACGCGGCAACTTCCCATATGTCCTTCTCATCTCACCTCCCTCCCGATCTCCTCCCACACTCTCCAACGCTACTCATGCCTTGTCTCCCTTGTGCTAACTCTCTTGCTTTATCTTATCCATATGGCTTCCGCGTTAATTCCCGAAGCTCAGAAAACCAGACTAAAGGGCACAACCTTAAGATTATAGGCGAGGTACGAATTCGTTTTAGTGGTGCAGGTGCAGCGTGAGAACTGTGGGGAGAGGGGGAAGGTTGAGAATGTAGGTTCCGGGCTCGAGAGCTGCAGGGCAGGAGATCGCTTCAGATCCTTAAGACCTGTAGAGAGAAACAATTACGGAGCGACAAAAAGACAAAACACGGAGTCAGAGAGAGACCGAGACACGGAGACAGTGGTGATGTCCAGTGTCCTTTTTCCCCACCCTCACCTCCTCCGGTGTGAGGGTGGGCTGTGCAAACACAGAGTGGCAGTAATTAACCTTTAAATTCAATACATTCAGGGGTTAAATGTGTGTAACTTAGCCCTGGCGCGTGGGGGGTCGGTCGTCATATGTCTGGTAAGCAGCTCGAACCTCTGTGCTCAGTGATTCGTAAATTATTCAGTGTCAGTGTCTGACTCGAGGAGCCATGCAACGGCGCCTGTAGCACAGCCAAATTGAGGCGAATTGTATCATTATTCTCACTGCTCTTGGGGTTCGTTGTTAACGTCTGACGTTTATAGAAGCACACTATGATCCGAGTCTCCGGTATTATTGCGTGTGGCAGACAAAGCCAGAGTAAAGCGCCCTGACGAATCAATCTTAGTGGAATAATGGCACAGTGATTTGTGCACTGCCGCTCTTAAACCGACGACTTGAGTTGTTAATACGTGTTCTATGCGAAATTAAAATGGTGTGCGGTTTTATAGTTCGTAGAGATTTGCCGTTCATATGTCGTCGTTGTTGCTGACATGCCGTTCTCTCACAGCTCTGTGCAGCGCTTTGTGACCCTCGGATGAAAAGCGCTCTCGAAGTGCAATTATTATTATTAATTCCCGACCACGGCAAACGTCAGTGGCGAGCAACAGCCGATCCGGGCCGATCCGGGCCCGCTTCAACGAACCGCGCTACGCGTCATGGTGCAGAATGGTTAAACAATTCTCATCCGACCGAGTGTGAGGGGAGGCCTTCATCCAACAGTAGATTTAAAAGAGCTATACATAAATGAATCTTCGGGTTCGATGTTGCAGGAGGGTACGTGTTTGTGGCGTTTGTGAGTGTGATGTGACGCAGCATTAAGAAGCCACATGTGTTATTAATAAAGGGCGCGTGGTTTCCGTGCCTCCGCCGCCACTGCCCCGACTTCCCCTCCCATCGCTCAGAGTAATTATCTGAGAGCCGACTCCGCACGGAGGCGCTCCCCGGCGCGGTGCCGGCGGGCGGGGGGGGCGCGCAGCTCCACGCCACTTTCGCAGCCACGAACCGGCAGCAAGAGACAGCAGTGGATACATTCTGCTGAGTCCCAATCATGGTTACACTGGTTGTCTTGTGGGCGGCTGGATGCGTAGCGCAGCGCGATAACCAATGCATTGCCCCTTCCACCTATTTTATCAACAATAAAGTTATAACTTAACACGTCTCGAAACGCGCAGGCCTTGAGAGTGAAACTACGATGTAAGAGCTGCCCGCGCTCTAACTCAGAATCCAAAATTGAATTACCGACCACGGCTGACATCAGTGACGAGAAAGTATCTGACTGAGCCACCACCACCACCTGATTCATCGGCCCGCACTGAGAAGCGTGGTGAAGAATTGGTCAACAACGTCTACGACCACAGTGCGTGGGGAGAGCCTCGTCCAGCAGTGGATTGAAACTATCTCTGCATCCCATTACAGCTGCCGTGTTGTCTTCTGGCTGTCCGAATGAGAAATCTTCCAATCCCATCGCCGCTGCGAAAAATGTAATTATGCTGATTAGAGAATTCGCACGATCATGGCATCTTGACAGGCGTAAGCATGCTGACATTCCAGTAAAGTTTCATATCAGTTCGCGCGTGTATGTGTGGATGCAGAGGCACCCCGTTTGTAAGCAAGTCAACACAATAACAGGATCTCTCACTGTTGATCCACTGAACGTTAGGCTGCGCTCGCCCCCTAACCCACGAATTCCACATTGCCACGACGGAAACAAGGACGGCCACCCGTGACGTCACCCAACGCGGCGCTGGCCTGCCCCATGGCTTCGACAGGAATTTGAACCCGTGACCTCCCACCGCCGCTCGGCGCGCTGTAATGAAATGGGTTACGGGCGCGGGAGATGTCCCCACGCAGACAGCCGGGCACTAGCAATCACGAAGTATGGGAGCAACCCAAACACAGGCAGCAGCATCGCTTAGCCATTGTGCTCTTCACACAGAGAGGCCGTGTCCTAAGATCCCCGTGTCGAATGACAAATCAATCATCTGGCGACAGGACACTTGAGAGAGCTGTCCCTCCATACAAACACAAGTATTTGTATGTGTACAGGTTTTCACGGCTTGATGTATAAGAATTGCTCTTGTGAGCTTATCTCCTTTGGAATAGCCATACCGAGCGTTCCTCCTGTTTTGTTTTTGTATACATCCTATCCCCTACGTTGCATTTTGCTACGTTTTATGAAATTGTCACATTTTGATACAAGCAAACACCAAGACCAGTTTCTGCACTTCAGTGCCTGATCATCACAAGATAAAGCTGACATGAGCCAATGCTCGTGGAAATGCCAGATGTTTGTTCACATGAATCCTCACTCTGTGTTAGATACGGGCCCTCATCTGAATGAGATATAGATGAAATAATGACCTTAAAGTGGAAGGCAAGCACTCGGACACGGCTCTCCATTGATTGCACTGATCTCAGATTCCACACTGTCTGGGGGGGGTGTGTGTGTGGGGGGCGCCCAACCATGCCTTCAGAGCAGGGGTTCTCAAATGTTTGCACCACTAGGGCCACGTGGACCACAAGGGTCTGGTCTCCGCAGACCACGAGATGGCGCTCACGGCACACTGATGGGTTGAGAATGGCAGCTTTAGAGTGATTTTAGTCTCATTGATGAAGTCTACATCCGACGGCCTTGACTAACGTGGTGCTCGCGCTGTGGCTAAACAGCAATTAACGGCCACACACCCACATGTCTGCATGTATATGCGTGTGCAAATTGATGTAGATATAAATAAGTACCCGTGCGGTGTATAACATTTCCACTAAAGAAATAAAGGCGGCCAGGCGTGTTGTTGGTCACCCACCCCTTATGTGCTGTGTCGGCCTTCATAGGTGCTTGCCAACGGCACTCGACCTTACAGGCTATATGGGGGATATTTATATTTGCATGGTGTATATGTTGGCAGGAAAAACAACCTCCTTGTTGTGTCAGTCGGTAATGTCGTGGTGGCTGTGATCACAGCCTCGACATCGGCTCTGGACGGGTGTGCAGCCTGGTAATCCCCCAATCTTCCATTAAATTACCACTCAACCACAAAGAAAAATTAATGAAACATCCACGCTTGTGCTGGAAGCCCCGGAGGGACAGGCATTTATGATGTCTCCCAGCCTATCCCGATGTGGTGGAACCAGGAACCTGAATAACCAACCCCAGGGTTCCTCCAGAAACAACAAAAAGCTGCTGTATGTGGCCACGTGGATTATTCAAAGGCTCGTTGTGGAGGAGAGGCTGCCCACTCCTCAGTCGGGAGCTGGACCGGTACCACCTGGACCTCTATGGAATGCAGGAGGTCCGGTGGAATGGTTCTGGCTTAAGTCATCAGGGGGAGTGGACACTCTACTTGGGACAAGAAACTGCTAAAGAACAGAGTGGCTCTTCTTCTAAATAAAATAATGAAGGGGGTGTAGGAACGTGGCGGTGAGGTGTGGGTACTTGTTAGCCCTAGGCTACTGTGGGTTCATCTCCCTATAAATGGGAGGCAAAGGATGGTGGCGGTGACTTGCGCTCCCACTGAAAATGAACATCAGTGGAGGAATGCAGGCAAGGCAGATGGGTCCGATGCCTTCTATAACCTCCTGTCAGAGTGATCGGATCTCCGACCCGAGAAACAAGTTCACAGGTTTGCAGAGCATTTATGGAAGTCCTGTAGCTCAGATAACACCATGGGACAACTTTTGGGCGACCGTGGTGGGGTTGAGGTGTCTCAGATAATGGAAGAAGTAGCCATTCTCTGTGAGTGGCTAGTGAAAGTACCATCTGTAAAGGAAGAAAAGCACCGGGCAGAGATTTCCCAAGTGGAATGCTGAAGGAAGGTGGTGTTTGTCTAGAACTCCCTTATATGACATCATTAAAACCGTGTGGAACACAGGACGAGTTCTGCAGGAATGGAAGGATGCACTAGTGGTCCCCCTCGTTAAGAAAGGGGACCACACCGATTATAACAACTACAGGTGCATCTCGCTTGCCAATGTACCAGGATAGATGCTGTTAAATATTATTCAAAACCACCTTGCCAGGCACACTGAGGAAAGGCTTGAAAACTGCAATATAGTTTGAGGCTGGTACGGTCTTGCACATGCTATATTCTCTGTCCAGCTGCTACAGCAGAGGTGTAGGGAATTCAAACAGAACCTGCATCTCTGCTTTACTGACCTGGTCAAGACCTACGATACGATCAGTAGGTCGGGGCTGTGGATTGTTCTTCATGCGTTTTGGGTCCCTAACGCCCTGCTCAATGTCATTAAGAAACTTAGTAATGGTGGGTTAGCCCGGGTTAAGCTATGTGGTCAGGATTCAAAGCCATTCCTTGTTCACCTTGAGGTGCGACAGAGATATCATCTGGCTCCTACATTATTGAACACCTTTTTCACCACGTTGTTTGAGAGGCTTTCCAAAAATGTTCCAGTGGAATTTCCATCTGGTACAGGTACAATGGAATGCTGATCGATGTCCGGATGTAGTCAACGAATGGCTTTCTATCAGCCAACTATGTTAACTCTACAACGATTTGGTAATTTCTGCTCACTCTGAGCAGGAGTTGGGAGCTCTGCTGTTGAATCTAGAACATGCTGCAGACGCATCAATACCAAGCACCTGCCTCGGTATTTTGTGCCATCAAGTTCTGCACCCTTTCAGCTCTCCATGTGTGATGGTGCAGTTGTGGGGAAAGTGGAGAAGTGTCTATACCTAGGCAGTGTGCTTATGGCCAGTTCCGGTTTAGCAGCTGAGGTCTCGCTCTGAATTAGTCGAGCGGCATTGTATTTTCATCGGCTACGTAACGCTGTGTAGAAATTACCTGGCCTGTCGCTCCACACGAAGCTTCGAGTCTTCTCAGCCGCAGTCAATGCCCTCCTCTATGCTTGCAAGACGTGGAATATCTGCACAGTTTTGAACATTTCCGGCTAGCCTGCCTACGATCCATCCTGGGTTTGAGCAGAATGGATTATGTGAAGAGCTCACAAATTCTCGAAAGATCTCGACAGGGTCCCATAGGTGGGGTCCTCCAGCTGGCCAGGCTGCGGTGGCTGGGTCAGATAGTCCGTCCGCATACTCAGTCACTGCATGCCCCTGTAGCTTCTGTTTGCCGGATAGAGGGGGCTTAACGGGCGTGGCATGGACTGGAGAAGAGATGGACCCACGTGGCGCGGGAGGACCTGGAGCTGTGTGCACTTGCTCAAGACTGGTACCAGCGGTGTCAAGATCGACCTCTGTGGAGAAAGGTCGTCAAGGACGCTACGGGGTCAATTACACGTAGTCTCCCTCCAAGAACAACTGAGAGCAGAGGAGCGCTGCTCACGACAACGAGCGGAGCGCCGGGCGGCTAAAACACAGCGAACTGGAACAGTAGGGAGCACGCGTAGTGCATCTGCCAGTCATCTCAGGCAGCTCATAACGTCTGGGTCTTCCTCGTCAGCTGTCCGCGAGCCTTCGACACTTCACATGGCCTCAACGTGCATCTGGCCTGGCACAGGCGCCGTGTTAATGTCACCGCCATTTTCTGTCGAATGGCTGTTGTTGTGTGTATGTGTACATGTGCGTGTATGTGTGTATGCATGTGTACGTTGATGAATTGGAGTCGTGACGCGGCTGGGTCGCGCATTCCCCCCGCGTCTCCTCCCTCCCTGCGGCTCCTCCCGCATCTCCCTCCCGCACTGCGCAGCGCTGCACACGGCTCCGGTAAGACTTCTCTTCTCCGTACGCGACTCCGAGACAAATTCACAACGAGCGCTTCCCCTATTGCGGGCTAGAGACGGGAGAGAGGGAGCGCAACGGGAGGGAGAGGGAGAAGCCAAAGAGATGGAGAGATAGACGTGGGTGGCATCGAGAGAGTGGTGGGGACACGGGATATGAGAGATGAAGTTGTTGGGGAGAGTGGGACCCAGATGGAGAGGGCGAGCGAGCGTGAAGTCGGGAGGGTGAGAGACGAGAAGTGGAACGAGAGGAGAGAAATGGAGGGTGATAGGTAGGGGGAGGGGGTAACGGGGCGAGAGTGAGGAAGAGTGTGGTGGCAGCATATGCAAGAGTGAGAGTGCCAGAAGAAGTGAGCGAGAGGGTGGGGAGAGATTGTGTAGAGGGCAGAGGGTGTGTTACACCGGTTGTATCGTTGTTTGGACTCATCAATACAGTGTTGCCGTCATTGGAGCTGCGGCTTGCTGATTTAATCAACGCTAGCGGGGTAATCGCCCTACGGGTGATTTGGTTCGAAGCACGAAACACGTTCTTCTGACCTCTCTTATTGCTGACGTTTTTGTGCTGACAGGATCGCTTTGACGTGGATTTTTTTCTTGATTTCCTTTTGGAAGTACAGTATTACTAAGAGTTTAAAGTTTCAGAATAGTGAGCAATACTTGGGAGGTAAAGCTGAAATAAATCATAACAGCCTTGCTGTGGTGCAAATTGAACTTGAGCTTGTAGAGGTTTCGAACGCGGTACCGTGAGTACGGACATAATACAGTCATGTAAAATACTTGCTTTATCATACAGGCTGCGGCATAAGTCGATTTACCTAGAATAATATTTATTAGTTATTACAGAAATTGTCAAAAGTGTCCTTCGTCATGTTCAATACATACGTTGCAGATTTGGCCCACTGAATAACACAGCGCAGTGGCAGCACCGTTCTGTGTTATTATTGAACATCTCAAACACTTACCTATTAAATAGTTATTCCCAGTAAATTATGTATGCAGCTCCCAGAATGGGCGGCACGGTGGCCCAGTGGTTAGCGCTGTCGCCTCACAGCAAGAAGGTCCCGGGTTCGAATCTCTCGGCTCGGGTGCCTTTCTGTGTGGAGTTT
>JAZEWT010000001.1:38362757-38396204 GCA_036362905.1 Mordacia mordax
CTCCACACAGAAAGGCACCGGAGCCGAGAGACTCGAACCCGGGACCTTCTTGCTGTGAGGCGTCAGCGCTAACCACTGCGCCACCGCGCCGCCCCCATTACATTTGTAATGTGCACATATTTCCTGAACCGCGTGCGCGTTGACGAAGTCCGAGGCGCAGAACCTGGCTGAGGAGTTATTGGTGCGCGTTGGTGAAAAGGTGAGATTTGAGGATTTTTTTTTTAAATCTCCCTAGTGGCGATGTTTACTTCACATCGCACCAGGCACGCTGCATCACACACATAGCGACGTGATGGTGATGTCACTCGGACAGACGGGGATAGCGTGAATCAGAAGAGTGACTTAAATCATGTCGCGTCACAATAATAATAATTGCACTTCGAGAGCGCTTTCCACCCGAGGGTCACAAAGCGCTGCACAGAGCTGCGGAGAGAACGGCAAATCAGCAACAATAACTTGACACCGTGTCTCCACTAACTGCCTGCATCCACGTAGTAGTAGAATAATAATACCTCTGACTTTCTCCACTTACTAGCCATTGTGCAACGTAAGCATTATAATTCAGTGTCCATGTTCTCGGCATTTCGCTGTGGTGGTTTCATCGGGAGCCCCTTTCATTCTCTTCACTCGGTGTCGACGTAAGCGGCGAAGGCGCTGCTCTTTGCGCGCAGTCCGTCGTCCCTCGCTCGAACCTCCAACTGTGGGGCTCAGTGGTGGAGCGGTTAACACACGACTGACCCGGCCGCCCGCAATTCGATTCCCGTTTTCGAGGGGGTCATGGGCTTCCTCTATGTCGACTCAGCCTCAAATGAGTGCCTGTGGCGATGTGCAAACATCGCTACTAGGGAGACAAAGGTGGCCCGGGGCCACCTCATGTGCCGTAGAGGCCTTCATAGATCCTGGCTAAAAGTGCTTGCCAGAACAGTCTGTTAAGACTTTGTGTCTTTGTCCAGCCGAGTGGCGCGGTTGGCTGCATACGATGCGAAGGAGTTGTTCGCCCATCAAACATAAGCAATCCAAGCCGCCTGCGAGCGGTCGCTGTGTGCTGATGGCTGCGCCAGACAGGACCCGCCGCATATGATCTTGAACGCGTTCTCAAGCGCCAATAGAGCGTTGTCAGCCTCGGTTATCAAACGGGCATCTTTGGCTCAAGATGAACACCAGTTTCCACGCCATACTGTATTGATTCGGCAGGGGAGGTGGGGGGGATTTGACCATATCATGCTGGCAAGTGCGGGTTGGTGAGGTTAAGTGCCGAATACCGGTTCTGATATCGCTCGCCATAGATGTTTTAGTCACAGTTGTGAAATAGAACTAAAGTCGCCGACAGGGCCATTCATTGACGCATCGCGCTAACCGCTGCGCCACCCTTCAATGCCATGTCGAGCCGATAGCGCAACTGAACTCAAGCAATCTGCTGATGCCCCGGCAGCAGCTCCGTTACACTCCGTGACACTCGGTTCACGATCACGGGTGTCCACGCGCGAGACCTTAGCGTGGAGTCAAGCCGAGTGGCGGGGCTGTTTAATGTGCGAGCGGTGCAACTGCCCCGCGCATGTGCCCGGGCCCAGGGCCACGGCATCGGCGAGAGACGGGGATCGGGCAGCAGGGCGAGTATTCATTCCTGGCGTGAGGAGGGCCGAGCCAACCGCGCTAAGCCACTGTTTGGCATCACTTGCAGCTGCAAAGCAATCACTGAACCAGACGAGAGTTCAGAGACGCGGGCTAACTCGTTTGCGAGGGGGACAGTGAAGTCACCCACGCTTCACCTTCTCTGGCTCCAGGATTCGCGATGTCATTCTCTCTCGGCTGACTAACCTGCGTGTTCAACGTAATTACTGGTCAAGAGTTGACGCATTTCAATGCCCTTCGCTTGTGCAGACAATACGGCGTGGAAAATGCTCTTAGGAGCTGCTGTGTCGGCATAGCTGTGTGGAGCGTTCCTTTTCTCGTTCGCGACTATTTGCTTCCCGCGTTGGAGGCATCATCAGCCTTCCTAATTATCATTCAGAAGCCTGATGATACCTCCAAGGTGGTAGACGTGACCTGTTTGCATAAATTGGTTAGGGTTTCATTTTCACACGCATTGTTGCTGTGAGTTTGTTTATTTTTTGATATTATACGCTATTTCGTTGGTCATTTCAAACGTTTCTTGTGTCACAGGAATCCCACATTTAGAACTTGAAAGCTCATTGGGTACTTTCTTGCATAAAACATAATAAATATCTACCTATCTATCGCGAAGGGGAGAGGGGGAACATTCAACACAACAATCCTGAAAGACCAGCTCTTAAGAGGAATTCTTATAACTCGAACCATGATCAGCAACATCAATTGGACACGGGCGTGCTTTGTAATTTTCGCGAGGGCAACCCGGGCTGAAACGGAAGAACGAGCAATGAGCGCCGGGGACATCTGTTTTGAGAGAGTGCGGGGCTGCGGATTCGCTCTGCGAACGGAGCCGCGCGGGTTACGTAACGCGTGACGCCGGGAGGTAAAGGAGCGAGAGGTGAGATCGGGAGCGCCCCGGCTCGCGGGATCCTCGCGGAACGATTCCAGAGACACGGGGAGGGGGTGGAGGGCAATTCTCAAATTCTCAAGCGATGGCCCCCCTCCCTCTCCCCGGCCAACCGGCGTCCAGGCTGTGGAATGGATATCGTGCAGGGCGAATACAATTGAACGTGGGTGGAAAACGTCAACACTGCATCGTGGCTACAGGGCGCACTAATCCGCACCAACATACCAGGTCAAGCAGACGAGGCGACTGTTCACCTCCATCAATAATTTCCCAGGCGCGGATTTTAATCCATTGTGATTTGTAAGGTACTATTAACATCATCCTGGACAGATCCGAAAGCCTTGTGGATTGATTTGAAACGACGTAATATTTTGTCCTTTCATACCATCACCAAAAACTTATACTTGTCACATTTGAGATACCCTGCTTTCGAATAAATGCACAAAGACAAACATCTTGGAAAAAACTATGACCAAGATGACTGATAACATGGATCAATAAACATCTAAATTATTTTTAATTGTCGATGATCGTCGTAGGCGAGCCTTTGTGTAAGCTGTGGAAGAGGGAGTTAGAGTCGTGAAGTTTACAGGAGGTGAACGCACGGGTGAGGGCCTTGGCGGCATCTCGGACGGGGAACTGGTGAATGCAGAAGGTGGAAACTGGGGATTGAACTGTGGCGCTGACTTGTATCGGAAGGCGAGGAGAACCGGGAGAGGGGGTGGCGGGGTGGAGGAAAGAGGCGGGGGGGAGGGCGAATACATTTCCGTGCGTGAGAGCGTGGAGAGAGAGGCGCTGGGTGCGACAGACAGGCCGCAGTGGTGGCATCGCCAACATTGGCCGTAACGATTGCGTGTGGGCTGCGGATAGAGCCCCCATTACGTGTGACCGGCGGCGCTCCCCCCTGCCACTATAGTTTTAACCACGGGGGCAACCCGGGCGATTGCAGTCCCTCACCCCCCATCCAACTCCACCATGCAGACCACTCCGCAGTGGTTTTACCATTTATTAGTCATGTACTCAATAATGCTTGTTCACTGCTTGGTGTTCTGTACTGACAGAGGTTTTCACGGCCCTATGCATGATAATTTCTGATCAAAAATGTTCTTTCGAGATAGTTGTGTCGAGGGATCCTCCTCTGTCCTGCATGATATTTCACCTCCCATATTGGGGGCCTCCTCAGTTGCATAACGCCTGAAGAGGCCTCAAACGTAGGAGGCGAAACGTCGTGAAGGAGAGAAGTGGCACGCTCGACATGGCTTTCCTGAAAGAACAGCTCTGGTTAGCAATCATCTTGCTTCGTGCTCTGTGCAAATAAATCTCCTAAATGTTAGATTACAATTCAAGTCCGTTTATGAAACATTCATTGGGAGGATTCAGTGCTTTTTATCTGTGTATTTGTGTGTGGGGGTCATCATTGAATTCAATGTTGGCACCCAGAATCACAAAGACTGCCCCTGCCTCCTTCTCCATAGTAAGTGCCCTCGGCAGACCACGGCGGTCGCCACTTGTAAAGTCCACTCAGCTCAACAACTATTTTGTCCCCTCGGCCGTGCAGCTCTCGCCATGGGTTCTGAGCTGCCGTCGCTGCTGCTGCTGCTCACGCTGCTGGCTCTTGCAGCCCACTGTCACGCCGTGCGGGACTACAGCGACGGGATCGCCGACTACGAGAAGGGGGAGGAGCAGGGTGGGCAAGGCGAGGAGAGCGCAGTGCTAAGGACCGGCCCAGGTGGGGTCTCATGTCCGCTCAGCTGCACCTGCTCTCCCGACGGCGCCGTGGAGTGTGCAGGCGCTGGGCTCAGCTCCTTCCCCACTGCACTGCCCGCAAACACCCAGCTGCTGTCGCTACAGGTAACTCCTCTCGTGTCCTACTCCATCGCCTCCCTGCCCCCCTCCAACTCATCGCCTGCCCCCTTGCCTCCCCCCACACACTTATACCTGTTTTCCACTGTCAAAGCAAGCCACTCTGGGGCCACACCAAGCCAGCCCTAACAAGGCTGAGGAAGCACCAGGTTGTTGTTTTTCTGCTGCAGGAGCCGAGCTGCTCTGCCGACATCACACACGTTGGGCTGCGTTCCATAGAAATGACGCCGTGACCTCACAGACCTGAGTTCATTTCAAACGTTTTGCTGTGGGGACAGAGCATCATGGTTTGGTTCACGCTTGAGGCAGCAAATAACTCTTGGGAAGTCACCCATTCTGCGAGAGCCCCACGGTGACCTGGCTCCAATGAGACGATGAAAAATGAAAGTTCCAGTCACGTAGCAGTGTGATATTGTGTTGTAAGATGACAATATATCTTTTTGGAATTCTCGGGGATGATTGGAACAGTAGTCATCGATTGACCTTTGATTAACACTCAGTTTCCGATCAGGTTTCAAGATTGGAGTCTCCACTGCGACTCAGCTCAAGCAGACGGTCACAGCATCAGAGATTTGATTGAGATTATGCTCTGGGCCATGCGATGCATCGTTGTGTGTGTGTATTTGCGATTCTGTGAGCAGAACAATCAAATCGAGGTGGTTCCGATTGAGGCGTTAAAGGAAGTTCCCCTCCTCCGCACCCTGAACCTTCAGAACAACTTCATCACCTCCTCAGGTGCCGCATCGCCTCCAGTTTCTCTCCCATTATAGAAATATGCCTAGGTTTGTTGATGCCTCCCTCAACGCTGAAGGAGGCGTCCCTCTAACTGCCACCGTCACCTCCTTCACCACCATGAGAGGTTTCTACTCGAGCAATCCTGGAGATAGCCCCCCCTACCCCTTAGCAATGAAAGTACCCCTCTCCATGATGATGATGACGACTATGATTATGATAATGCTGATGATGATAATGATAATGCTGCAGTTGTTTAAACTATGGGTACTTTTGCCAGTATAATGTGGTAAAATATGCGAACAAAAAGTTTTAAGAATATATGCATTGTTCTTGAAACTAATTGGCCCACACTGGATAATGCTTTCTTTAAAGCCTGAGTCTCAGTGTTAGCCAGGTGTTGTCAAAAGGCAATCGGCTTAGGACAATGCAATATCATTGTTTGGTAGCTCAGGTTGAGCTGTTTGTCCTGAGCTGATTGCCTTTTGGCAACACCTGGCTAACAGTGAGAATTAAGCTCGAAAGAAAGCCATCTCTGGTTTGGGCCAATTAGTTTCAAGGACAATACATACATCTCATCTCATTATCTGAAACCGCTTAATCCTATATAGGGTCACAGTGAGCCGGAGCCTATCCCGGAAACACAGGGCGTAAGGCAGGAATACACCCGACGACGGGACGCCAGTCCATCGCCGGGCATTGCGGGACAATTTTAGTCTGCGAGCCAATCAACCTATCCAGGAGCATGCTTTTGGACTGTGGGAGGAAACCGGAGTACCCGGCGAAAACCCACGCGGACACGGGGAGAGCATACAAACTCCACACAGAAAGGCACCCGAGCCGAGAGATTCGAACCCGGGACCTTCTTGCTGTGAGGCGTCAGCGCTAACCACTGGGCCACCGCGCCGCCCCAATACATACATAATCAAAGAATTTTGTTTGCATATTATACCACAAGTATGCGTGGCTTTTTGCAAATTGGACACTTTGCTAAAGGTGTATATATGGTGTTTTAAGATCTTGACACCTGTATAATTGCCAAGAATTGTAAAAACCTTTCTTCTTTTTTACAGATGCAGTTGTCGATGACGATGCTGATGATGATGTAGATGTTGATGACAATGTAGACGTTGACGATGATAATTACTCGAGTCCTCTTTACCATCTTCTCAGGCCTCCCGGCAGACGGGTTCATGGTCTTGAAGGAGCTGCAGTACCTCTATTTGGCCAACAACAAGGTGAGCGCAGTTACGGCTGAGTAGACCTATTGGCGGTTTAGGTTTACCTCAAAGTCACAAACGTCAAAGTGTCTCGCTAGGTGTGTAAGCGTTGTCAACATGCACCTCCAGTGATATCTGAGCCAGCCGTGGAAATTCCCCTATTCTGTGGCAGGTGTCAGTCTCTACATGGCAGAAAGTTGTACTTGGCCTGGTTGGTGTCGAGGTTTTGTCGTGTTTGTAAAGTGGTGGTGCAGTGATATTCTACAAACCCAGTCACCTGGGTTAGCTGCTCATCCATGGATAATGTTAGCATCAAGGGATATATAAACCTGTCCTGGACCTTCCCTAGATTGCCTCTGTAACATAGGAGTATCTGATACAGTGTATGAAAGATTAGAACAAGCAAGACAAAGGCAGTCTGGTGTGATCCTGCCCACTTCCTTTGTGCTATGTGCAAGCCTAAACAGGTGCTGAATAACAGCACTTGCCCCAGCAGTCGATATGATTTGTTTGAGATATCAGTGTGTGAGTGTGGATCTGTGAGTGTTTGTGTCTCGTTGTCTTTATGCTGGCTGGTGAGGGTGTGATGAGATTACATTCACCATTATGACCTCTTGACCTCGTCTGCGTGTATTAAGGTGTTTGTTGCGATGTTTCTTACCCTTATCGCCCACCCCATTGCTCTCCCCCAATTGCTCACGTCTTCCCCAGCTCACCCAGACGCCCGGATCCCTTCCGGCCTCTCTCGTCAGTGCGGATTTGGCAGCAAATTTTCTGACCGCGATCTCGCCTGGGACCTTCGGTGGAAAACCCGACCTGCGGTACTCAAGTGCACACACTGTCACACAAATGCAAAGAACCTCTATATAGCCTTCAACAGAATGTTGGTGCACGTATGGTTAGCGAGCACAGTTTTAAGGGCGGCATGGCACATCAGAGGGTGGGTGGCGAGCACCACACCCGGTCACTTGATTTCCAGGCACTTATATTTACACCGCGCCAAATACATACAGCTCTCACCAAATACATACAGCTCTCACCAAATACATACAGCTCTCACCAAATACATGGAGTGCTTTGTGACCCTCGGGTGATAAGTGCTCTATAAATGCAATTATTATTATTATTATTTAAGGCTGAGTCGACCTAGGGGAGGGCTAGGACTGGTTCAGATATTTACCACTGCTATTGGTCATGAGCGAGAATCAAACTGGGGAGATAAAGATGACTGTGTGCACGGTGCTGGGCACCCCTCCACCTCTTATACCGTGTCGTCCTTAATAGGTGCTCGCTAGCAGCACTTGATCCACCAGACTCTTAAGGTGACACAGGAATGTTGTCTCTGCACGCAGCTCTGTGTACCTCCACAACAACCGGCTGACGAACACGGGCATTCCGCGGGATGCATTCCTTGGTTCAGACGCCGTCGAGACCCTCATCCTCTCGAGCAACAGCCTTAGCCGGGCGCCCCTTGGCCTGCCACCAGCCCTCCAGAGACTGCACCTGCGGGTACATGCGCTCACAGACACATACTTAACAAAAATCATTCGCCACTAAGTGGCCATATGCCATTACATATTTGCCTTGAGGCTCCATGAATTGTCGAAGGCTCGCCGACAGGTCATAGGACAGACCCAGGTGTTGCGAGCTGGGGTTGCTTGACTGAGATGACTGACAGATGCACGACCTGTGCACCCTACACTGTCAACTTGCTGTGTTTTAGCTGCCCAACGCTCCGCTCGTTGTTGTGAGCGTCGCTCCTCCGCCCTCCGTTGTTGTTGGTGAGCGACTGCCTCCAACTGCCCCCTGCGTCCTTCACAATCCTCCTCCACAGAGGTCGATCTTGACACAACTGGAACCAATCATCAGCAAGTCCACTCAGCTTCAGGTCCTTCTGTATCACATCGGTCCATCTCTTCTCCAGTCCATGCCGTGCCCATTTATCCCCCTCTGTCCGGCCAAACAGAAACTGCTTGGGCATGCGATTGCTGGATATGTAGGCTACATGACCCAAGCGCTGCAGCCTCGCCTGCTGGAGGAGCGCAGCAATGGGACTTTGCCCAGATCTTTCAATAATTTGTGAGCTCCTCCCACAATCCAACCAAGTTAAACCCACCACAATGGTTTGTAGGCAGGCCAACGGAAAAGTTTCAAGACGGCGCAGATGTTCTGCCAAGGGGGTACACATCTCGCAAGCATAGAGAAGAGAGGACATGACTGCAGTTGAGAAGACTTGACACTTCATGCAGTGCAACAGGCCAGTCAGCTTCCACACAGCCATATGCAGCCGATGAAATATGATGTCTTCCGACTGATTTAGACTGAGACCTCCACTGCTAAATCGAAACTGGCCATAAGCACACCGATTAGATATGAAAACTTCTCCACTCTCTCCACAACAGCCCCATCACTCATGGAGAGCTGAGGGAGTAGAATACTTTATGGCACAAAATACCCTGGTAGGTGATGAAATTTAGTGGGGCTGGTGGTAAGATCTCACCTCTTCATGGCCTGCTCTAAGTTCAACATCAATACCTCCAATTTCTCCTATAAATGGGTGGCAATTACCATAATATCTGCATAAAACATGGTTGGCCAATAGAGAGCCATCCCTTGACTGCACCTGGGCATCAATCAGCCTCCCATTGCACCTGTACCAGATGGAAATACGCACAAATATAAAGACACATACGTACACACATATGCATATACACACATACACACATGCTTACAAACACACGCATGCACACACACAAACAATGATAAAGATTCCCCATATTGTCTTAACATACTGTGGAGTCAAGTGCCATTAGTGAGCACCTTTTAAGTTTAACACAGCACATGAGAGGGTGGGTGACCAGCACCATGCCCGGCCACCTTTTCCTCCCTAGTGGCAATGTTTACACAGTGTACTCGGCACTCATTTGATTCTAAGTTGACCTAGATGAGGCCAGGACCGGTTCAAAAAGTCCTCACTGGTGTTGGCCATGAGCTGAATTCGAACTCTGCTCGCTGAGTTTGCAGCTCAGTGCACCTAACCACCGAGCCACCGCTCTCCACGCACACACACGTATACGCACGTACACAAATGTGTGTATGCCTTTCTTCTCCATTCCTCTGCCCAGTGGCGGTGTCTTGCCTCAAACCCCATCCATGCTGTTTGATCCTGATCGGTTTTTTTACCTCCGTGTGGCCCCATCCTTGGCTCACGTGCTAACATGAATATTGTGCGTGCGTGGGTCACAGAATAACAAGCTGCACTCGCTCTCGGGGGGAGCGTTTGATCAGCTGAGAGACCTGAGGGAGCTCTACCTGCAGCACAATCAGCTCAATGACCGCAGCATCGATGCCAAGACATTTGCGTACACGCACGCACTCGCTCGCACGCTCACCCGCACACTCACACGCTTGCCAAAGCGCTCACGTGCACTCGCAAACACATTCGCCCTCATTCACGTGCACTCACTCACACTCACCAACATACTCACCCACTCACACCCACCCACACATCACTCCCTGAAGCCCTACATCCACACACCGACTCATCCATCCACCTGTCACCTGTCCATCTGACCGCGACCCGTCCTCTTCCACCACCGCCCCCCACCTCTGCCAGCCAATCTCGCCGCCTCGAGTACCTGGACCTGTCGAGCAACAACCTGACGTTGGTGCCGCGCGGCCTCCCCGCTCGACTCGTCATCCTGCACCTGGAGCGGAACGCGATCACGGCGCTCGACTCACAGGGCCTGGGACGCCTGCGTGCGCTCGAGTACCTGCTCGTGCACTCGAACCGCGTGCGTGCGCACGCCGTGGGCGCCGCGGCCTTCCGCAACCTGCGCCGGCTGCACACGCTGCACCTGTACAGCAACGAGCTGAACCGCGTGCCCCGCAGTCTCCCCGCGCACATCAAGGCACGTACGCGCACACGCCCGCAAATACAGTAGTGCGTACGCACACACGCACGCACACGCACGCACACACACAAGTTATTGATCACGCATGTTATTGATAACCCGGTTCGTAATGTAAGCATGCTGACTGCTGTGCCACTGCTCGCAATACACGAACACAGCCACTCCGCTAAGCAGGCTTTCTTCCCGCTCGCTTCCCGGCCCCGGTTCGACCCCAGGTGCTGATGCTGCTTCACAACAACATTCACGAGATCCGTGCGCAGGACTTCGCCGCCACCCCTGAGTTGGCAGAGTTGAACCTGAGTTTCAACCGATTGAGCAGCAAGAAGCTGCACCCACGTGCCTTCGCACGCCTGTCCAAGCTCGCGTCGCTCGACCTCACGGGCAACCAGCTCACCCACGTGCCTGTAGGGCTGCCAGCCAGTCTGGAGGTGAGCGGGGTGTGCGGGGTGCGTGGGGCGAGCAGGGGTGTGCGGGGGCATACAGCTACATGCAGAAACAGATGCATGTACCACTTAATTACTGGTGAATCCAAGTAAATGCAAGGCCTGCATAGTTGTTGTGTTGTTGATTTAAATGGTTGGTGTCCAGGTTTACCTCATTCGGCAGGTTGCTCCTCTAATGGTGGGGATATTGGAGCAGAATTTTACGGCCGGATGCCCTTCCTCAGGCCAAAATCCTTTAGTTGGAAACCTCTCCCCAGACCTGTTCACTAAGGAAGACCCTAGCAGGAGTGTTGCAAGCTTGGTAAACCTACGACACAGCTCTGGGGTTCATTAGCAAAAGTCAACCCCTTCACCACGATAATACTCGCATGATACAGGTGGTTTCCACTGGCTTTTTGAGCTGAGCCAGAGCCAAAGCCATAAATACACCAGATACATAAGAAAAGCTGAATCAAACTCGGACGCTAAGCAGATCCGGGGAAAAGGACCAAGAAGGCGTTCACGCGATACGGTGACGCACTGCGTCACCGTATTACGTGAACGCCACTCAACATGTTCGTCCGTACGACGTCGGTGGCACGGTTCAGCTTCTACAGTATAAAATGAACTTGACACCCCCAGAGTCGAGCTGGGCTGGCTCACCTAAGGTCGCCACCTGTCCTGGTTTTATCAGGATTGTCTTCTTCTTTCAAGAGGCTCCTGTCCTCAGAAATCTGTGCATTTTCACAGAACAAGTCATTATTCCGTGTGTGGGTGTTTTCCAGTTAGGGTATAGCCCTCTCTCGCTTATTCTGTTTACCCCCACAATATCTCCGTTTTTTTGTGCCTCTGAGGTGGCATCTTGAGGCTCATTGGAGGAGCCATGGACAGCCCTGGACCGCACCACCCAGCCTTACCACTGGCCCAGTCACACGGCCCCAGTGTGCCGGCGAGACTCAGCCACACACAGCACCGCCTCACCAACCCCGGCGCCGCCCCCTGCCACCCCCTCCAGGTTCTGCGGATTCAGCAGAACCGCGTGACCGTGCTCGGGAATGGGGCGCTGGCAGGGCTGCCCGCACTGCGAGAGCTTCGACTCAGCGACAACGCCCTGGCGAGCAACAGCATCGCACCCAACACATGGGCGCAGCTTCCCAGCCTCGCGGTGCGAACACACACAACAATACCTATGAAGGCCAGCATGGCACACGAGGGGGTACGTGGCCAGTACTTCACCCAGCCGCCTTTGTCTCTCCAGTGGTGATGCTTACACACCATACCACCTACTCGAGTTGACCTGGTGGAGACCCAGGAGCAGTTCAGACAATCGTTACTGATGTTGTCCGTGAGTGAAAATTGAACTCAGATTGGTGGGCTGGTAGCACGGACTGCTGACTGTTACACTACTACAAAGACAAAGATCCCCCATGTAGCCTCAACAGACTGTAGGGTCAAGCGCCATTAGCGACCACCTATGAAGGTCAGCATGGCACAAGAGGAGATAGGTGATCAGCACCATGCTCGGCCGCCTTTGTCTTTCAAGTGGCAATATTTATATATTCCACGAGGTACTCACTTGGGGCTTAGTCGACCTAGGGGAGGCCCAGGATCGGTTTAGAAAATCGTGACTGGTGTCGTGGTGTCGTGGAGCGCGCCGAGTCCGATCTCTAACGCAGACCCCTCGTTGTCGCGCCCACCGATCCCGCGGGACATGCTGGCGCCTCTCCTCACCATCGGTGCCACGGACAGGAAGCGTCTTTCTGAAACTCAAGAGCAACTCAACAAAACGCCACGCTCTGCGCACCAACAATACTCTCTCCAGCGCTTCTCCGCACATCAGCACCGAACCGTGTGCTCCCGCCTGAACAACTCGTTCTCGCTTCAGCTCCTTACATGATTTCGACCTTTTCAGTACTGCGACTTCCAATGACTGACTCCAACTCTCTGTGCGTCTCCCTTATTATGTCCCCTCAGCCCAGACCCTTTCCAGATCTTTCCATACTACATCACCTCAACCCCGTGCTGCTGCTGGCTTACTCTCGTTTCCCGAACCTCGACCGTTTCATCACCCAATTTGTTTACAAACTCAATGACCACGGCTACCGGCCAGGAGCAGCTCCATGACCCACCACCAATCACACTCGACCCACGCTTGGCCCAATCACAATGCGGCTCTCTCTCTCGGCTCAAACCCTGGGCGTGTCAGGGTGCACTCAGCCTGGCACCGTGCGGAGCTTGGCACTACAGTACCAACCTGGCGACCCGGCATACATACGAACTTTCCCCAAAAGTCCGTTATGGCGACACGAGGGATCTCTGTCATTATTGTTCTACTCTGATGTTGTTGTGGTTGACACGTCGTTCTCTCCACAGTTCTGTACAGTGCTTTGTGACTCTTGGGTGAAAAACGCTCGAGAAGTGCAAATATTATTATATTATTATTATAGACACTGGACCTGTCCAGCAACGCCTTGACCGTGGTGCCCTCGTCTCTGCCCACATCACTCGAGTACCTCTACCTCCAGAACAACCGCATCAACAGCATCCCCGAGGGGGCCTTCAGCACCACTCCCAATATCAAGGGGATCTTCCTACGGTACCTGTGCCCACGCACATGGCACACGCGACATGCTGTTGGCACGCACCAATCGATGTTCCAGTCAGTGGCATCTAAGGCCTTGTCCACACATTTGTTTATGTTTGCACAGCAGGATGGCACAGTGGTAACATCTGTGCCTCACTTATATAAGGTCCTGCCCAAGGCAGTTTAATTCCTGCTTTAGGACACCTTTCTGAATGGAGTTTACATGTTCTTCACCTGTTCTGCGTGAGTTTTTCTCACGGTTCTCTGTTTTCTTTACACAGCTATAAAAACATTAAATTGGCCGATTCCAGCATAATATATCGGATATATAGGCCACTGTGCCTGGCAAATGTTGGCATTGGCCAATCCTACGGCTACCTTACACCTCCCCGCTTCTCTGGTTTCCTCGTGCCTCTGAGTCGTTTTCTGTTGCGAAATATATATATTTTTATGATGATATTGATAGTGGCAATTACACGAGCGGAGACAAAGTTAGAGGCCCTCACGAACTACAGCACGTGCTTATGGCACTGCTTGTTCGTCTTGCTGCACTGCTGTCCTGCCACAAGAAGCGCTCCTCCGGCCGTGTGGCGTTGGCGCCGCCTCGTGGTGGAGCCGTCTCGGAGTTCAGTGTCAACTCGCACGAACGTTACTCCTGTATATGTACATGTGCCCCCACTGCTTTGCATGCATCCACCACATGCATTTAGTATCAGTACCAGCTGAATCCTGTGCAAGGATGCGGGGGGCTGGAGCCTATCCCGGTAGTACTGCCATACACACAATAAAATCCATTGGCCACTAAGTGGTACTGACAGCACCACTGCACTTATGTCAAGCAAACGGTACTTTGAGGCCATGTGAAGTGATGACGGCTTGCTTGCAGGTCAGGGCACAGACGCAAATATTATTGCCTGACTGAAGTGACTGGCACATGCACAATTGTGCACACAGACTGTGCAGAGGTACTCACACTTGCGTCCCAACGCCTGTGGTCTCCGTGCAGCTACAATCGCCTACCTGCACAAGTCAAGGACATGTTCATGGGCCTGGAGGAGTTGCAGGTGCTCGATCTGACCGGCAACTTCGATGGAACTCCGGAGCCTGGCGTCGACGATGCCGAAGGTGGTGACGGCGATGAAGAGGGGATGGCCGACCTGGGGGAGGAGCTGCCTCGGAGAGGACGGGCAGTAGAGGGAGAGGTGAGAACCTCGTACCACAGACACACTCCTGCAACGATGAGGCTCGCACTGATAACTGAGACAGACTGCTGGGGCATTTTCTATTGGATAATACGAAAGCTGGTACAGTGCATGAGGTGGTGTAGCCAGAACCACGCCGAGTTGCTTTGACCACCGTAGTGCTACTGTTGATATACTGCACACATATGCTTTTAAGGCTGAATACATCCAAGGCTGAATACATCTCAGGCCCAATTTGGATATCACGCACCACTGATGTTAACTGTGGATGGGAATTGAACTGCAGTCTTCTCGACCATCCATTGGCTCCTTCATCCACTCATTCACCCTCACCTCTCTTAATGAATACCAGGCGGATCAGGGCGGCACGGTGGCCCAGTGGGTAGCGCTGTCGCCTCACAGCAAGAAGGTCCCGGGTTCGAATCTCGGCTCGGGTGCCTTTCTGCGTGGAGTTTGCATGTTCTCGCTGTGTCCGCGTGGGTTTTCGCCGGGCACTCCGTTTTCCTCCCACAGTCCAAAAAACATGCTGCTGCATAGGTTAATTGGCTTGCAGACTAAATTGCCCTCAGTGCCCGGTGATGGACTGACGTCCCATCGTGGGTATATCCCTGCCTTGCGCCCTGTGTCTGCCGGCATAGGCTCGGGTTCACCGTGACCCTGTACAGGATTAAGTGGTTCTGACAATGAGATGAGATGGGAGACCAGGCGGAGCAGTGGATTTAGTTTTTTACAGACAAAACCAAAGCCTACTGCATCTTTACCTAGTCCCAATGTCCACCCACTACCTCAGCAATTTTTCCCTGTCCTACTCTGATGTTAAAACTCCTGGAATTTTCCGAGTTAACAGAATCTGTTTCTTCTATGGTTAGCAGATCTCGGCCTACAAACAGCTCCTTGGACCGCTTCCCATCCAATTGCATTTGGGAAAACTTCAAATCCCTTATCACCTTCGTTACGAATCTCAACAACTCACTTCACGCCTACATCATTGCCCCACAATTCATATGTGCTGAAGTTACCCCTCTGCTCAAAAAAACCCGGTCTCGATTACAACATCCCTGATTATTATAAGCCAATTTCCAATGTACTATTCCTCTTTAAGGTCCTTGAGCATGCAGTGCCCATGCAACTCTAGAAACTCATCTTCAAACAACGATCTCCTCAATCTCTTCCAATCTGCGTCCAGATCTGGACATAGCACTGAAACTGTTATTGTCACAATATATAATGACCTACTTGTCCCTGCTGCTGAAGGCTTGTCAAGTATTCTTGTCCTCCTGAACCTGAGCGCAGCCTTTTCTACCATTGACCACCCCACCTTACTGGAGTGATTGGAGGGTATAAGGGTCTCTGGCTGTGCCCTGCACTGGATGAGCTCATACCTCTCCAACCGGAAGCAGTTCATCAGCCTCAGAGGACAAAACGCAGAGATCCTTCCTGTTTTATCTGGAATTCCTCAAGGTTCAGTCCTCAGCTCATTCCTCTTCAGTATCTACATAAAAGCATTTGACCATATCCTGCACAGCCTCAATCTCAGCTACCATTGCTATGCCGATGACATCCAAATCTATATTCACGCAAAGCCATCCAACAATGCGCCTGGTCTTTACATGTCATCGTCACTGTCAACTATGAAGGCTTGGCTAAGTTCATATTTCTTAAAACTAAATGGCAACAAAAAATAAGCTTTAATTGTTGGAACCCTGCACGAATTGTCCAAGGCTGATCCCATCCATTTAATGCTCGACGGACGTTGCTAAGGCAGTCCAGAGTCTCGGAATTATTCTTGATTGATCACTCACATTCCAGACAGACATCAACAAGGTGACAAAGGTTGCCTATTTCCATCTCACAAATATCGTCAGGCTGCGCAACATCCTCTCACCCTCTGACGCTGAGAAGCGAATCCACTTCTTCATCTCTTCACGACTCAAATATTGCAGTGCACTACTTCGTGGCATCCCTGCCTACCTCATCAATCGCCTCCATCATGCAGAGAATGCGGCTGCTAAAGTCCTCACCTGCGCTCGTATCCACAATCACATAGCCCCAGTGCTGGCGTCTCTCCACTGGCTCCCAGTTAAAATACAGGATTGAATTCAAGACCCTCCTCACCTATAAGGTTCTCACTAGCGCTGCTCCAACATACATCCGCGACCTACTTCAGGTACACTCCTCAACATGAAAATTTCGATCCTCTAATATGGGCTTGCTGCATGTGCTCATATCGCACCTCCGTTCGATGGGTGACAAGAGCCTTCTCGCGCTCTGCTCCCACACTCTGGAATGCTCTTCCATTGGAAATTCGGTCAGCAGAGTCCCTGGGAATCTTTAAATTTCGTCTCACTTGTTCCATAAGGCCTTGAATTCCTCTGGCGAGGACTATTGCTACTGCTCACTGCTGGTGCTTGGATGATGGCACTCTGTTGACCTGTGCCTACTCAGGAACATGTCCTTCCTTCATTTTATTAACAATTATTGTATTTGTTATTTGACATCCTTCATTGATTTATAGTCATTATTTAACTTTAAATTGATCTACTCTGATGTTGACATGCCGTTCTCTCCACAGCTATGTGCAGCGCTTTGTGACCCTCGGGGGAAATGCGCTCGAGAAACGCAAATAATAATATAATGCATATTATAAATAATATAGGTTTGCAGTGCAGCATGATATCCGCAGTACTGTCTATCGATCTGCGTAAATGCTCACAAATGCAGAGAGCAATAAGAGATCTTCACTCACCAGTCGCAAGATTAAATCAATTACTGGGTTGATCCTCATCCAAACATCACGAGACTATGCAAGAATTAAAATGACCTCCACTTTATGGGCAGTAATCCGCGATCATTCTCGTCACTCGCCCCATCATCAGGTCCATGCCATTGCAGCCCACTGCGGAATGGAGAACATATGCACATTCGACGTTTACAGACATGTTTAAAGCCGAAAGTACCCAGTGAGCCTGCAAGCTCTAGACGCAGGATCCCTGTGACACAACAAAGGTGCGATCTGACCAACGCAACGATGGGAAAATAAACATACAGCAATACGGTAGACGTTATTATGCACCAAGGTAAGTGCACTTGTGCAGTTTGTCAAGAGAAGGGCGTTTGGCCGTTGGAGACTAATGACAATGGCAGTCAAATGAGAGCGCTTGACAGGGCACCCAGCGCAGATGGAGGAATACAACCCGTTAGAGTGTAGGTGCTGGATGGATTGTTGGTGAACGGCACAGTGATTAGCGCACTGCACTACAAACCTACCGACACAAGTTCAATTCTTGCTTGCGATCAATAAGTGGAGAAAAAATATTTGAAACCATCGCAAGCCTCATCTCGACCGGTAGCTGGTTGCGGTGTGAAAACATCACCACTCGGGTGACAAATGTGGCAGAGCGTCGTACTGGCGATCCAACCCTTTCGTGTTCCATGCTGGCCTTCATAGAGGTTCGCTAACACTTGTCCCAACACCCTGTTAAGGCTTTACGGGGGTCTTTGTTTATATCACAGAACATCACCGAGATGGCAATTGTTTGGGGAGGTGTTTTTTTCTTCCAGCAGCATAGTGGCATGGCGGGTACAGAAGGCTCTGGGCTCAATTCTCCGTGAAATTGTATATCCGTGTATAGTTTTCACATTCGCCCCGTTCACGTGGGGTTTCTCCGACCGCTTGCCACGCTATTCGGCCAATAACATCTTAATACGTAACGGGCATTTTCTGGTAAATGTTGGTGCCAGCTTACCACTTGGCTACCTTTCGCCTCTCCAACCTCTGCATTTATTTGCGTCTGAGAGTCGTTCCCTCAATGACAGCGAATACTGCACGCAGTGGTAGATTATTTTTTATCATGACTACCGAGTGTGATGTGTCCTTGTATGTTCATGTCTATGCGCGAGCCCAAAGCAGGAAGAAGCATACGCTGGCCACAGAAGACTTGATGCCCAAGATTTTCTGTAAACGCCTTTCACTATTCTTTAAAAAAAACACATAACCTCTACAAAGCTCTCCTCGTCTTGCCCCAGAGTTATAAATTAAAATATATATTAAAAAGTTATATATACGTATTATAGCACTCGCCTGAATAGTCACGAGTACGCACATGTTGGTCTATTACCTCATGTAGGCCACGTACGAGATGTCGCTTTTGCAATATGGGAATGTTCACAGCCGCTTGTAATCAGATTTGATTTCCAAGCTGGGCTGCACGTTGAGCATTGTATCACTCAATGTTTTGCCACGTACTACTGTTGGTATCTCGTAGTTCTTACCAGAGATGTGTAACGTTGTCACCCGTACCACCAATGGGAACACATTTGCGCCGTGATTCTTCCACAAATCATGGATTATTTGTGAATATGGTTAGGGATTTACCTTACTGGAGCAGGGTACTGATGGTTAGCTCACGTTTACTGGTGGCAGAGACCTCATTCCATATTGAGGCTTGTTTTCATCATCTGTCCAATGATGGAAATTCTACTTTACCTTTTGGTCAAGCAACACTTTTATATTTTGCTAAAAGTTGTACAATCGTGGTTCCTTAAAACATTTAGGATCACCATTTTGGTGAGGGAGAACCCTTGGTTTAGGACCATGCTAAACTATGGAGTCTGCAAGCCAAGTCACTAAGTAAAAGAAGCTCTTGTATGATAAAATCAAGAGCCCTAAATTAGCATTTACACCATGATGAATAAGTGACATGGAAACGACTCATGGCAGTGCAGTCAAAATTTGCATATGTGGAGACTTGTGTGCACATTACACTCATAAAATGCGGACACTAAGCAGAGCACGCATTTTTTTTTTAAAGTTGGCAGTGAGAAATGCCCCTGTAAAATCTGAGTCAGATATGTGACCTGTCCTGTCACTAAGGTTTTCCTATTTCCACGTGGTGTCAGTTCACACAGTGCACACTTACGCGGACACATCCACAGCACCTGAAACAAGCATGGGAGTGATGTCATTACTATTTAATGGTAAACACCAGCTGTACATGAGACCATGCTCAGTCTTTAACTGTATATGCTTCAGTCCAGTCTCCATTATGGTAAACCCTTGGGAAGTAGATTTTCAAATTTCAAAGAAGTACAATCTTAAATGTTTAACGTTTTTATCATGACCAAGTGTAAACACGCTGAATAATGCACATATTTAATTAAATAACATGTTCTATACAAGATGTACAAATTTAAGGTTTTAACCCAGCACCTTAGAAATGTTGGTGCCATATTCAACATGGCCCCTATGAGCCTGTTTTCACCGCTGCCATCCAGTGGCATCCTTGGGTTGGAACAAGCCCTGGAGCAAGGAATTAATTGGAACCCCCTGACCATTTTTCCAACCAATTTCATAACCAAGTTCCTTTCTAGTCCATCGGCTCCAGAGCAAACATACAACCTACTCACTCAATAGCTTAACCCACTGCTGTCATCTCTATCCACGTGTAACCTTTTAGTTCGAGCTTTCATGACTTTTCAGATGTCTCCACGTTTTTTCCCTATTCACCCGTGTTCCCATGTGTCCAGTTGTCTGTATCAGTCCTAGTGCCACCTGTGGTTTTCTGTGCCATGCCCCTATGTTATGTGTTTCAGTAGGCCGCTGCTCAGAATCCATCTCACAATCGACCCACATTTCATGTCCCTGTGGTCGAGTGTCCCCCTTGACCTATATCGCCGCATATCTGCGTATTCCCGTGTTTCGAAGATCTATGGAGCTGGTGCCTCTCACTGTCTCAGTGTACTCGTGTAACCTTGCATCCAGTCCCATTCTTCATGTGTTGTTATGTCTACATGTCCCCACGTATCTGCGTCTTCACGTTTCGATAAGCTGGGGTCCTGTCACAGTGAGTCATTTCTCCTTGTGTCGGTCTCAAGTGAGCCATATAGAAGAGACATGACATGTAATGCCATGTTATGTCTCAGTGAGGCGTGGGGCGGTGTCCATCCACGTAAAAGTTCCGAGTGACTCGAGGCAAGGTGAGCTTTATAGACTCCAGGTCCCGGCAGAGGAGGATCTGGCAGCTTAGCCTTGACGTCTCCCGCAGACCCGGGGCCATGTCCAGCAGATCTTCCTCGCTGCAGTCACCGGACACCACTTCGGGCGTTAGTGTGCACCTTATAATATGCAAGCAACAATCCATCAATTAGTCAATTTATTGTTGTCGGTTTTCACAGCTTGATACATGAGAATTGCTCTCATGGGCTGCACTTTGTGGATATCCGTGTCGAGCATTCCTCCTTTCTCCTTTGCGATGCTTCGCCTCGGAAAAATAGGCACTGCTTGATACGGCTATTCTGAAAAAAACAGCTCAACAGTAATTCTCAATTTGCTGAGTATTCCTCAGTGATGGTTGTTCGTCAAAGCAAATGAGGCCAGTTGTTTCTAAAAGCTCTGCCAAGCTAAGTCTCCTTGGATCCACAAACAGCAAGTTTGATCAGAGGAGATTATGGCTGCCTATCACCTTGTGACTGGAACATGCTTATAAGAGTTACTGTAACATGTTCATGTTCTTGGAATTTACTGCGCAGGGATTATAAGCTCTGCGCAGTAAATGCTGAGAACATGAACATGTTACAGTAACTCTTATAAGCTCAGGCGGCACGGTGACCCAGTGGTTAGCGCTGACGCCTCACAGCAAGAAGGTCCCGGGTTCGAATCTCTCGGCTCGGGTGCCTTTCTGTGTGGAGTTTGCATGCTCTCCCCGTGTCCGCGTGGGTTTTCGCCGGGTACTCCGGTTTCCTCCCACAGTCCAAAAATATGCTGCATAGGTTAATTGGCTTGCAGACTAAATTGCCCGCAGTGCTCGGTGATGGACTAGCGTCCCATCGTGGGTCTATCCCTGCCTTGCGCCGTGTCTGCCGGGATAGTCTCTGGCTCACCGCGAGCCTGTACAGGACGAAGTGGTTTCTGACAATGAGATCAGATTATTAGCTCATCACACAAAGCCAGAGCAATCATTAACGACTGTGTTTTTGGGTGTGAATGCTTTGGCTGGGTAGATTCTGGCAGGGCAGTCAACTGGCCGATTTGTTCTCATAACGATATCACCAACACTAACTCCACACAGAGTACGGTGCCACAAAGTAGGGGTTCATTTGCATAGATTTTGCTCAAAAATCACATACACTCTAGATCAGTCATTAGTTATAAATGTTGTAATATGTTCAAGAAATCTCGGCAGCTACTACAGACTATTCAATTACCACAATGATAATAAGAGATAATAATTTTAAACCCTTTGTCAATTGACTGTTGAAGGGTCACCCATGCCGAGTTGATAAATGGTGACAGTTTCAAAATACGACACCACACTGCTCTACTATACGCGTTGATGATGAGCAGGGCTCAGTTCGGATATCACTAACCCATGATGTCAGAGAAGGCTGGAAATCTAACACAGATTGTAACATTCACAGCGTGATACATAAACCACCATGGTTTATTGGTAATGACACTGCTATCGATAAATCACAACTTTTAAGTGGTACAATTTGTCATACCCTAAGATAGTAGTAGTATAGGCTCAGAATGTCATTAGTAATACGTTTATATTCAGCTATAGAACTGGGCTCGGTCAAACAAAAGCGTGACTACACAATGGGTACTGTGCAATCACCGCTATTACTGTACTGATAAACCAAACACGCAATCCTGGTGCCAAATGCCAAGCAAGACAAGTGACCATGGTACCCGGCCTCCGCAAGCTGTCTTGGGTGCAGGTATTGTGGCGTGGGACATCATTGCTCACGTTTCCGTAGGGCTGGGAAGTGTGTCGTAGAATTTTTCATCTACATAAACGTGACACGTACAGCATGCTAGGGATGCTTCACAGGCCCCTGAAACAACCACATGCAGACATACAACATGTAGTATGGTATTATACAAAGATCCCACATGGAGCTTTCACAGGCTGGAGAGGCAGGTGTTATCAAGCACCTTTGAAGGGTAATTCACTGCAACAAGTACCCATTAAAGGTTACAACAGGAGATGTTTATATACCACTTGCCATCGATGTTACCCCATGTCTAGTATTGAAACCCAGGTTACTGAGATCACAGGGCAATCAGTGAAGCACCTGCACCACCACTCTCCCCACTCTCAGTGTACCATGTACATGTACTATTTAACACACACAAAATCCCACACCTCTGTCGTGTGTGTGTTGTAGCATCACACATAACACGACCCTACTGTGTCTGGGTCCCGCGTGCTCACTCATCTCATCTCATTGTCAGAAACCGCTTAGTCCTGTATAGGGTCGCGGTGAGCCGGAGCCTGTCACGGCAGACAGAGGGTGTATGGCAGGGATATACTCACGATGGGACGCCAGTCCATCAACGGGCACTGTGGGCAGTTTAGTCTGCAAGCCAATTAACCTATGCAGCACCATGTTTTTTGGACTGTAAGAGGAAACCGGAGTGCCCGGCGAAAACCCATGCGGACACAGGGAGAGCATGCAAACTCTACACAGAAAGGCACCCAAGCCGAGAGATTCGAACCCGGGACCGTCTTGCTATGAGGCGATAGCGCTACCCACTGGGCCACCGTGCCGCCCCGCGGACATGTTGTCATATTGCGCAAACACCCGCACACTCCGTCTCTATCGGTCTGTGTGTGAGTTGTAGTTTCGCACCCTCAATGCTGATACCATGCCTCTGGGCCAGGTACATGACATTGTCGCCCACTTTCCCAGCCACGCGTGTCACCTGCCCACTGCTTGACACGAACTCAACATGCACACTGCACACACACACACACATGCACAGTGACATCAGCAACTGCAGCCACCAGATGCCAATACGTGGTAGGCATCACTGCTTTGCATGTGCCAGGCTAGGTGCATTATAAGAGAGGATAATGGCATGTTCAGTATAGAGCAGACACCACCAAAATCCCATGCTGATGAATGGCAGTTGTTATCATTGTGAATGTATGTACAGAATATATTTGTGTAACTTTGTGCATTTAAAAGCCAAATATTTTACAAATGCTCATATTTGTCCAATTTGTATAAAGCATATATCATGGTTACCGTACCAAACATTGGGCACATCGGCAATGTAATGTATTGACATTCATAAAAAATGTGAATTTGAACCGTTATGTTTTGCTCCGGATCAGTTTGCTGTTTCAATTTCTCCCAACTACAAAACAACCAAATATTACTTTCACGATGGTGTTAAGATCTTAACAGATACGGTAAAACCTATTGTAATCTTATATTTGTATACTGGCAAAAAAGTACCCATAGCGTTAACTGTACTACAGTTGAACACCAACGTACACACGTGACTACCAATACATTCAGTAAGAGACGAAGCGATAGTCTCTTGACATATTAATAGTTCATTTGTCTGGCGCATAATTTAAGCATGGGTTCGGGTACCTGGGGCTAGACTTTGCATGCTGATGCCTATCCAAGCTTCATACTGACTCAACCTTACTTTGTTCCGATTGGGTCAGTTGGCTTTTCTCTCCAAGGATATTCAATATAGCTACGTCAGAGACACGTGTCATGGACAATGAACGAGCACCACTGACATCCTTAGTTGAAGCACTTCGCCTGTATCTTTTTTCTGGACACAACAACAACAGGGCGGTGCGGTGGCGCAGTGGTTAGCGCTGACGCCTCACAGCAAGAAGGTCCCGGGTTCGAGTCTCTCGGCTCCGGTGCCTTTCTTTGTGGAGTTTGCATGCTCTCCCCGTGTCCGCGTGGGTTTTCGCCGGGTACTCCGGTTTCCTCCCACAGTCCAAAAGCATGCTCCTGGATAGGTTGATTGGCTCGCAGACTAAAATTGTCCCGCAATGCCCGGCGATGGACCGGCGTCCCGTCGTCGGGTGTATTCCTGCCTTACGCCCTATGTTTCCGGGATAGGCTCCGGCTTCACCGTGACCCTATATAGGATTAAGCGGTTTCAGATAATGAGATGAGACAACAACAACAACCGCCGTTTGCCACTAAGTCGCAATGACGTCAGCACGGCACCTGTGCCAGGCCCTATGCACCTTTAAGCCACGTGAAGCATCAAAGGCTTGCTGACAGAAGGTCACGGGACAGACCCAGGTGTTATAGGTTACCTGACTTGAGATGACTGGAAGATGCACCACCTATGCTCCCTACTGTGCCAACTTGCTGTGTTTTAGCTGCCTGACCCTCTGCTCGTTGTTGTGAGCGTCGCTCCTCCGCCCTCTGTTGCTGTTGCAGGGCGAATGCCTCCAACTGCCCTGTAGCGTCCTACACGATCCTCCTCCACAGAGGTCGATCTTAACACCGCTGGTACCAGTCTTCAGCAAGTCCACTCAGCTCCAGGTCCTCCTGTGCCACATCAGTCCATCTCTTCTCCAGCCCATGCCGTGCCCGTTTAGCCCCCTATAGCTGGCCAAACAGCAACTGCTTGGGCATGCGGTGGCTGGGCATGCGGGCTACATGACCCAGCCACCGCAGCCTCGCCTGCCGGAGAAGCTCACCAAAGGAACTTTGTCCAGATCTCTCTGGAATGTGAGCTCCTCACACAATCTAACCTGGTTAAACCCAGGATGGATCGTAGGCAGGTCAGCCGGACAGTTTCAAGACGGCATAGATGTTCCGCCAGGGGGGTCCACGTTTCCTAAGAATAGAGAAGAGAGGGCATGACCGCAGCTGAGAAGACCCGAAACTTCGTGTGGAGCGACAGGCCAGGCAGCATCCACACAGTGTTACGCAGCCGATGAAACGATAATGCTGCCCCACTGATTCGGAGCGAGACCTCCGGTGTCAAACTGAAACCGGCCATAAGCACACTTCCTAGGAGTGGAAACTTGTCCACTGTCTCCACAACTGCCCCATTACTCATGGAGAGCTGAGGAGGTGGAGTATTCAGTGACACTAAGCATCCAGACAGGTGCTTTGTTTTGGTGGGACTGATAGTAAGACCCCCACCTCGTTGTGGCTTTCTCTAGGTTCAACAGCAGAGTCCCCAACTCCTCAGAATGAGCAGCGATCACCATATCATCGGCATAGAGAATATAGTTGGTCAATAGGGAGCCATCCCATGACCGCCCCCGGGACGATCAGCTGCCCATTGTACCTGTACCAGATGGAAATTCCACTGGAACATCCATGGAAGGACTCTCGAACTACGTGGTCAAAAGAGATGTTAAATAATGTAGGCCCCAGAGGGCATCCCTGCCGTACCCCAAGGTGAACAGGGAATGGCTCTGATTCCGACCATGTAGCTTTACTTGGGCTTGCCAACCCTCATGAAGGTCCTTAATGATGGTGAGCAGGGTGTCAGGGATCCCGAAAGTATGAAGAATCCACAGCCCTAGCCTACTGATGGTATCGTAGGCCTTGAGCATGTCAACAAAGCAGAGATGCAGGTTCTATTGGAATTCCTTACATCGCTGCTGTAGCAACCGGACAGAGAATATGGCACCTGTGCAAAACCGCCCCGGCCTGAAAAAACATCATTGGGGTTCTGCGAGCCTCTCCTCAGCGTGCTTAGCAAAGCGATGTTGAATGATCCTTGCCAGGACCTTTCCCGGCACATTCACAATCGATATGCGCCTGTAGTTGTTACAATTGGTGCGGTCCCCCTTCTTAAAGCGGGGGACCACTAGGACATCCTTCCATTCCTGCAGAACTCGTCCTGTGCTCCACACTGTTTCAATGAGGTCATATTGGGCAGTTTGCAGTCAAACACCACCTACCTTCAGCATAGCACTTGGGAGATCTCTGCCCGGTGCTTTTCCTCCTTTACAGATGGCGCTTCCACTAGTCACTCACAGGGAGTGGCTGCTTCTTCCATTATCTGAGACACCGCAACTGTAAGGTCTTAGGGGAGGGGACCCCCCCATCAGATAAGACTGTGATACAACAGTCTTATCTGACTTTACAGAAATGCTCTGCAAATTTGCAAACTTGTTCCTGGGGGTCAGAGATCACATGACCATTTGCCCCTTTAAGAAGGGTAATTGGTGCAGCGTTGCAAGTCAATCTTTTGATGGAATTAAAGAGTGATTTTTGATCATGGGCTACCGAGGCAGACTCCATCTCTTCAGCAGCCTGCGACCACCACTCATCCTTTTAACGCCACATGACTCTCCAAACCTCTTCGCAAAGGCTGCGGTAAACCTCCTTGTTTTCGGGGGTAGGATGTTGCAGGCGGTGGGAGTGGGCCTGCCATTTTCTCTCGGCTAGCTTGAGCACCTCCTCTGTCAATCAGGGTTTCTGGGGAGATCTGGACCGTGTACCCTGTGCAGCCATTCCAGCTGCACGAACCACAGCCCTAAGCCTCGCCAATTTCCCCTCGGCATTGGGAGGAGAGGGGACGATGTCAGCCCCAGCTGCAAACGATGATGAAACCAGGCCACTATGGGTTTGAATGGGGTCCTTGGTGGACGCCCACCACTGCCGTGGAAGAATTGCAGGTGGATCTTAGAGATGACAAGACGATGGGCAGAGGTCAGATCAGCTCCTCTGTAGGTCCTCGTGTCAAGGACATGGGCCCACATCCACTGCTCCGCCAATATGTAGTCCAGCAGATGGTCTTGCTTGGACCTGGCATGCACCCCAGATGTGTGGATGCGTCGATGACAGAACAGCACGTTGGTTATTACGAGCCCATGGGCTGCACAGCAGTCTAGCAGTCTCCTACTATTGTTGTTAAGCTGATCTGGCCCATGCCTTCCAATCACTCCAGCCCAGGTGTCTGCATCAGAACCCACTCGAGCATTAGAGTAACCTAGCAGGATGGCTCTATCCCAAGGGACCACACATCACCACCACGATTCCACACCCCCTTCATTCTTTTAGCAAGAAGAACAGCCACTCCCTGTTGCTTGACAGTTTCTTGTTCCGAAAGCAAAACTGTCCACCCCTCCTGCTGATTGGAGCCAAAACCAGTCCACCAGACCTCCTGTATCCCACAGAGGTTCATGCGGTACCGGTCCAGCTCCCGACAGAGGAGTGGCAACCTCTCCTCCGCAATGGGCATTCGAACATCCACATCACCACACGCAGGGCTTTTTATTATTTCTGGAGGAACCCCGAGGGTGGGAACTCTGTCTCCTGCCTCCCCCAAATGAGGTTTGGCCACGAGACGTCATGTCATAAGTGCCTGTCCCCCTGGGTCCTCTGGCACAAACTTCAGTTTTTATGTTTACGTGGTTTAGTGGTGATTATATTGAAGGTGGGGGAGTTACCGGCCCCCCACGCCCGTCCAAAGCCCCCTTGGCCGCTGTGGAAGCTGTGAGAGCAGCAACCACAGCGTTACCAACTGGCCCCACAAGGAGGAGCGGGGTTATTTTGCCCGGCGGTCGACATACACACAAAGACCTCACTGCTTACATGTCAAGTGGTGACTCGGGGTCTTTCCATTCATACTCTCCGCCATTGTGTCCTGAGATGGAAGCAGAAATGACAATATATTTATTGTGCATCCAGACCAGATGAAAGCCAAGAGGTTATCATGGGCAGTACGTTGATACCGCTGTACCTTTTAGGTTCCATTATTGAAAATGCGAGGGGTAATATCACATTCGAGGTCACAAAGCACCGCACACAACTGCGAAGAGAACAGCACATCAATAAAGAGATATAACGTTTTTTTGGGAGAATTGTTTTTTTTACAAATCCGAGCTGTGGAAAGAAAGGTATGTCAACAGCATGACAGTTCAACTGAAAATCAAATAGTAGCAATAAATTATAGAAGGACAAACAACTATTTCTGCAACAAACAAGGAAGGAATAAATATTCCCGAGCAGGCGAAGGTCGGAAGAGAGCCATCATCCCGGCACGACAACACTGAGCTGCGTCAACAGCTGATCGAATCTCCAATGGAAGGGCATTCCAGAGTCTGGGAGCAGCGCGCGAGAAGGCTCTGTCATCCATCGAATGGAAATGCGACCTGAGCACATGCAGCAAGCCCGTATTGGAGGATCGAAGTTGTGTTCAGGAGAGTGCCTAAAGTAGGTCACGGATATATGTCGGAGCAGCGCCAGTGTGAGCCTTGTAGGTGAGAAGGAGGATCTTGAATTCAATCCAATATTTAACAGGTAACCAGTGGAGAGACATCAGTATGAGGGATATGTAATCGAAGATGGGTGTGCGAGTGAGGACTCTAGCAGCCACATTCTGCACACGTTGGAGACGATTGATTAGGTAAGCAGGGGTGCCAGGGAGCAGTGCATTGCAGTAATCGATTCGTGATGAGATGAAGATGTGTAATGTAATGATGTAGGTTTTGACGGCTCGATGCATGATAATTGCTTCGAAAAGCTTCGTTAGAGGCATCCTCAGCGCCTGAGGGTGACTCAAACGTGTGAGGCGAAATGTCGTGATGAAGGGAGAGGAAGTGATAAGACGCAGCTGTCCCGAGAGAGCAGCTTTTCTAAAAATCATCAAGATGTGTATTAGCTTCTCAGCATCAGCGGGTGACAAGATGTTGCACAATTTGGCTATATTTCTGAGATGGAAATAAGTTACCTTCATCACCTTGTTGATGTGTGTCTCGAAGGTGATTGAGGAATCAAGAGTGACACCTAGACTCTGCACTGACTTAGCAACTTCAAGGGTCTGGTCGCCAAGCATAAATTGGATAGGTTAGGCCTTGGACAATTGGTGTGGGGTTCCGACAAGAAACATTTCTGTTTTGTTGCCATTTAGTTTTAGAAAATTTGAATTGAGCCAGGCCTTCACAGTTGAGAGTGAGGATAACATGCAAAGACCAGACACATTGATGGATGACTTTGTGTGGATATGGATTTGGATGTCATGGGCATAGCAATTGTAGCTGAGATTGAGGCTGTGCTGGATATGGCCAAGAAGTTGTATGTATATGTTGAAGAGGATTGGGCCGAGAACTGAACCCTGATGAACTCCACACAAAACAGGATGGATATCTAAGTTTTGTCCTCCGAGGCTGATAAACTGCTTCCAGTAGAACAAGTAGGAGCTCAACCAATGCAGGACATTGCCAGACACCCCTATATCCTCCAGTTGCTCAAGTAAGATTGGATGGTCAACGGTATCAAAGACAGCGCTCAGGTCCAGGAGGAAAAGAACACTTGGCAAACCTTCATCAGCAGCGATGAGTAGGTCATCAACTACTTTTACCAGAGCAGTTTCAGTACTGTGGCCGAATCTGAACACAGATCTTAAGGGATCAAGGATGTCATTGTTAAGAACGTGTTTCTGGAGATGCATGGCTACAGCACGTTCAAGGACCTTAGAGATGAATGGTAGATTTGAGATGGGGCAATAATTATCAGGGATCTTGCAATCGAGGCCAGGTTTTTTAAGCAGGTGGGTAAATGCGGCACATTTGAAGAGTGGGGGAACATTACCAGAGCGAATGGAGTTATTGAACAGATTAGTGATGAACGTTGCAAGGAATGTGAAATTGGCCTGGATGATTTTGGCTGGGAAAGGAACCAGGGAGCAGTTTGTGGGCCGAGATCTGATAACTAAAGAATAGACCTTGAATTCCGTTAATTTGGAAAATTCAAGGATTTTTTCGGTCAAGTAAGGTGAAACAACATTCATTGAGGTATTGGTTGGTAATTGAGGCTGGGTAGAGATATGATGGGCTTCAGTTTGTTCTGAGAAAAACTGAAAAAACTGATCCACCTGATCTGTATTAGTGAAGGGACGTGAGAGAGAGTAGTAACTGGTAGGACAAAGGAGCTGATTAATGTTCAAAAGAACCTTGGTCGTGTCGCAGGTATCAGCCAGAATGCTGGAAAGATGGCTGGCACAGGCACTGTCAAGTGCCTTCAGGTAGCGGATGAGCTTTTCCTTAGACGTTTGATGATGAACGGTGAGCCCAGATTTTCTCCAAGTCCATTCAACCCTGGGTGCATTCGCCTTCAAATCCCAGAGTTCAGCAAAATATCTAGGGGATAATTTTCCGCCTGAGACGTAGTATGATTTTAATGGGGCCAAATCATCCCGTATGCTTGACAGCACGTTGTTGTAAGTTTCCGCTGTAACATCAGAGGCAGAGCGAGCCGACGCAGAGAGTGAAATATTGACGAATATGTCTGGAGTGAGGGCGTTAAGGTTTCGAAATTCGATTTGGCGCTTGGTGATGGAAATGGGAGGCGGTACTTAAATATCAAACCACACAGCGGAGTTTGTCACAGACCAGGATTAGCGACGGACAGGTTGGTTACCAATATGCCCCATGAGCCAACCAAGTCGAGAGGATGGCCGCAACTGCGAGTGGCAGATGTCACGTGTTGAGTGAAGCCAAGTGAGGTCAGAATGGCCATGAGATCCCTCGCAACAGGGCTCTTTATAGAGTCAACATAGATGTTGAAATCGCCCAAAATCAGGATCCTTTCAGAACTGGCGCACATCTTAGAAAGCAGCTCAGACAGCGCATTCACAAAAGAAGTGGAGGCTCCAGGTGGGTGGTAGAGCAGCACCAACTTCACGGTTGAGCCGAACTCCAATCCAGACATATGCTTGAATTAATTGAAAGTCAGCAACGGAATTGGTCAGATATCGGCAGACACATGGTGGAGAACTGCTAGGCCGTCACCATGGCCATTTGAACATGCCTTCTGATGAAATGCAAAGTTTCGCGGTAGGGCCTGATTCAATGTGAGAAAATCATTTTGATAATGCCAGGTCTGTTAGGCAGAGTAGGTCCAGACTGTTGTCTGAGATCAGCTCAGCGATGAGTGGGGTTTTTCGGTGTTCAGAGAGCACAGTGAGCAGAGCAATGTGGGTTTCTGTTGCAGAGAATGTGCATGCTGTGAGAGGGGCACTAACCAGCATTACTTTTATCGGCTCGGGTGCCTTTCTGTGTGGAGTTTGCATGCTCTCCCCGTGTCCGCGTGGGTTTTCGCCGGGTACTCCGGTTTCCTCCCACAGTCCAAAAGCATGTTCCTGGATAGGTTGATTGGCTCGCAGACTAAAAATTGTCCCGCAATGCCCGGCGATGGACTGGCGTCCCGTCGTCGGGTGTATTCCTGCCTTATGCCCTGTGTTTCCGGGATAGGCTCCGGCTCACCGTGACCTTATATAGGATTAAGCGGTTTCAGATAATGAGATGAGATGAGACTTTTATCAAGCAACGTTGAGCTGCAAACGGTCTAACTTGCTGTTTCCTCGATAGCCGATATGTAGGGCTTAATACGGGAATGGGGGTAGGGAAATCAATTGTAGGCAGGTCATTCGGATTTTTGTTGCCAGTAGCCCAATGGATGTTAACGAAGGCGTCGAGGTATCAGCTCACGGCAAATGGACAGAAGGTTGGGGTTACAAGGATCTGATGAAGGAATCAAGCTCTTTAGAGTTATGCATATGTAAGTTATAACATCGAAGAGTTCACAGGCTCAACCTGTGAACTCTGGGGACATGTGCACTAAGAAGGGCCACAGCCAGGATGCGATGCCAACACATCACGGGGGGATCTCTCCTGGTGCAATTAACTTAGCAGGCCAATCAACCTAGACAGCGGCGCATCCCTGAACGTGGGAGGAATGGATAGGAGTCACAGTGTTAGATATGGGAGTCAGAGTGTTAGAGATGGGAGTCACAGTGTTTGATATGGGAATCAGAGTGTTTGATATGGGAGTCACAGTGTTAGCGATGGGAGTCACAGTGTTCGAGATGGGAGTCACAGTGTTTGATATGGGATTCACAGTGTTAGCGATGGGAGTCACAGTATTAGAGATGGGAGTCACAGTGTTAGCGATGAGAGTCACAGTGTTAGAGATGGGAGTCAGAGTGTTTGATATGGGATTCACAGTGTTAGCGATGGGATTCACAGTGTTAGCGATGGGAGTCACAGTGTTCGAGATGGGAGTCACAGTGTTCGAGATGGGAGTCACAGTATTAGAGATGGGAGTCACAGTGTTCGAGATGGGAGTCACAGTATTAGAGATGGGAGTCACAGTGTTCGAGAGAGCGTGCCTACAGAGCACGTGCATGTGGCGCACTTACAGAGTACGCGTGCGTGTAACGTGTGAAGGGAGAGTGGGGTGACGTGAAAGGGTGATGGTGGAGTGCTTGAAGATGGGAAGATGTATTGTGAAGATGTGAGGAAGGTGAGGGGACGATGGTGAGGTGAATTAAAAGGGCAGGAAGGTGAGATACGGTGCGTGTGGTAAAATGAGGTGAGCAGGTGGTGAGGACAGAGGAAAATGAGGAAAGACGCTGCAAAAAGGTGGTGAGGTGAGGGACAAAAGTGTGGTGAATGAGGGTGAGAAGAGAGGGTTGTGAGGGAGAGTGAGTTGAGGAAGGTGAGGGTGAGCGTAAAGGTGAGCTACGCGGTGGGTGCAGCTACTGCTAACGGCGAATGTTGCTGCTGTTGCTGTGAGTTGGAAGCGACCGCGACTGCTGTGAGTTGGAAGCGACCGCGGCTGCTGTGAGTTGGAAGCGACCGCGGCTGCTGTGAGTTGGAAGCGACCGCGGCTGCTGTGAGTTGGAAGCGACCGCAACTGCTGTGAGTTGGAAGCGACCGCGACTGCTGTGAGTTGGAAGCGACCACGGCTGCTGGAGGCAAAAGCGAGGCTTCACTCAGTGAGTACAGTAGGCCCTAAGTTTCGTGACTTAAAATACAGTAAAATATAGTGATAACGAATAATTAAGAATATCAAGAAGTAAAAGAAGTATAAACAAATCCGGAGTAACTTTAAATAAAGCAATTAAAGCTGCTTTGAATGCACGCAGATTAACTTGCATATCTGGCGCTCCTAACAGCAGCGAGAAGCCAGCGTCCACTCGGATGACGCTAGGTGGCATGGGGTTATTTGTCCATACTTCACCACGCTGCTCGGCACAGGTTGAATGTGCCATGCAGAGACGTGGCAGCCCAGGCTGAATGTACCATGCGCCAGCCACGAGCAATTCAAAATTTCCCGGTCAGATCCCAGACGCTAAACATGTTGAGCCTGAATAGTACCTGGGGGAGTCATTGCCGGCAATAATTAAATAAGTCACGTCTCTTTCATGTTCATGTCTCGAACAATTACAAAAACGTACCTCTTACACAACCTAG